>OZ023314.1:21590604-22003104 GCA_964007375.1 Ophion obscuratus | reverse complement strand
TTTTCGTGCCAAGTTTCGCGCTCTAAATGTTTGTTGTAATTGTTTTAGGGGGCATCCATTAATTACGTGAGGTGATTTTGGCAATTTTTCGAACCCCCCTCTCCCCCTGGTGAGATGTCGTGAGATTTAGCTCGACCCCCTCCCCCCTCCCCTAATCTCACGTGAGATTTTTCAAAATGCATACCTTCACAGAAAATAAATTGTAGTAGAAGTAACTGCGGTTGTAGTACCATTTACTCCACCATGTAAAGTAGTAGGGAGACTCTCTCTACGTGATAAAAATTACGTGATTACTAAAATTACTAAAACTACTAAAATGACGTGATATTTGCCGACGCCCCCCTCTCTCCCACATGAAATTGGGTGAAATTTCACTCGAACCCCTCCCCCCCCCCCCCCCTAAACGCCTCACGTAATTAATGGACGCCCCCTTACAGAAAACATTAATAAGAATGGCTTGCAGACTATGGAAAATCAGTTCACAACGCTTAAGGCGTTAGGCCACAGTAACAGGTATAACATCATGGGCGAATTGAACAATTTTTTTTCGTATGAAAAAAAGATTCACTCATAAAATTAGTTACACATCTATTTACTATGAATATCAAGCTGTTAGAATTTTTTTTCTCGATGTACAAAATGGCCGACTGCTCGAAACTCTTCGAAACAGCTTTTTTCAAATTGGCGCGAAAAATAACTTCAACAAGTTTCACTCGATTTACTTAAAATTTGAAAGTTATGTTCCTAATTGCATTTCGCAGAGAAGTCCGTACGGAATTTCTGATTAATCGAAAACTTTTCATTTTATGTGCAGTTATAACGACATTTTTCACTGAACATTCATTTCACTGAACTCAAGTTCAAATACCAACAACTTTTGAATAAAACAATATTCTTTAAATTCCGTACGTATTTCTCTAGGTATTCGAATGTAGATTTACGAGAATTTTTGTTTTTTGTTCTGGGTAAAAAAATCGTGGACGCTAAATGTGACGCTGCGGAGCACCTAAAAAAAAAGATACCAAAAGAAAATATTAGTAGTCGGCCATTTTGTACATAGAATAAAATATATATATATATATATTTTTTCCAACAGCTTGATATTCATACTAAAATGATGTGTAATTAATTTTATGAGTGAGTCGCTTTTTCATACGAAAAAAATTGTTAAATTCGCACATGATTTTATACTCGTTACTGAGAACGCCTTAATGAAAAGCAGGAATTTTTTTTTCAATCTGTTCAAGTTTTTGGGTAGACCGCTGCAAAAAATGTAATTTCGAGAAAAAAAAACGCGTCCACAGCTATCTGTGCCTGAAGCGGTCTGTTTACGCGCGTGGTCCTATTCACCCTCGTACATCCCCGATTGAAATCTCGAAGGAATTTTTTTTCTTCGAGAATATCTTCGATAAGGTGAAAAGCAAAGTAGCTATACACAGTTCTTAAGGGGTAAGGCCACTGTAACGGCCCAAAAAAGAGGTTTTTTCACTAATTTTTTGCTCCCGAAATTGAAGGTATTTGAAAAAAAACTTTTAATGGTGTTATCGGGCATACATTAAACTTTATTATAAAATTTTTTTACAGTAAAAAAAAACAAAATGGCGGTTCCACAGCTATCTTCCCGGGACATGTTTTGCTTCCAGGGCTCCGCGGCACGCAGCACCACTGGTGCACTTTTGAATCTAGAACAAAAAAAAACCATTAATCTAGAGGGCTATAGCTAGAGAATGTCGATCGGATTTTAAAAAGTATCAATTTTTGTGGATTTGGCGTGCGTTTGAAAAAAAAAATTGATTTTTGACGAAAAAAACGGCAAGTTTTTTGTTAATAAAAAATCAATAAATAAAGTTCTTGAAAATTCCGATCGACATTCTCAAGATAATGTAAATGTTCACATCTGGTTAAAATTTCAAGTAAAAAAAATGAAAATTGTTCGAGTTATGCTGCGTGCCATTTTGAAAAACCATGTTTCGAGAAAAACGCGTTTAAAGTTTTGCGAATAGTTTTTTATTGGAAAAAATTAAAAAAAGAAGTTAAAAGGATTTTAACTATTTTTAAACTAGAGGGTTTAAACTATTTTTTAAGCCAATAAAAAAAAATCGATTTTTCAAAAAATTTACAGTGGCCTTACCCCTTAAAGACAGGCTCCACTTTTCCGGACATGTCAATTTTCTGGCCGGGTAGACATTACGTGAAGATGTACTTGCTCGTAATGTATCCGGGCCCGGCACAAAGTGGGAAATGCCCTGTCAGATTTTTGCACGGGTAATGACGACTAAATCGAACTGTACAATGGAATTTTGAAAAAAAAAAAAAGAAAAAAAAACTTTTTTTACGCGACTTGCAATGCTTTGCCGGATTGAAGTAGAGTAATTTTTGAGCTATCACGCCATACTCGTCATGTTGCGTGTTACAGACGGCTCTGAGTACACTCGAGGAGATGCAGCACAATCCAATGTTGTACAGAGGCGCCGCGGAAAGGGGCAGAAGCGTGGGAGTTGGGCCAATGCGTCCGAGACCCATGGAGAAGAGGCACGACACCTCACCGTACAGCGGAGCACCTTATCTATCACCGCCCTTGCCCGACACGTGGCGGAGAACGAATTCCGATTCGGCGCTACATCAGAGCGCGAACGAGGCCTGTCAAGCGGCAAACACCATGCCTCATCGACGAGGTGACACATGCGCGCTAACTTTTTTCTTTCCTTTATTGCTTTTTTACTCATTTTTTTTAGTCGTATTGCCTCTTTTTTCAAACGTAACCCAAACAAACTCAGCGTATCTTCATGCGCCAGGAAACGACACGGGGACGCATATTTTAACATTGAAGGCCTTAGGCCACTCTAGAGACCGAAAAAGTAGGCTTTTTGGCGATTTTTTTTTTTCCCAGAAAAACTACAAAATATATCGAGATTACGAAAAAGGGTGTTTAACATACGTATCAGTGACTGTATACAATATTTTTTTTTTGAAGCAATCAATTTCAAAATGGCGGCTGTGCAGCGTTTACCTCAAAACTGCATTTTTTACGCTGGCCGGAAAAATAACTCAGGCAATTTTCAACCGATTCACTTGAAATGTTGAATATATCTTGAAAAATACATTGTCTATGGAAGTACGTATGATTTTTTTGTTATATTGCATAGTTTATTTGTTATTAACAATTATCCGACGATTTTTTAGGCAAATTTTTGGAAAGGCAAAATTTTTCAGATAATTGTCAATAACAAATGAACCATGCAATATAAAAACACATCCTACGTACTTCCATAGACAGGGTATTTTTCAAGATATATTCAACATTTCAAGTGAATCGGTCGAAAATTGTCTGAATTATGTTTCCGGCCAACTTAAAAAATGCAGTTTTGAGATAAACGCTGCACGGCCGCCATTTTGAAATTAATCGCTTTAAAAAAAATTTTGTATACAGTCACTGATATGTATGATAAACACTCTTTTTTGTAATCTCGATTTATTTTGTAGTTTTTCTAAATTAAAAAAGTCCCCAAATAGCCTTTTTTCGGCCGCTGGAGTGGCTTAACCCCTTAATCAAAGGATATACTTTCGCGGGACTTAGGAAGTTTGAAATGTTTTCAAAATTAGCTTACGTTTAATTGTTTATAACGAGGCTGAAAATAAAAGTAACATTTTTTTTCTATTCCCCCGCAAGTACCCCGCTAAAACATTGAGTTAAAAAAAATTCCCCGAGATTCCCAGGTCACAACTACCGGGGCTCCAACGTAAAGAGGCAAACTAGAGGCTTTCTCAATATGACCTGACATTCTGAATTGCGTACAATTTTTTTTGTGGCGAACATAGAGTACTAATCTTTGACAACTGGCATCAGGAAGTATTGAGGTTTAGTCGTGGAGAATTACACGATCCAGCAACGCATAGAAATTGTTTTTTGCTGCATTGTTACTGCATAGTTATTGCAGACGAAGTTTGCTGCATTGTTACTGCATAGTTATTGCAATGGGCCACACCACGATCGTGCGATTCGACGCCATTGGACTTCTTTCTTGGGGGTTTCTGAAAAGAACAGTGTATGCCAATGATCCACAGACCCTTTAGGAGCTTAAGGGGTGTTCTCACGCTAGCCGCTAAAAAGGCTATTTTCATGATTTTTTTTTTATAGTTCATATTATAGATATTGGTATAAAAGTTGTTACACTGAATAAATACACTTTTGAAATACATAAATTATTTTTTTAAATGTATTTATGTAACTCAAACAAACTTTAAACGCGTTTTTCTCGAAAAATTGTTTTTCGACGGTTTGTTGATAAAATCTTCGAAACTACCGAACCGATCCTTATACAATTTTAACCACGTATTCTTTACAACTCTGGCTATAGTGCAAAGCAAGGATTTTAATATGTTTTCATATTTACTATTTGTTTTTTGCCAAAAACGGTGCAAAAAAACGTTTTTTTTTTGTTTTTTCGAAAATTGGCCGCCATTTTGTTATTTTTGCATATATCAAAAATCATATGGTCTGCGCTATAGCCATTAATATACTGAACTTAAAGCCGTTTGACTTTTGTTCCGGATGGTCCATCCGAGATTTCATCAACAGCGCAGACCTACACTTTTTTTAGGACATTTTTTTAACTACCATTTTCGTCTGTAAATAGTGACTTGAATAAATAAAATTTAAAAAAAATGTATTTCGAAAGTGTATTTATTAAGTGTAGCAACTTTTATATCATCGTCCATAATTTAAAACTATCAAAAAAAAAAATCATGAAAATATCTTTTTTTTTCAGCGTCTAAAGTGAGAAGCCCTCTTAAGGAAGCAATTGGACGCCCATTAATAAAATTAGTTCGCAATTATGCCAAAGTGTTATTGAAAATTTCGTCAAAGGAGTGAACGTTTGCAAACTGGGACGAGACGGCCATTTATCAGATATTTTGTTGCACACGTAACCTCCATATTTGTAGCTTATATTAATATAAAAATATTCCTACTTTCCAAATAAATAATACGTTTTATTAATAAATAAAAATGTCAGGTGATATTGAAACACCCTATATGTATCGGGGATCTCGGGGATCTTTCATATTCTTCGGCTTCCCTCTATTGATCATACCTGAACGATCGAAATTGAAATCGAAATCGAGAAAATGGCGCCCAGTTAACGAAGGACTTGAAAATTTGTGTTATTGGATATGATGAAATTGTAAAAAATTATTTTTCGTAAATCAGATGTCAGGTATTATTGATGCGTTACAGGGTTTCACAACTCTCATATAAATTTCAAAATTATGTCCACAGCGGTATTCGAAAAATCGTGGTAAAACCAAATTTGGAATAGTTTGATTAATTCCGTTAGAGCGCCGATATTTTCTTATTTTATAATGTAATAATGAATACCCCTAAGAAGAGAAACAAAAAGCTTTACATTTTTCGCGGCTTTGTTACGAACAATGAAACGCGAGCTCATTATCTAAATTTCCACCTTCCCCCTTGTCTCTTGAAATTAAAAGATATCCGAAACGAATTCTTTTTAATACTGATGTGGTCTTACGGGCTTTTGAGACCGCGTGTCTCTCTCAATTTCTTGAATACAGGTGGTTATATTTTCTGGACAAGGAGCATCACTTAAGTATCCGCCGTCGATTTTGTTAAAACTCATATATGTGATAAAACATTGAAAAGTATTGCACACGTTTTTTTTCTCTTATCTGCGGAAAAACGGTTTTAAGGGGGGAAACCACCTCTTAAAGAAAGGACGGATGGTTTTGCAGTTTCACCCGCAAGCAGTCCACCGATCTGAATGAAACAAAAACCAAAATTCTCTTAATGTAAAGAGTTTGAAAATCCACTATAGAATAATTGTACAAAAAAAAAATTAATCAACGGGTGACATGCCTATCTTTGAGGGGTCGTTTCCATCCTTAAAAACGTTTTTCCGCAGATGAAAAAAAATCGGTGTCTAATAGATTTCAATGCTTTATCACATATATGAGATTCAACCAATTCGAAGGCGGATACGTGAGTGATGTTCCTTGTAAGTTTGAGTTGTATTTCCATCTAAGACTCATTAAGTCAGCCTCCCTCTCAGTAGACGGGGCACAAATCAGTGCGTGACTAAGTGATCAACCATTGACCTACGCCAACGCTACTTAACATAAGAAATTGGCGTAGTCGCGTATCGAGCACAACATTTAGTGTCGAAATGACATATTTTTCTATAATTCTCTAAGCATAACAAAAATCACACAGACTTCAGAGTGGAGAGTATTGTTCTTCTATTAGGAGTACAACTTTGCAGTGACCGTTTTACTTAGAGAGCCACTGCGGCCGAAGTGGTGGCCCTAGCTCAATAAAAAAGTGGCATTTTAAACTAGAGGCTCTGCCAATGTAAACAATTTAAAAAAGCTAACGGATACGTGTATGCATTATAAAGTTATTGGCACTCAAACATGGCAACCTACGAGCCGAATTCTCAGCATTTGCGGGAACTGCTCCAAAGACAACAAAGGAAGGGATTTTTGCACCGGATTGTGACTGGAGATGAAAAGTGGGTTTACTACGATAATCCTAAACGCCGAAAATCATGGGGACTGCCTGGTCATATTCCGTCATCGACGCCCAAACCGAACATTCACGGATCCAAAGTGATGCTGTGTATCTGGTGGGACCAGCTGGGCGTTGTGTACTATGAGCTGCTCAAACCATCCGAAACCATCACAGGGGAACTCTACCGACGTCAGTTGATACGCTTGAGTAAGGCACTCAAAGAGAAACGGCCACAATTCAACGAAAGACATGACAAGGTGATACTGCAGCATGACAATGCCCAACCCCATGTTGCAAATGTCGTGAAAAAGTACTTGGAAACGCTGAAATGGGAGGTTATATCCCACCCGCCGTACTCACTTGTTCCGGTCAATGGCACACGATTTGGCTGACCGGCACTTCGGTACTTACGAAGAAGTCAAAAATTGGGTCGATTCCTGGATTGCCTCCAAGGACCAAGACTTTTATCGACGCGGGATTCGAATGCTACCTGAAAGATGGGCCGAGGTCGTAGCTAGCGACGGGCAGTACTTTGATTAAAAAATATGTACCCACTTTTTTTTATAATAAAGCCTTAAACTTTTGAAAAAAACGGTCACTGCAAAGTTGTACTCCAATATTTTTTCGATTGTGGGCCATTTATTTCTTGACAATATCTGTTTCGATGTCAAAATCATGAAGTCGGAACATTGTATATTCTCAATATGCGTGTAGCTATGTCGTTTTTCTTTTTCTTTACACCTCAATAAAAATTCACATCTTGTCATAGTGCTGAAGTTTGCATCGCTGAAAAATTCGCCTTTATTTTGTCATTTATTTATTTTGAACGCTATCTGAACTCTTCTTTTGCAGTTTTAGGCTATGGATCTTCAATAAGGATCTTTTAAAATATTTCAGTGACATTTGCAGCCTAAGTGTGCCAAAAAGAAATTGGGCAAAAACGAGTGAAAAATTACATTGTGTTCCAACGATGCAAACTTCAATGCCATTATCTTCTGTATGCAAAATATCATCGTACCAATACTGATGTTTCACATGGTGTTGAAGTTTTCATCGTTGGAAGGCAACGAAAATTGTGCTCTATCATTTTCATTTCCTTATGTTCATCGAAGTGCAAACATTTTTTTGCAAATTCAGATCATACGTTTTTAAATGAGCAATTTAAAAACATGGATGAGAGATTTTCGTCGCTAATATATGCCAAAAAAATGAGCAATTAAAAAAAAATCATTTTCGTTGCATTCCAACAATGCAAACTTCAATCTCATTGTTTCGTGTAATTAAAATCCTTCGTTCCTATCAATATCATCACCTTTATTATCGTTATAGCTATTACATTTGTTTTAACTGAATGTACAGTTCTGTGAAAACTTTGTATGTATTTTGCTTTACAATTCAGTCGCGGCATCCTCTCAATTCCGAAGTAACCCACGATTAACACCGAATTTTATTAAACTCGATAATCGTTGAAGTGCCACAGTCCAGAAAAAGAAAATCAATATCTTTCCACATATAATTCACCTCCCGTGTACCGTGCAATTGCGCTATTTTAATATTGCGCTTTTTTCCCTCACGATTGCAGATCAGCACACGATGGGGCACACAGTCGGTGACAATCGAGATGGACATCACGGTTTCATCGAACGGCCGAGATCTTCTTGTGAAATGCCCAGAGTACCCGGTATCTAGTACGTGTCCCATTTCATTCGCAAATGAAAAAGAAAACACGATCGCTTCGCGATCCAGTTTTTTTCTTCGATCCGCTTTTGGCCTCAGCTGCACTCGAGAAATTCGAATTCTACTGCGCTTTCTCTCTCTTGCACTTAGCGGGGTCCTTACCAGGGTACATGCTGCGGAAAGCTAGTCTTTTTTTGCAGTTGACGAAATTTTATACGTGTCTTAACCTACAATTAGTCAGGAATCAAACTTTCATCGCGTTTCGGAACGAGGTCGTGCGCTTTGGCGCTCCTAAAAGCATTGTTGCTTGTTGCATTAAGGCGTTAGGCCACAGTAACGGGTATAAAATCATGAGCGAATTTAACAATTTGTTTTCGTGTGAAAAATTGTTTCACTCATAAAATTAATCACACATCTATGCAGTATGAATATCAAGCTGTTAGAAAATCTATTTTCTTTCGATATACAAAATGGTCGACTACTAATATTTTCTTTTATCCTTTTTTTTAGGCGCCCCGCAGCGTGACATTTAGCATCCACAATTTTTTACCTAGAGCGAAAAAAAAAATCTCGTCAATCTACATTAGATTACCTAGTGAAGTACGTACGGAATTAAAAAAATATTGTTTCATTCAAAAGTTGTAGGTATTTGAACTTAAGAAATGAATTTTCAGTGAAAAATTTCGTTATAACTGCTCATAAAATGAAATGTTTTCGATTAATCAGAAATTTCGTACGTACTTCTCTGCGAAATGCAATTAGGAACGTAACTTTTAAATTTGAAGTAAATCGAGTGAAAATGGTTGAAGATGTTTGTCACGCCAATTGGAAAAAAACTGTTTCGAGAAGTTTCGAGTAGTCGGCCATTTTGTATATCGAAAAAAATATATATATTTTCTAACAGCTTGATATTCATACTTAATAGATGTGTAATTAAAGGAGACTTTGTCTTTGGAGTGCCATATTTCAGGTGTTTACAATTTTTTTTTTTTTAAAGGAAACGAGTGAAGCTTTTTGAGTGCGGTTTTTTTGTTGCTTTTATTCATGATATACAGAACGTTAAAAAAAATTTTTTTTTTTTGAAAAAAAAAAACCAAGATGGCGGCTGTTGCAGCTCAGCGAAAACAGGTCCTCAAATCGCGGGAGGTAAACGGCTGACATCACCGCTCTTTGTTGATCTGAAACACAAATTCAAAGCATATTATCAATCTGTGACCCTTTGGTACAAATTTCGGAAAATGGCGGCAATTTGAAAAAAAAATCGAATTTTCGCGTTTTTTTTCGCATAAAAAGATAAATAATAAATGCAAAAATGTATCTATCGAAAAAACGATCCGTCATTCCGTGAAGACATATTTTCTGAGTATACTTTCCAAATTTCAGGTCGATATGTTAATTACAGCGGTCAGAAGAATGTCCGCCATTTTTAAAAACGTGTTTTCGAGAAAAACGCGTTTAAAGTTTTGTAATGTGTTTACACAAATGTGTTTATAATTACCGCTAATCGGCAATGCCTCGTCCATAGAGGCATCCCTCCTCTTCTTCTAGCTGCTCATGTTGAGCCGCTAACATCTCCCAGGACATCTTCAAGGACAAAGTCTCCCTTAATTTTATGAGTGAATCACTTATTCATACGAAAAAAATTGTTAAATTTGCACATGATTTTATACCCGTTACTGTGGTCAAACCCCTTAAGGTAGAACGAGCGCGCGCTCTTGATTTCTATAGATTTTGTTCAAATTTTTAACCGGACATTGTTCATATCATTATGCAAGCTTAAGTGAAATTTCAGAACAGTCGCCTATTTAGATCGGGAGATAATGGGTTATTAAATCGCAACTTAAAACACTGCAGGGTCTGCATTGACCGAAAGTCAGGTCACATAATTCGTCGTACCATTCTATTGTGTTTGTAAATTTTGAAACAAAAAAAAATTGTCTCTAGATAGCAAACTAGTTGGGGAAAGGGTGCAAAAAGTTTGGTTTGCCTTCACTATTCAGTTTTGCTAAAAACGTTCAGTAAAGACAGAATAATTATCCGTAAAAAATATTTATCCCCTATAATAAAAAGACATGGCAACACCGCGGAACAGTATTGTTCAATATTGCGACAAAAAAAAATTATCGTGTTCCTAAAGTTAAAAACTTGTATCATATTAAGATAACATATTAAGAAAAAATATTCAGATAAATATTCGATTGCTAAAGTTGAAAACTTTTATCATAAAAAAATATTTGCGTTACAAATATTAACACTTTACATTGTTTATGTTATCTTCATTAACAAATAAAAGTGTTGCTTAATTCATAACTAATTAAAAACCTTGTTCGATTAAAAATTACTTCCAAATAAAAAATTATGTTGCAGTATTATTTTAAATATGCCGCGCAAACTTACGTCATTGTATACGTGGAACGATGGGGCGTTGCTATATGTATTCTCATTATAGGGGACCAATATTTTTTACGGAAAATTATTCTGTCTAAATTTCAATGCAGACCCTGCAGAGTTAAAGGTTGCAATTTTAAAACCCATTATCTCCCAATCTAAATAGTCGACTGTTCTGAAATTTCACGTAAACATGTGTAATGATACGAACAACGCAACGTCTCGTTAAAATTTGAACAACATTGTAACGGGTCGAAAATCAGCTGATTTTCGCGATTTTTTGTTTCGTTGGTTAAAATACGCTAATCAGTCTGGTTTTTTTAGTTCCAATCAAAGCACTCGTGAAGAAGCGAAAATAATGTTTTTAACGTTTTTATTTATTTATTTTTTACATTTCTTTTAACGGCGGGGTAAAGTTAATTCGGCGAAAAAAAGGCATGTTTTTAAGATTTTTTTTTGGCGTAACGAATAGTGTTCGTTTATTGAAAAATTTACATATAATAAAGTAACATTTGAACAACATTCTCCTAAATTTGCATTGCAAAATATTCAAAATTGAGCGAGTGAAAATTAAACCCCGGAGGCGCCTCGAAAAAAAGTTGGTTTGCGGTGTGCACCATAACTCGCAACAGAATCATTTGAAACAAAAAAATCAAAATGCCTTTGTTAAGGAGTAAGGCCACTGTAACGGCCCAAAAAAAAAGGTTTTTTCACTAATTTTTTGCTCCCGAAATTGAAGGTATTTGAAAAAAAACTTTTAATGGTGTTATCGGGCATACATTAAACTTTATTATAAAATTTTTTTACAGTAAAAAAAAACAAAATGGCGGTTCCACAGCTATCTTCCCGGGACATGTTTTGCTTCCAGGGCTCCGCGGCACGCAGCACCACTGGTGCACTTTTGAATCTAGAACAAACAAAAAAACCATTAATCTAGAGGGCTATAGCTAGAGAATGTCGATCGGATTTTAAAAAGTATCAATTTTTGTGGATTTGGCGTGCGTTTGAAAAAAAAATTGATTTTTGACGAAAAAAACGGCAAGTTTTTTGTTAATAAAAAATCAATAAATAAAGTTCTTGAAAATTCCGATCGACATTCTCAAGATAATGTAAATGTTCACATCTGGTTAAAATTTCAAGTAAAAAAAATGAAAATTGTTCGAGTTATGCTGCGTGCCATTTTGAAAAACCATGTTTCGAGAAAAACGCGTTTAAAATTTTGCGAATAGTTTTTTATTGGAAAAAATTTAAAAAATAAGTTAAAAGGATTTAAACTATTTTTAAACTAGAGGGTTTAAACTATTTTTTAAGCCAATAAAAAAAATCGATTTTTCAAAAAATTTACAGTGGCCTTACTCCTTAAAGGAGATGTTTCTCGGGGTAATGACGGGAGGATTTTTTTTTCGATTTTTCGATTTTTCGTAGCACTTGGGAGCCAAAAACCCGATTTTCGCTAAAAAAATCGGCTAATTTGTTGTTGAAAAATTAGTAATTATTAAAAAAAAAAAAAAAGCTCTCGTCAGTACCTGGTGAATTATGTGAAGAAGTACTGTGCAACATTTCAAAGCGATTGGTCCAGTAGATTTTGAGTTATCGTCCACACGGACTTCAAATATGACAAGTCTCAGAAAAACGGTTTGAAAAACGCAGAAGAGAAGAGAACGGCATGGAGCAATAGACGCTCAAATACTCATAACTTCGTCAATTTTACTCCGTTCGACTTGAAATTTTAACACAATATTCTTGATATATTATGCATTCATTTAAAAAAAATTTTTAAAATGAAAAAAAAAAAAAATTTAATACTTTACCCCGCCCTTAACGGTCGAAAATGTCTCTGAAGAAAAGGACTCGTCACGGTGTACACGGTTTTGGCCGTAAATATTATCTGAAACAAAATTTGTAAAAAGATTATTAATCAATATCAAAGCCGCTATCTTGCTATGAAGGTTTTTTAAAAAACCGAAATTGACAAAATGCCTGCGGTTTGAAAAAAAGTATCAAATTTAGCCTTTTCTTCGACAGTTTTTCGTTAAAAAAAAATATCAAAATTTAAAAAAAGCTTCTATATCAAAATAAAGAATGGCGTGAAGAATGTTGTATCGAAATTTGAGACGGATGGCTTGAAAATGTTTCCTTCGAGAGTGTACACCGTTTTGAAAAACGACGATTTCGAGAAAAACGCGTCCGTCCGCGCCAGGTCTCACGCAGCTGGTCGAATCTATTTTTCGGAGAATGTCCTCGGTAATCGAAATGATTAGAATTTTGCCTAAAAAAATTGATCAGCATGTTCATAACCGTCTATACTATCGGATAATGCAAAGAAAAAACACTATTATGACCCCTTCAAAGAGTAGATCCTTTTTCTTCTGTTTTGGAAAATCCCTTATCGGTATGAGGAAAGTTGGAAAGCTGTTCATCGTTATCCTCTCGGGGGATTCTTCCCCTTTATTGTGTCTCGTTGTAACGAGGGTCGAGCGTTCCTCAAATCGATTTTGAAGGATACTGATTTCACGGATGAATACATCCAAATAGCACTACATTATTTTTGGGGTATTTTGGCGTTTGATAAATATTAAACGCCAAGCAATTTAGCATGAATAATTGCGAAAAATTATGAATTCAGCTCTCGCTGAGATATTTACCGAGCTCGTTGAAAATACAATTTCAGCTCAATTCGCGATTCTCCGTGAGAAACTTAGTCAGATTTTATAGATTTTTTATTTCTGGAAAACGTTCCAGCGGTAAGTACTTATCGAAAGTTCGCTGTCGACCGTTTGCGTATCTATGACTGAATTCAGATTACTACTAATTAAAATTCAACAGACTCGCTGAACTTTATTCTAACGATTAAAAGGGCGCTCCAAAATACGAAAAAAATTATCACCTATTTCTAATAATGGTCTATGTTCGCTTATAATTGGTACAAGAATTCTCCTGAATTCTAGAACTCGCGAGAGAATGTTAATAATAAATGGAAGATTCGGATTAGAACGACTATTTTGAATGTCATAGAGCGAAGAATGTTCGAAAATGATTCGTAAGTGGGTCACGGTCATAAAGTGGAGCGTTCACCTTACGAGCACCGAAATATCACAAAGGAACCGACATTTTATGCCATCGCGGAGAGTGAGTGTATACAAGTTATCGGCGACTCGGGCCAAATATATATATACAGGATGTCCATTAATAAATAATCCTGCAACTGTCGATAGGTCAGATCATGTCCTACTACATGCTGAAATTTCAGTTAAGTAAAAGTCCCACGGTTTTCGAGATTTTGGGCTTTGTGTTGTTCTTTTTTTTTTTTAATCATCTGCTTTTGGTTTTTCGCATGCAATGTCTACAAATGATATGAATCGACAAGAACTAAGCAACTTTTTTTAAGTAATTGACACGATACGCGTAGTACATTTTTTCTACACCGCAGGTTATCAAAGTCAGATGTTCGAATTGGTTTGTATGAAAATTCTGCATAAGGACTTTTTTTCATAAAGTTTCCTTAACATTTAAGGTTGAAAAGAACACTTTTCTACATAAAACAAATAACCAAGAGTATTTTTTTAAAGGTAGTTCTGTAGTTTTGGTCAAATCTTAGGAATTGGCTAGAATCTAAGTATGGTGTAGATATGACCTTCATGGACTGATGCCCAACAATTAAATTCGATTCACCGCGTATTTTTGTACGCGAACCCTATACCTGACACGTAAACCGATCGGAGTTTTCTCGCATTTCTCGATATAGGTTTTGAACGGATATTAGGATTTCAAATTAAGGGGTAAGGCCACTGTAACGGCCCAAAAAAAAAGGTTTTTTCACTAATTTTTTGCTCCCGAAATTGAAGGTATTTGAAAAAAAACTTTTAATGGTGTTATCGGGCATACATTAAACTTTATTATAAAATTTTTTTACAGTAAAAAAAAAACAAAATGGCGGTTCCACAGCTATCTTCCCGGGACATGTTTTGCTTCCAGGGCTCCGCGGCACGCAGCACCACTGGTGCACTTTTGAATCTAGAACAAAAAAAAACCATTAATCTAGAGGGCTATAGCTAGAGAATGTCGATCGGATTTTAAAAAGTATCAATTTTTGTGGATTTGGCGTGCGTTTGAAAAAAAAAATTGATTTTTGACGAAAAAAACGGCAAGTTTTTTGTTAATAAAAAATCAATAAATAAAGTTCTTGAAAATTCCGATCGACATTCTCAAGATAATGTAAATGTTCACATCTGGTTAAAATTTCAAGTAAAAAAAATGAAAATTGTTCGAGTTATGCTGCGTGCCATTTTGAAAAACCATGTTTCGAGAAAAACGCGTTTAAAGTTTTGCGAATAGTTTGTTTGGGTTTGTTTGGGTTTGTTTGGGTCGCACAGGACCTTTTTTTTCTTATTCTAGAGGGTTTAAACTATTTTTTAAGCCAATAAAAAAAAATCGATTTTAAAAAAAGTTTACAGTGGCCTTACCCCTTAAATACATACGTGTATGCGGTACTATAGTGGGATTGATTATTTCAAAAAATGACAAACTTTGACCGTTTACTTTCGGAGATATCGACTTATGAAAAGTGGTAACTTTATTCCACACCGAACTCGGGCCCAACCATCTGTAACGGAATGGCAACAGTGTACTCTGCAGCCAGCTGAGCGGCGCGTGGTCTGGGAAGTCGAAGCGTGTTTTTTTTTTTCCCGAGTTCTAGTATTTCCGAGACGGATGTGAAATAAATTTATTCAGCGAACAAATTCAATTTGTTCAATTTATGCATGTATTTATGCATGTAATTGTCTTTGTTATAGCGAATACAATGTAAACTTTCGGCAAGATGTTGTAAATCAACGATCTGACGTCCATCGACAGCGAATTTTTGTTGCTGATCGTTGAGGTTATGGTTATTCTCATCGCGTTTAGCCGCATTTGCTTGACACATGGCTGCCACAGCTTTCAGTCTTTTAGCAAGCGCCTGTTTTCTTGTAAACTTTCCTTTGTATCGCATTTGGGTTGACATTTTCGCGCTTTTTTTAATTTATATAAAATATTTCGCGAAAGACGGATCGTAGGAAGCTCAGCGCTATGACTGCAGGAAAATCGCGCTGTTGCCACGATTACAGCGCCGCTCTCTATACGAGTATGAGACTTATCTATTCACGAGGTGCGAATATGTGGGACATATAGAGTGTACAAGCTCTGTCAAAAGTGTACAACCAACAGCATCGTATAGGCATTGGATGTTACTGTACGCTTCGACCGACACTTTGGCTCATACGTGTAACCTACAGAACTACCTTGAACCGGGTCGAAAAAAGTTATCATTTGTAGAAATGGCGTGCGAAAAACCAAAAGCAGATGATTTTTATCTCGAAAACCGTGGGACTTTTACTAAACTGCAATTCCAGCATATAGTAGGATATGATCTGACCTATCGACAGTTCCAGGATTATCCATTCATAACAGGACACCCTGTGTGTATATGTATATACCAGGTGCGCAACAAAGTTCCCGGGTTTCACACATGGATGGCGCTAGCGACACATGGAGTCGGCATACAAGTCTGAAGTTGAGTGTCTTTATAGCTTGGACATCTGTTAAGAATCCCCAGTCGTAATATAAACAATTGTCGCAACACAACGACTCTTTTTCTAACCTCGAAAATGTCAAAGTTTGTGCCAAATAAACAGCATTTGCGGGAAGCATTGCTTTTCTGCTTCAACCTAAAAAAAAACAGCAGCTGAAGCACGTCGGTTACTTGAGGAGGCCTACGGCGAACATATACCATCAAAAATAACGTGTGAAGATTGGTTCAAGCGGTTCAGAAGTGGCGATTTTGAGACTGGGGACAAGGAGCGCTCGGAAAGACCGCAGACATTTGCGGACGCCGACCTGCA
Source organism: Ophion obscuratus (assembly GCA_964007375.1). Lineage (NCBI taxonomy): Eukaryota > Metazoa > Arthropoda > Insecta > Hymenoptera > Ichneumonidae > Ophion > Ophion obscuratus. The sequence continues at coordinate 21,986,634 of OZ023314.1, read as the reverse complement.
AGCGTTATTGGATGAAGATGACAAACAGAAGATCAACTTGCCGAGGCATTAAACGTGACGCGGCAATGTATTTCGAAACGTTTGTACGCCATGGGAAAGATTCATAAGGAAGGAAAATCGGTGGCGCATGAGTTGACTGAGAGACAAATGGAAAATCGAAGAGCCACTTCCGAAATTTTGCTTTTGCGGCCGAACAGAACGAGTTTCCTGCATCGAATTGTTACTGGCGATGAAAAATGGATACATTTCGAGAATCCCAAATGCAAAAAATCGTGGCTTTCACTTGGCGAAGCGTCAACATCGACGGCACGGCCAAATCGCTGTGGAAAAAAGACAATGCTCTGCGTTTGCTGGGATCAGAAAGGAATCGTGTACTATGAGTTGCCGAAACCGGGCGAAACTGTCAATGGGCATTGCTAGCGACAACAACTAATCAATTTGAACCACGCGTTGCTCGAAAAACGGCCAGAATGGGACACGAGACACGAACGTGTGATATTGCAACACGACAACGCTCCGTGCTATCGCAGTTCGATCGTCCGAGACACCATAAAAACACTGAAATGGGATCTGTTACCGCACCCGCCTTATTCGACAGACCTGGCCCCTTCAGACTATCACTTGTTCCGGTCGATGGCGCATGGCTTGGCTGGGCTACACTTGGCCAATTACGATGCACTACAAAATTGGTTGGACGAATGGTTTCAGTCCAAAGACGCGTCTTTTTATTGTCGCGATATGCATGTATTGCCAGAGAGATGGCAAAAATGTGTAAATAGCGAGGAACAATACGTGAATGAACCATTTTTTGTATTTGTCTTGAAATTTTCGATTTTTTATTGATAAAAAAAAACCCGGAAACTTATTTGCGCACCTAATGTGTGTGTGTGTGTGTGTGTGTGTGTGTTTTTTAGGAGGAGGGGAAATCTTCTGTAAGACGCCCAGGTGTTGCGGGTAGTGTCGGATTTTTACCGACTAAAATCCCTCCTCCCTCTCAACACCCCACATCGGTACCGCTTTCGCATAACTTCCATGTGGTGTGTTTTGGTCCTCTTTGGGACTCCGCTGTTGTGATAACTCTTCCGTTACTCTCCGGCTTTCTCAGGCTGTTCCAGCGGCGAGGCTTGTCCGGCCTTTTGCCCTGCTTCTCTCTTCAGTTTCCAGTTCTTCTTTTTTCTGCATCGTTCTTTTTATAAAGAACGATGTCGCCGTCCATATTCTGTCTGCGCTGAGCATCAACGGGATCAGATTGTCTTCGTTGATCGTTCTGTTTCCTATGTGGACTTCCAGGTTTATTCGTTCCGCTTCTGTAGCAGGGCACTCAAAAACTGCGTGCTGCGCGTCATCCGGACTGAAACCGCAGTGGCAGCATCCTACGCTTTCTCGTTTTTTAAAACGCGTTAGGTATTCGTTAAAGCAGCCGTGCCCTGTTAGTGCCTGCGTAAGCTCGTAATTCATTTGTCCGTGGGGTCTTCCACTCTACTATGTTGGGGATGAGTCGGTGCGTCCATCGGCCTTTGTTATCCGTGTCCCAGCGTTCCTGCCAACGCCTGAGCAACCTTTGACGGGCCCTATCTCTTGCCGCTGTCTTTACCCCATCGGTAATCGGGGTCGCGTCGTTTTGGTGGACATCCTGGAAGATCTCGCTTTTTTCTCTTGCCAGTAAGTCAATCGGTGGTGTGCTAGCGAGGACCAGTGCCGCGTTTTCAGAAACTGTCCTATACGCAGATATTGTTCGTATGGAACTGCGTCTCTGTACTGCTGCTAGTTTTCGTCGTGTTCCGGCTTCCTCCATAGCGTCTACCCATATTTCTGCTCCATACAGGATTTTCGAATGGATAACGCTATTTAGGAGTCTTCTTTTAAGCTCACTGGGCCCATCGACATTCGGCATAAGCCTGGCTAGATCCGCTGCAGTCGAAGCTGCTTTCTCGCCTACGATATTCACGTGCTCCGTGAAAGTCAGACCGGTGTCTATCTGCACTCCTAAGTACTTCAGAGATTTACTCCAGCTTAAGGTTTGGCCGTCCAGTTGCAGCGTTGGCGATGTGAAGGCCCTCGTATCCGTGATGAAAAGTGCTTCCGTTTTATGAACTGCTAGTTCGAGTCCACTCTCTCTCTCAGCCACTTGCTAGCTCGGCGAAGGCTCTCATTCGCTGTTACCTCCAGCAGTTTCGTCGACTTCGCCGTCACCACCAAGCCTACGTCGTCCGCAAAGCCAACCATTTCTGCTTCGCCCGGGAGCTTCAGCTTAAGAAGGTCATCGTACATAACGTTCCACAGGAACGGTCCTAGTACCGATCCCTGTGGTACCCCTGCCGTCACTTCATGCTCCACCGGTCCTTGCTCCGTGTCGTAGATCAGTATCCTATCGCTGAGGTAGCTTTCTATCATGTGCAGTAGGTATGCTGGCGTTTTCCTGTTTACCAAAGCCTCCATGATCTTTTCCCACCTGGCTGTGTTGAAGGCGTTTCGGATGTCTAAGGTTATCACCGCGCAGAAGCCCTTGCTCTGCCGCCGACCCTGTTTCACCTTAGCTGCCATTTCGGTCACTCGCGCTATGGCGTCTACCGTCGATCGCCCTTTCCGGAAGCCATACTGCCTGGGTGACAGCCCTCCGTTTCTTTCTATGTGCTCGACCAGTCGCCGAAGCAGAAGTCTCTCGAACAACTTTCCAGTTGTGTCGATAAGACTAATGGGCCGGTACGATGACGGCTGTTCCAGTGGCTTTTTTCCTTTCCGTAGCAGGACTAGAGCCTGTCTTTTCCACCTTGTATGGAAAACTCCTTTCTGTAGGCATTTGTTGAAGGCCTCTAGCAGCACTTCGGGCCGTGTTTCCACTACTACTTTGAGTACCTCGTTGGGGATACAGTCTGGCCCGGGAGCCTTGCCCTGCTGTAATCGCTTTGCCGCTGTCTGCAGTTCTTCAATGCAAAAGGGGGTAGAGGCCACTTCCTGAAAAGGTCTTGAAACTCTTTTCTCATGCATGGGAAATAGTGCCCCGACTATTAGGCTCATGCGTGCTGGGCAGGCCAGGCCGGGAATCGGTTTCCTGCCTATTGGCTGTTTTGTAACGAGCCTGTACGGTAGTCCCCAAGGATCCTCGTCCACCGATCGACACAGCTCTTTCCAGCATCTTCGCTTGCTATTTTTTATTGCGTTCCGCAGTTCCTTCTTTGCCTGTTTGTATGCTGTGTGTGTGTGCGCGCGCGCACGCGCGCGTGTGTGTGTGTGTGTGTGTGTGCGTGCGTGCGTGCGTGCGTGCGTGCGTGCGTGCGTGTGTGCGTGTGTGCGCGCGCGTGCAATTGGGGAGAAAGAAGCACGAGCAAAGAATAGATCATGCGTGGTGCGATCCTGTACTCTCGTGCCCGATTTTATTTTCGCCGAGACCTAGTGTGTTTACGCACGTGAGAGCATTGCGGAAGCGAAGAAATTCATCGTCCAGAGTCCATGCAGCGAAATATATAAAAAGACGACCATGAAAGAAAAGGAAAATAAACAAATTGCGCATTAGCGTGTCGTTGCTTCCATATCGTATCAACTTTTTAAAATGTACGATGCATCGAAAGATTGTACATAGTGGCAGAACAAACGGGTAAATACACAGCAGAAAAGAGAAGAGCGGAGCGGGTGGGGGGGGGGGCGGCGATACAGGGATAGAGAAATAAAAGCAATCGGCAAAGGCTGTCAGGAAAAAAAAACTCATATGTGGAATCGTTGAAAAAAAAGTTTCGGCGAGAATCTAAACAATATTATATTCCCACGCCTCGTCGTGGGAATTCATGGAGCGACGACTCCCTCGAATATCAAATGAAAAAAAATAGCCCCTTTTTTCGCCTTCGCATCTTCCGTATGTACATTGAGTATCTCGCACGAATTTTTTGCAGCCTGCGTTCATTTCGCATGCAGTGTAGCGAAGAATAGCGTAATAAAAAAAGCTTCCCCGATGCTACTTTTCGAGGCGAGTTTCATCGGCTTTTTTTTTTAATTCGTGGCGACCCTCTTCGTATCAAGCTGCCTGGTGAGATTAAGGGGTTAGAATACTACGTCGGCGGGAAAGACTAATTTTAAGATGTGGGTGGTAAGAAAAAACTAAAAAACCGATAAAGTTGCAGTTTTTTAGCTGTAGTTAAGGGGCTATGACAGTGTGAACGCTGAAAATTTGGGTGACTTTCGGGAATTTTTTGGAAGAAAAGTACTCAAGTAAATGTTTCGGAAAATTAATAATATATTTGGTTATATTTGACCTATATTACATAATGTTTTCATAGAAAAATATTGAGATCCAAGCGACTTATGCGCTGCCTTCGGAGGCGCCAAAAAAAAAGTTCTTCCACTGCTGACATGATTCCGGCCGATTGAGTAGCTGAAACCGAAAAAGGAAAAAATGTCTTTAAACTGGAAGGTATTTCCTGTACAATGACGTAGGATTTTTGAAAAATATCAAAATCTAACAAAATGGCGTGGTTATGAAAAAAGTCTGTTTTCTTGCCTATAAAATGGTCGTTTTTATCAATGCCAAGTCGTAAGTTTTCATCCAATGAACAATATCCTACGTCATTCCAGAGTAAATATATTCAAGAGTACTCAGATCAAATTTCAAGTCAATCGGATAATTGCTCTTTGAGTTACAATGTCAAACAATTTGAAAAATCTCATTTCGAGAAAAATGTGCTTAAATATTTAACTATCGATTTTTGCAAGATAAAATGATTAGAGATACAGCTTTGAAATTTTTACAGGACATTCTCGAAAGTATAAACTGTCGAAAAAGACAACAAAAAAATCGATTTTTTGAAAGTGTCACACTGATATAGCCCCTTAAGTATGTTATACAAATATGGAGATCATCAAAATACTTTTTAAAAACATCATAAACATCGCGATGCGGGGCGTCCGGCTGCTGGCCCGTTTTTCCAAAACTCCTAACGATGTATATCCTGAACCCTTTTTAGATTATCTAAAAGAAAGAAGTGCCTATTTTTTTTTTTTTTTTTTTTTTTAATTAAATACTCTTTTATACCTAAGCATGCATCAGCTCTTGTTAATTTCTGGAAAATTTGCATAATTGAATCTAAAAAAGTTGCGGATTACGCTAAAAACTTTTTTAACTGCTATTACGCCGATTTGTCAAAATTAAAAAATGGCCTCATTATTATGCTAATGCTCAGGTATAAAAGTAAAAACTTGTGAAAAGTTAAAATGTACGCCAAGTAATAAAAAATACCTCAAAAACACTATTGTTTGTTTAATGTGATAAAAAATTATTGTACACTTTAAAAGCGCCAACATTTAGCAATAGCGGATATATGGAGCAATCAGAAGCAATATTGGCGCAACAATTGCAGCAGTTTTTAGGAATTGGTCCAGATTACTCTACTAATTGCTCTACTACCTCCGGCGAATGTTGCCGGGCAATCATTGCTAAAAGAATTGCCCGTATAAGTCGACCTGTAGGGCCATCATCCACCAAAGCGGAGAAGAGCAGAGATAGGAAAGAACAACCAATAGAATCGCCCCGATCAGCTTCGATGGACATGAATTTACTGGTTGATTGCTTGCTTTTTCCCAGCTCCGCTCCCTTTGGTGTATGATGACCCTTAAACGCGTTCCTTTTCGCACTGTTAACCAATGCATTAAGGCTTTAGGCCACAGTTACGGGTACAAAATCATGTGCGAATTTAACCATTGTTTTCGTATGAAAAAGTGATTTACCCGTAAAATTAATTACACATCTATTTGGTATGGATATAAAGCTGATAGAAATTTTTTTTTTTCGATGTACAAAATGGCCGACCACTAATATTTTCTTTTGTTATCTTTTTTTGAGGCGCTCCGCGGCGTGACATTTAGCATCCACAATTTTTTAACTAGAAGAAAAAACAAAAATTCTCGTCAATCTACATTAGAATATCTAGAGAAGTACGTACGGCATTTAAAAAATATTGTTTTATTCAAAAGTTGCAGGTATTTGAAATTAAGAAATGAATTTTCAGTGAAAAATTTCGTTATTACTGCTTATAAACTGCTCATAAAATGAAAAGTTTTCGATGAAGGGGCCAGTACACTTTGAAGCCACGGAAAAAAGGCTGTTTTCGCGATTTTTTTTTTTAGGATTTTACACTGAGAAAAAAGAATCGTTGAATGTGCAAAATGCATTTTGTCGTCTCGAAATTTTGTTGTTTCAACAGTTGCTCGGACATGCTAAATAAGCAGATAGTTTAAATGTATCTTTGGTTACTCCCCAATTATACTGTTTTGTTATGCCAATCAAAAATCAAGTTGGACGTATTCAAAGATACAATTTTGTTAAACCAACTGAATTTTGGATGGATGACCGAATTTTTTTTCAGTGTATAAAAGATATGAATATAAAAGTTGTAGGGCTTGATAAGTAAAGTCTGGAAATACATTTTTTTTTAAATTATTTTTATTCATTTTTAAGCACAAAAACTATAGTTTAACGTAACGCCTCAAAAAAAAGGTGGGCTAGGTAGCTGCATCACAACTCGGCAACGGCTTGTCTGAAACAAAAAAATCAAAGTCCATTAGATTCAGTATGACACCAGCTACAAAATGACCCTCGGATATAAAGTTTGATCGAAAAATAAAAGAATGGCAGATGAAAAACGAAAAAAGTTTTTAAAAATGCGTTTTTTTCGCCATTTTTGCAAAAAAAAAGAATAAAAATCCAAATTTTAAAACCATCGAGGGTTATCTTGTTGCGAATCATGTTTACAATATTTGGTTCGAATTTCAAGAGAATCGGTCGATTAGTTTTAGAGATACGATGGAGCTAGATTTTGAAAACGTTGTTTCGAGAAAAACGCGTTTGAAGGTTATACTATGAAAAACTCTTACCTAAACTTAATCGGCAATTCCTGCACCGTACAAAATCCCTTCTAATTGCTCATCATCCTCGATATCTTCAAGTCTTGCTTTCATTCGATTTTTTGAAATTTTTAAAGTGGACTGGCCCCTTAATCAGAAATTCCTTGCGTACTTCTCTGCGAAATACAATAAGGAACTTAACTTTCAAATTTGAAGTAAATCGAGTGAAAATTGTCGAAGTTATTTGTCACGCCAATTGGAAAAAAGCTGTTTCGAGAAGTTTCGAGTAGTCGGCCATTTTGTACATCGAAAATAAAAAAAAAATATATATTTTCCAACATCTCGATATTCATACAAAATAGATGTGTAATTCATTTTATGAGTGAATCACTTTTTCATACGAAAAACAATTGTTAAATTCGCACATGATTTTATACCCGTTACTGTGGCCTGAGGCCTTAAGTGTAACCATTTTTATATCAATATTTATAATATAAACCTATTTAAAAATTCATGAAAATAGCCTTCTTTTCGCATTTAAAGTGAGCCCTTAAGGCCTTGATAATTATTCACGTAACTACTGCTAATATGAACAATTAGTACTATTTTAAGCGACAAAAGTAAAGCTTGAGTAAGTAGCCATACTAACCCGAAGAGTAAGGGTCACTTGATTCGCCCAGTTACTTGACTTTCAACGTCTTGGTAAATATCGACACAAGTACTGCTGACATAAATAATAATTATTATTCAAAATAATAAAAACTGGAGCGAGCAAGCACACCAACGAAAAAAGTCGGAGTCAATCAAATATACAGGCTCAATAATGTGATCCTGCGTGTTCGTAATTTCTGTCCGAAGTTTCGTAAAAAATTATCACTTCCCGCGAGGGGTGGGGATCCAAATATCGAAGAACCAAATATAGATCGACAAATATTTCGAAACGACAGAATTATGAACTCTCAAAATAACGAAGGTTTAATTATTTGAAATGTTATGTTTCGATCGAAGAAAAAATCGAATGAATATAAAGCAAAGCATCATTTATTCGAGAGCTCATTTATCTGAAAACGTATATTCAGATCGTCTGCAATTTGAGACATACAAATATAGATTGGAACAATCTATAACATCCATATCTCCGAAACAGAAAAAAGCGAGTATCTAATATTCGTAATACCGCCTACAGCGAAAAGCAATATATCGAGACGCAAAATATCGATGGTCCGAAATGGCGAATGCCAAAATGGCGAAAATGGTATGGATGCCGTCCCGGCCGACCGCTAACGCTATCTGCCTCGATCACAAGTGTTCGCCATCCGGGCCATTCGACCCTTTGACCCTTCGCTATTTTAACCACTCGACTTTTTGACCGTTCGATTTAATGCTTTCTGTTTTTTCACCCGTCGCTATATTTACAATTCGAAGATTCGTCTTCTCGAATTATTTGGTGTTATTTATATAAGCAATTCGATATTATGGCTCTCAATATTTTTTAAATCGGTTTTCGTTTTTCGCTATATTTCAACTTCGAGATATTCGTATTCGGAATTTTTATTTACGACTATATAAACCCTCCGAACATTGATCTATCTATATTCAAACATTCGACATTTTTTAATTCGATGATCCAGTTCATCCAAATATTGATCCATCGATATTTCGACTCCCACCCCCTGCGAGCAATCTTTCGTTGTGCGTATTAGGCGATGTAATTCGCGTAATTTTAGTTACAATCGACGCTTCATTATTTTTTGTCGTTTTTCAGCATATATCCGAGTTCACAATCACCGGAGCAACAGATACCGATAGGCAACAATACTGGTTCCCTACCAGATCTGAGCAACGTTCATTTCCCAGCGCCTCTACACGGAGCACTCGACCACGAGGATCACTCGAGCAGTACGCAGTACAGCAACGTGAGTACATCATCGCCGATATATTTTTTGTGTGTGCGCGGGCGCGTGTCTCGGCCGCGTACCCACACGCGCAACCACTTTTGATATATCAAGGTGGTACGTACGATATTATCCGCCTCGAAATTCTTCGAGTTGCACAGCTCTGAAACGGGACGAACACGCCGAACCATCATGACCAGCGAATCTTCGAGCTCTGTCTCCTCCGAAAACACTTTAATACTCTTCCTCTATACACATTTTTATAAATGTTTGTTTTTCGGATTCTTCGTTTCAAAGTCTCACTGGGAAACGCTTCACTCACCCTCTCACTCTTCTTTTTCTCGACTACACCCGCTTCACTAACTCGTCTTTCGACATGGTGCTGACGTTTGCAGCGTTGGGAGGCAACGAATTTCTTTTTATATTTCTTGATTTTATGCTTCAAAATCGTCTTTCGCAGATTTAGGTTGTAGATCGCTAAGTAAGGTTCCTAAAAATGTTTACGTGATTTTCGTAGCTTAGATCTATTTAGGGGCTATGCCAGTGTGAACGCTGAAAATTTGGGTGATTTTCGGGAATTTTTTGGAAGAAAAGTACTCAATTAAATGTTTCGGAAAATTAAGAATATATTTGGCTTTTATATATAATAATTTTTGCATGGAAAAATATTGAGATCCAAGCGACTTATGCGCTGTCTTCGGAGACGCCAAAAAAAAAAAGTTTCTCCACTGCTCACATGATTCCGGCCAATTGAGTAGCTGAAACCGAAAAAGTGAAAAATCTTGTTAAACTGGAACGTATTTCCTGTACAATGACGTAGGATTTTCGTAAAATATCAAAACCTGACAAAATGGCGGTGTTATGAAAAAAGTCTGTTTTCTTGCCTATAAAATGGTCGTTTTTTTCAATGCCAAGTCATCAATTTTTTTCCAATGAAAAATATCCTACGTCATTTTAGAGTAAATATATTCAAGAGTACTCACTTCAAATTTCAAGTCAATCGGATAATTGCTGTTTGAGTTACAATGTTAGCAAATTTGAAAACTCTCATTTCGATAAAAACGCGTTTAAAAATTTAACTATCGATTTTTGCAAGATAAAATGATATTGATATAAATTATATAAATGATAATGATGTTCTTGAAAGTATAAAAAGGCAACAAAAAAATCGATTTATTGAAAGTGTCACACTGGTATATCCCATTGAGGCACCACACGACAGTAAAATAAAATGTTCGTCATTTTTTTTCTCTCATTTTCTGAAAGATACATTTATTAAAAATGCTCTCACGAATTTTTTAAAAGAAATTTGTAAAATTGACGGAGGTACAGCATTTTATGTGAAACCGTTCGAAGTGCACGACCGCGCCGATTTTTATTTAATTTCCCATATTTCCTTTGGCAGAATTGCACTTCGGAAATCGCGCGAACATTTTTTAGGATTCTTATTTAGCGATCTACAACAAAATTGCACAGTATGATTTTGGATGATAATGAAAATAAGAAATTAGAAAGAATTTTCGTTGCGCTCCAACGATGCAAACTTCAACCCCATGTCAATTTATGATGTTGAAGTTTGCATCGTTGGGGGCGCAATGAAAATGAATTCTTTTTAACCAACGAATTTTTTTCACCGTGAAAATCATTCAAATCTTTTTACGTATTCTTATGAGCGATTTACGACCTTAATTTGCAAAAAAGAAGGCTGCGGATAAGCAAAAAAATAAAGAATTAAAAAATGAATTGAAAAAATCGTTGCGTTGCAACGATGCAAACTTCAACGTCGTCAATTCGACCTGGATAACACTTCATCCACCTGCCATTAACAACCCTTCGGTCGGCTTCTATTTTTTTTTTAATCGGGTATACACTAAACATATCCTGACATGTCTGCATAATTGCAATTCGGAAAGTATGAAATTGAATTGTAGAAAATTATTTGAAAAATTTTCAATTTTGGAAAAGTGAGCATTTTATTTTAAACTCGTCCGGGTCAAAATGACACAATGTGTCAACGTTGAGTTGATATTTCATAATAATGTCTACAATTGTTTATTGGAAAATTATTCGTTTGGTTCTGCATCGAGTAACTTGGACATGTTCTTTATTTCTCCTCTTTACGTGTTTAAATGATGACGTTGAAGTTGGCAACGTTGGAAAGCAACGATTTTTTCTTATTCCTTCATTCTTATTATTATTCGAAACTTTTTCTCCGCAATTTGAGGTCCTAAATATGTAATAAAAATATGGAAGAACGTTCGAATGATTTTCATAGCCTAAATGGGCCAGAAAGAAATGTTATCAATGAAAAAGAATTCATTTTCGTTCCGTTATAACGATGCAAACTTCAACATCATTTTAAATGTCGAGGGGGCTGAGACTCGAATCATTAATAATCCAATGATTCTTAACGATGTGAACGAGATTATCACCTAATCGTGTAAATGTCGATCGCAAAGTTACTCGCGTGAATCCGCCGCCTCTATATAAATATATCCATCTCCACTTCTCTTTCTCCCTCTCTCAGACACAACACTTATTTTTCTCCATCTTTCCATCGGGTATTTTTTCGCTCTTGGATTATTTGTCTTTCGTGCATATTTTTCACGTTACGTGGCTTAAGGGGTTAGGCGACAGTGACGGGTATAAAATCATGTGCGAATTGAACCATTTTTTTCGTATAAAAAAGTGATTCACTCATAAAATTAATTACACATCTACTTAGTATGAATATCAAGCTGTTAGAAAATATATATATATTTTTTTTTTGGATGTAAAAAATGACCGACTACTCGAAACTTCTCGAAACAGCTTTTTTCCAATTGGCGTGACAAATAATTTCAACAATTTTCACTCGATTTACGTCGAATTTAAAAGTTATGTTCCTAATTGCATTTCGCAGAGAAGTACGTGCGGAATTTCTGATTAGTCGAAAACTTTTCATTTTATGAGCAGTTTATGAGCAGTTATATCGAAATTTTTCACTGAAAATTCATTTCTTAAGTTCAAATACCTAAAACTTTTGAATAGAACAATATTTTTTGAATTCCGTACGTACTTCTCCAGGAATTCTAATGTAGATGGACGAGAATTTATGTTTTTTGTTCTGGGTAAAAAGTTGCGAATGCTAAATGTCACGCCGCAGAGCGCCTAAAAAGAAAAGATAAAAGAAAATATAAGTAGTCGGCCATTTTGTACATCGAAAAAAAAAATATATATTTTCTAACAGCTTGATATTCATACTAAATAGATGTGTAATTAATTTTATGAATGAATCACTTTCTAGTACGAAAAAAAATTGTTGAATCCGCACATGATTTTATACCCGTTAGTGTGGCCTAACCCCTTAACGGTTCGCGGTGAAACTATGAATCTTTCTCGATTTCTCGCACATTCGATTTCTCCCCCTTTCTAGAAAGATCATTTTTTTTTAAATGCACAAGTGCAAATAACGGACAGAAAAAAAAACTAGTAATAATATAAAAGAAAACTTGTGGGATTTTGCAGAGTCCTCAAACGAGCACCCCTACGACCCTGTCGCCGACCAGCTTGGCTCAAGCTGGACGGTTATCCTTTTCACAGGATCACAGCCCACCGAGTGCCCAAGTAAATATCCTGGTGGTCCTCAATTGTTTTTGCGATGTAGTTCTGAGCTTTGCAAGCGGAGTTGGCCATACTTCGGAAATCATTGATACCTTGTGTAGAATTTATTACTCCAATAATACGATTTCCGTAACGATCCACTAAATCTTTAAATTTATTTTCGATTATTAAGGGAGACTTTGTCCTTGGAGTGCCATATTTCAGGTGTTTACATTTTATTTTTTTCCAAAGGAAACGTAAAGCTTTTTGAGTGCGGTTTTTTTCTTGCTTTTATTCATGATATACAGAACGTTAAAAAAAAATTTTTTTTGAAAAAAAAAAACCGCAAAATGGCGGCCGTTGCAGCTCCGCGAAAACAGGTCCTCAAATCGCGGGAGGTAAACGGCTGACATCACTGCCCCCTCTTTGTTGATCTGAAACACAAATTCAAAGCACATTATCAGTCTGTGACCCTTTGGTCATGGAATGACGGATGGGTTTTTCGTTTAATACAAATTTCGGAAAATGGCGGCAATTTAAAAAAAATCGAATTTTCGCGTTTTTTTTTCGCATAAAAAGATAAATAATAAATGCAAAAATGTATCTATCGAAAAAACGATCCGTCATTCCGTGAAGACATATTTTCTGAGTATGCTCTCCAAATTTTAGGTCGATATGTTAATTACAGCGGTCAGGAGAATGTCAGCCATTTTTAAAAACGTGTTTTCGAGAAAAACGCGTTTAAAGTTTTATAATGTGTTTACGCAAATGTTTTTATAATTACCGCTAATCGGCAATGCCTGGACCATAGAGGCATCCCTCCTCTTCTTCTAGCTGCTCATGTTGAGCCGCTAAGATCTCCCTCTGGGCACAAAGGACAAAGTCTCCGCTAACACGATTTTCTCTTCAACCGAAAATAGTGTTTTTTTTTTCATTATCCACTTGGCCAGCTTTGCCGTTGGTGAAACTGCGCCGCGGTCTTTCGATCGTATGGCGAATCATATTGATAGAGTCTTCAAATGATTCGTGGTTCGAGTGCGAAAGGACTCGGAAGAGACAAACCGAGACTGTGCTACGGCGTTGTACTTTAAATGTAGTCGCATGCCAAGAGGCCGACCAAACAGCTCATTGCAACTTGCGGAAGCGCGGAATATTCTTTTTCATTTTTTTTTTGCATTACATTAGCATGCGCTTGAAAAACAATAACGAGAAATATTTTCGCTGCATTATCATCGTCTCTTTACGCTTATTTCGCCTGATTGTTACTATTATTGTGACTTTCTTTTTTTTTCTCCTCATAGTTTTCACGTAATTTTTTTATTTTGCCGTTTTTTTGTAGTGTTTCTTTGTCTTTTGTTATTTTGCAGAACCATTTATCAGTGCCTGTTAACTCTAGGTTTCTACACATGTGTAAGGTCAGTAGCATCCATTATACAAGTTTAATAATTTCTCTCTAGCTTTTCGTTCTTCTTCCGCTGTCTTTTTATAACTCTACACCGTAATTGAAGTTATGTCGATGATTACAAATGAATATTGATGTGCACACACACACAAACACACACACACACACACACACACACACACACACACACACACACACACACACAGGGTGTCCTGTTATGAATGGATAATCCTGCAAATGTCCAGAGACTATATCATGTCCTACTTATGCTGGAATTTCAGTTTAGTAAAAGTCCCACGGTTTTCAAGATAAAAATCATCTACTTTCGGCTTTTCGCATGCCATTTCTACAAATGATAACTTTGTTGACCCGGTTTACAAAAAAAATACTCTTGGTTATTTGTTTTATCCAGAAAAGTCTTCTTTTTAACCATCGCAACAAACTACACGGAGAAGAATACGGCCTCAAATTCTAACACTGGTTGCCAGAATTCTAATATTCAATGCTAGAAATGTATAGCAGTTTACTGCCAGTTCCGAATTCCAAGACTTCTTCAAGTGATAAAATGATTTTTACACTTGAAAATCATTTTATCAAGTGTAAAAAATGATTCTTACACCGTATAGTAAAAATGATGCGTGCATATTACATTTGAAACTATTCTCGCATAGGCGCGACTCCTATATGCGTATAGTAAAAATACCAACCTTTATTACACGCTATATTTTCATATGGATTTTACTATCCGTATAGCATGAATTTTCGTGTATGTATAGATTTCACTATACGCATAGCATAAATCTTCGGCGTATAGCGAAAAATATTACGAAGTTGTTAGTAAAATGTGACTCTTTATACCGTACTTTTTGTAGAACACTGGAAACTAATTGTTCCAATCACGTGAGCAAAATATTCTTTGAATACTACAAAAAATCACATTATGCCAAATAAAATGTATTATTTGTATCAATTTACGTGCCATATCGTAGGTTAAAGTTTTAATTTCTTCATTATTACTATACCATCATTACAATTTTTATGTTCCATTCAATACTTTTTGATGTTCAATGATATTTTTTTTAGAAGCATAGTATTAATTCTAAATTTCGAGGCCCCTGTTTTCTCCGTGTACCCTTAGTAGTCACACTTGGCTAGAATCACGTTATAGTCATACTGGGTACATGGGACCCAGGCATTTTTAAATTGTTATAAATGATGAAATAATGCATTGAGCGATATGAAAAAAATAGTGCGGTATAATTTGAACCTTGTTTAATACAAGGATATTGGGTAAAAATCAAAAATTAAATTTAAAATATGCAAACAAAACGTGAAAAATGACTTATTTTACACAAATTGCTGTAAGTCGTGTAATTATTGACCAAAAAGAAAAATTGTTTTATATCCTGAAACAATGTACTTTGAAATAGACATAGCGGTTTCTGTGGACTTTTCAAAAAGTATATTCATTTCATTCAACGCAGGTGCGATTTAGAAGGAAAGAATGAAACGCTTACGCATATAAAAGAAATGTATGTTTTATTGGGAAAAAAAAGCTGTACGGCATCAAAATAATTTGTTTGGGTCCCGTGGACCCAGTGTGACTATTAAGGGTTAAATGTTAAGAAAACTTTATGAAAAACGATCTTATGCAGAATTTTCATACAAACCAATTCAAACATCCGACTTTGATAGCTTGCAGTGTAAATAAAATGTGCTACACACATCGTGCCAATTACTTAAAAATATTGCTTAGTTATCGTCGATTCATATCATTTGTAGAAATCGCATGCGAAAAACCAAAAGCAGATGATTTTTTGCAGAAAAATAACATAAACCCCAAAATCTCGAAAACCTTAGGACTTTTAATAAACTGAAATTCCAGCATGTAGTAGGACATGAGCCGATCTATCGACAGTTGCAGGATTACCCATTCATAACAGGAGACCCTATATATATATATATATATATATATACAGGGTGTCCCATTTTAATCTTACACCTGAATTTTCTCGAAAAATATTGCTCGGACGAAATATTGTGTGGAACAAAACTTCTAGGGATTGAAGGGGGACGTTTGAAAAAAAAATTTTTGAGGCGCCAAAATTCAAAATGGCGGCGTTACAAAGGCTGACATGTTTTTTTCAAACGGAAACATAACTTTTTTTTATTGCCAAAAAATTTGTCAGCTGAAAACTAAAAACTTTTGTTGAACAAATTTTTTGATAAAGTTCATAGTTTTCAAGTGAGAACATCATTTTCAATTATTTCAGATGTATCCAGGATTGTGTGTGTGTGTGTGTGTGTGTGTGTGTGTGTGTGTGTGTGTGTGTGTGTGTGTGTGTGTGTGTGCGTGCGTGCGTGCGTGCGTGCGTGCGTGTGTGTGTGTGTGTGTGTGTGCGTGTGTGTTTTTCTATCCATCGTGATCAAAGTTCGTCAAGGATTGAAAGAAACACGTTTTTGGGCCTGAAAATGGCAAAAACGCTATTAAAATGGAAAAAAACTATTTTTCAACGATTTTCTTCCAAAATTTTCTCATGAAATATCGTCCAAATTTGAAAACAAAAAAAAAACAAAAAAAAACAAAAATTTTCAACAAAAAAATTTGATTCTTTTTTTGTTCAAGTGGTCATACATTCGAAAATACAACATTGAGCGGCTTGCCGTGAGACATTTAGTCTAATTGTCCCTACCACCGGCATTTGCGTTAGCCAAAGCGTAGGAGGTTGCATGGCTGATGGCATGAAAATGATGTTCTCACTTGAAAACTATGAACTTTATCAAAAAATGTTTTCAACAAAAGTTTTTAGTTTTCAGCTGACAAATTTTTTGGCAATAAAAAAAAGTTATGTTTCCGTTTGAAAAAAACATGTCAGCCTTTGTAACGCCGCCATTTTGAATTTTGGCTCCTCAAATAAATTTTTTTCAAACGTCCCCCTTCAATCCCTAGAAGTTTTGTTCCACACAATAGTTCGTCCGAGCAATATTTTTCGAGAAAATTCAGATGTAAGATTAAAATGGGACACCCTGTATATATATATATATATATATATATAAATATTTGAAAGTACGATTTCCCGTCACGTCTTCCAACTTTCAATCAGCGATGCGATGTATTCGTATAAATAACCATGTGAGATATCGCAAGAATGTAAGAGTTGCAACTCGTTCGCAAAGAGTATTAATATTTACGCGAGCCAATGATAATTGAAGAAAAATAAATTGTAAATTTGGCTCCGGATCAATAGGTTATATAATATGTTGGTCGCAACCAAAATATGGTCGTACATTTTGTTCATATTTTTCTGATGCCTGCTTTTTAAGGGGTCAGGCTACTGTGACGAACCGAAAATCAGGGTTATTTAAGAAGATTGATTTTCGAGGAATACGTAAGATGATTCGAAAATCGTTTGGACATTTATTTCTATGCACATAAGGCAAATTTCGTGAGAATATTAATAATTAAAGAAGTTATAAACAATTTCGTGAAGGACCTTTGAAACTCGAGGGGCTCAACGGTGTGATTTTGGCCATTGGGTAATCCCAAACAAAGAAAAACGAGTTTTTCCTTAAAATATATTATATTGGCTAAAAATGATCGAGCTTTTTTTTTATTATCGTGTTTTAATCATTAAAACATATTTGAATTTTTTCTTCGCTTCTTTTTAGGTAAAATGACATAATGGTTAATAACTAATGGAAATAAAATGGTAAGGAGAAAAACGTCGTTAAGACCAACCTACTATTGCACTGATTAAGTGTACCAAATTTCAAGTCATTCCGTTCATTAAATATCAAGAAATCGTGTACACCGTTTTGAAAAACACAGCTTCGAGAAAAACGTGTTTAAAATTTTATCAGCAATTCTATCGTTCTAATTATAAGTTTACTTGCAATCTGCAATTCCTGCCCATATGTTGGACCTTCCTCTTCAATTTCACTTGCCTCAAACGACGGTCGAGAGTTTTCGCATTATCACAATAGCCTTACGCTTTAATTGTACTTTGACGCGAACAAAAAGAAGAGAAATGTGTCATTGAACTTGCATGACTCTCGTGGTTTAGTTCGGTTTATGATTCTGCGGCTCGCGCATATCGAGTGCATTCGCGATAAATCTTCGCTTAAGGTAATCCTATCGCTTTACACTAGTCGTACCGCTGATCATACTTGAGACTCGTACAATTTATATTTTCAACATATGCAAAAAAAATAATTTGTAATAACCAAAATGTTCCATGTGTAAACTGTTTAAGGAGTGAGGTCTAGTTGGAACTTAAAAAAAAGGCCTTTTTCCGATTTTTTTTTCGGCCAAACGATAAGATAATTTACAACAAAAGTTCTTCCGTTTAAAAGATATATATTTAATGTAAACATTATAATTTTTTTAAAGAAATATGTTTCAATATAAGCCGATACGTATCAATGGCCGAGGACGCTGCAAAAAAAACAGGTTTTGCGGTGATCACTCTCACGCTGTGACGGATTATCTGAAACCAACAAAACAGGGGGGAATCTTTAGTTAATGATATAATGCTTCGGTTGAACGAAGGGTTTTGAAAAATTTCCATTTTTCACAAAATGGCGGACGTTGAAAGTCAAAAGTGTTGTTTTGACCACAATTTCACTTACAAAAATTGACTATAAAAAAAAAAATAATTGTCCAAAAAAAATCCTTCGTTCATCCAGAGGAAAACTATGTATAGAAGAAGTTATATAAATTTCAACCCGATCGGTAAAGCCGTTCCCGAGTTACATCGATCACCGACTTCGAAAACATGGTTTTGAGAAAAACGAGTTTAAAGTTTTGAGTACGATTTGCATGCAGCGTCCACGGCGTCCTTAAAAAGTTATGTATTTCGGCGAATAATGGTCTGATTTACATTCAATTAGTCGGAAAATACTCGTAAGATATTTATACTTTTAGAAAACGAAAAAAAAAAAAAATCGATTTTTTGAAAATTCTAACTAGACCTCCCTCCTTAATGAATGTTCACATTTAATTAGAAAAGTGAACAAATAGTTATTCCAACGATTCGCGCAATATTTCTAGGTTTGACATTTGGCAACATTGGTTCTATCTCCGTATCTTTTTACTCAATCAGGCGAGTTTAACCTCCGTGCTTTTCAACGTCAATCTGTCAAAACAATGTCAGGTGCGGGGAATATAAAGCATGGCATTCGGGCCACGACTGGTAAAAAGCGTGGAAAATTTGTGTCGGCGAAATATGTCGGTTAAAAATGAAATATGTGTGGAAATTCGAATGAGTGAGATGAGGTTAGGACTACAGTCAGCTGTTGCCTTGCTGTCACGTCTCTTTATCGTAGCAAGTGGTAATAAATCCAATACCGGAAGTTCAAATTAAACTTGATATTACATAAAAATTAGGTCAATAAGCGTAATTTTTTCTGATAGCACTGGATTACTACAAGCGTTAATTATGCGAATCTGATTATTTTTAAGAATCTGACGAATTCCCACTATTATATACACTTTTGTAGCGACCGGAAATTGAGTTTTTGTACGTCGTCTCGGAATTCCTTCACAATAAAACGCAATTTTAATATTTCTTTTCTCTGTAATTAAGTCGATGAAAACGACCCTATAATTTTACAGAGACGATTATTAATATATTTAGTGAGGCTCAAAAAAAAATTATGAAAATCCTATGAATTGAAGCCTAGCCATAGGATTACCTTAATGCTGGAGCAAGAGCAGACAAGTGAAAAAAAAATACGCATATAAGAGATTTGTAGTTCAGTGAACCATGCTAAAAATATTTTGCAACTACCGAAAATGTCCGAGGGCTTTCTTGATTTTTCGGCAAGCCTGAAATTTTATGTAGGCACGTACACAATACAATACAACACACACATACACGCGAGCGCGCGCGCGCATATATGTATATAAACACACACATTAAATGTATAGCAATCCAGTGGTAGACAAGTGTGCAAACGCATAAAAATAGGCTAGACCGAGGCATTGAAATAGAAAGATTGAGTCAGTTATATCACGAAAATGTATCTATATATCAAGTTTTGTGTCTGTGTTTGTTATAAAAGCAGGGCGTCGCGCTGGACAATAGCACAAGTACTTCGCAACAGGAGTTACATTCGTACGCCCAACAGCAACAACAGCAGGGACAAGTTCAGCAACAACAGCAACAACCACCACCGTCCCATAGTCCCAGCCACTATATTTATCAGCAACCGCACAGTCCTTTACCGCCACAAAGTCCAGTAAGTTTGCCGGGTTGCCGGCGAAAGAAGAAAAAGGCTTTTTAATTTAACAAAAAACCTCTTGATTACGTTCAAAACTGTAGCAATCGTTTCAAACATTTTCGACGAATTTAGAAAATCCTAGCGCACGTTCGATACAACGAGAGAGAAAAATACGACCACGAATCGTAATCATAATAATAATCCGAATATATATTACGTTGTGGCATATTTGCATATTGTCAATAAATAGTTTTTCATTGGTTTCTCTTCTCTCGGCACGAATTGGCTTTTATATTTTTCTCTATCGTTAAGGTAGAACGAGCGCGCGCTCTTGATTTCTATAGATTTTGTTCAAATTTTAACTAGATATTGTTCATATCATTATGCATGTTTGAGTTGAATTTCACAACCGTCGACTATTCAGATTGGGAGATAATGGGTTTTCAAATTCCAACTTTCGACACTGCAGGGTCTGCATTGACCGAAAGTCAAGTCACATAATTCGTCGTACCATTCTATTGTGTTTGTAAATTTTGAAAAAAAAAAAAAAAAAAAAAAAACATGTTTAGACAGCAAAAGAGTTAGGGAAAGAGTGAAAAAAGTTTGGATTGCCTTCACTGTTCAGTTTTGCTAAAATCGTTCAGTAAAGACAGAATAATTATCCGAAAAAATATTTGTCCCCTATAATAAGAAGACATATGGCAACACCGCAGAACAGTATTATTCAATATTTGGAGAAAAAAAATTATCGTGTTCCTAAAGTTAAAAACTTTCAGCATACAAATATTTTCGTTATAAATATTAATATTTTATATCGTTTATGTTATCTTCATAAACAAAGAATAGTGTTGGTTAATTCATAACTAATTAAAAACTTTGCACGATTAAGAATTACGTCCAAATAAGAAATTGTGTTGAAGTATGATTTTAAATATGCCACGCAAACTTACGTCATTGGATACGTGGAACGATGGGGTGTCGCTGTATTATAGGGGACAAATATTTCTTACGGAAAATTATTCTGTCTAGATTTCAATGCTGACCCTGCAATGTTAAAATTTGCAATCCAAAAACCCACTGTCTCCCAATCTAGATAGTCGACTGTTCTGAAATTTCACTCAAACATGCATAATGATATGAACAATGTCTGGTTAAAATTTGAACAAAATCTACAGAAATCAAGAGCGCGCGCTCGTTCTACCTTAAAGTCAGGTACACGGTGAACATAACCTCACATATTTTCCAACACAGTTTTCTAACGGATGGTGAAGTTTTTTAGGAAAAACAACAGCATTAGACTCTGGAGAATTTTCTGACGCAGACCTTTAGGATTTTCTTTTGCCCTAAATATTAGTAATCTCTAAAAAAATCTCTGTTCGAAGATCTCATCTCTCTCGCACTCTTATGCCACGTGGTACATCTTCTACTTCGCTTTAAGGCGGGATTATATATTTACAACGATAAAAAAATCGATTTCTTCTTTTATTCTTCAAAAGATAGAACTATATATGTAAAATATTTTCCCAAAGTTACAAATCGAAATTCGAAAAACTTCAAACGTTACAGCCTGTCAGCGCTGCGCCCCGCCGCTCGGATTCGGAGCGGGTGTAAACCACGAACGTTTTTTTCAAAGCTGCATTATCGAAATTGGCGTGCAGGATTACGCAAAAACTATTAAGCCAATTGAATTCAAACTTGGTAGAAATATTGATAATATTGCTACCTTCTACTTGGCAAGAATTGTTTTTGAAAAATTCGAGCAATAAAAACTACTTTTTTCATCCAAATTTCACAGAAATGTTGCGTGAAATGTTGATTTATCTTGTAAATGCGTGCCATTCTCTTAAATTTGCATTTTCTTTATTTTAATTACCGTAAAATAGAAACTATATATTTTCAAATTGAAAAAAAATTGATTTCTTTTTTTGCAAATCAAAGTGTACGCGGAGCTAGACTGCACGCTGATTCGCAACTCCCGCGGCAACCTTGCTGTAATACTCTGTCACAGCTACACTATGTTGATGATAAATGATTTAAAAAAAAAAAGCGTTTTCTACTTAAATACACTATTAACGGATACCTATAGTTGGATTATTGTGGAATAATTATTTCTTACTTTAAAAAATCCCTCAAAATAAAGTACTACAAAACTAAATAAAAAACTACAAAACTTTTCTAATCGATCAATATACCATCTTAATGAACACATCTTGAAGAACTTTCAGTAATTTTTTTATTGAAAAACATTACATTGTTTAGTGGCAAATGGCCGTCAATGAAATGATGTTTTTATATACACGATGTGCGGTGACCAACATTGCGGCGAAGTGGATCATCTGAAAAAAAAAATGCGGATGGATTTAGTCAAATATAAGTATAAACTAGTCCTTAATCGAAGGATTTTAAAAAATATTCATTTTTCACAAAATGACGGACAGTCAAAGACAATGGTTCGATTTTAACGAAAAAAATCGAACGATTAAAGACTATATTTTTATGTATTAAATAAGCCTGTAAAATTTCAAGAAGATCGGTTCATTAGTGTTCGAGTAATCTTGGTCACCGACTTCAGAAATGCCATTTTGAGAACAACGCGTTTAAAGTTTCAATTTCAGCTTACACGAAGAACTAATTCTTCTCTTTCAACGCTCATATCTCAGTCAATTTTGTTCGGATCGACTTGAAATTTTCAGGACGTATTCTCAGATACTTATACTTCAAAAAAATGCAATAAAAAAAATCGATTTTTTCAAAATCGCAAGGGGGGTAACCCCTTAATTCTTTTCCGCCTAAATGTATATCCCGCCTTAATTTTCTTTTTTGTCGTATTGGGACGATATTCTTCGAGTATCGTACATCTAATTTTTTGAAATCCTATTGCAGAAAGCGTCCCAGTCCCAACATCAACAACAGCATCAACAACAACAACAGCAGCAGCAGCAACAACAACAACAACAACAACAACAGCAGCAGCAGCAGCAGCAGCAACAGCAACAACAGCAACAGCTCAATTCTTTAGCATCTTACAGAACATCTCAACAGGTCCACAGGCCATCGCCACAATCGTCACCTAGTCTTACAGTTCAAGTGAGCTTCGTCACATTGTATCTCGCGAGATTCGTTGAAAAACTTCATAACCACAGTTGCGCGGGTCTTTCGCGGGTTAATTTTGCGACAAAATATCCAAAATCGAACTTCGTCGCTGCTACCATTGCTGCAAATATTTTCAAAGAGTAACGCAAATCCAGAGGATCATAAAAGAGGCTTTTTGTCCGCTTTCTATCATTAGAAGAAGGTGCAATTCGTGTAATACCGAAAAGTCAATATTTTGAGTAATAAATATTTACCGCCAAATAGAAAATAACGTGACCCACAATTTAACAGGGATTTTTCTGAAAGCACTGTTTTTAAAACCGACTTGAAGAATACCTTGAACTAATTTCATAAGATTCGTTCGGAACTTTCACAGTATCTTCCCAATTGAATTCTCCACAAAATACTTAGGAGTTTATTTATTTTTCGAAACGTCCCTTTCGGTATAAAGAATTTTTCACGCTATTATTTCGAATAACTTTTTTTCCCAAAATGCCCGCCGTTTGTATGAAAAACAATATTCAAAAAACTTTCCGTGTATTTCCATTGCTATCGTCAGGTAGATTATGAAACTTTTGGACTGCGTATTACACTAATGCTGCAAGTTGAGGAGCGCTTTCCGTTAAAAAAAAAAACTTACGCTAACGAGCCTCAAGTGTCTTCACTTTGTAGGGGTTAAAAATAATAATTTGATACATGGAAACACATTTAAAAAAATTTAAATAGTTTTCCGATTGAGTTTGTTTTCAATTCCGGAAATTCTTGAAGTTACAGCTATTTAGACGCAAAAGTACTTTATTGAGGAAAATGTCGGCACTGTAGTTTCTATCCAATCAAGCCGCATATAACATATTTCGCAATGAAAACTTCCAACTGTCACTTCGTATACCTTTTCGGGCTTTCTTTATCTTGTCGCTTTTATTTTCACGCAACGCTTCAACATTTTTTAATATTGTTATTTAAAGTGAAAATATAGTTAAAGTAAAAAAAAATAGTTATTTAAAAGAATTAGTTTTTGAGCAATAAGTAAGATCATTGGAAAATCGTTTGGACATTTATTTGTATGTACATCAACGAAATAGAGTAACAAATTTCATTTAAAAATATTGATAATTCAAGAAGTTATAAACAATCTCGTGAAGGACCTTTGAACGTGAGGGGCTCAACGGTGAACTTCGTTTTGGCCACGGTTGATCTGAAACAAAAAACAAACGAGTTTTTTTCTTACAATAGACAAAATTGACTAAGACTTGGCTGGGTATTTTTATGGTATCGTGTTTTCAAGATTGAAAAGAAATATGGGAAATTTGTTTTCTTTCGATATAAAAAAAAAATGACATTGTTTATAACTGACGAAAAAACAATGTCGAAAAGAAAAACGTCGCTCAAGACGTCAAGACTATTACACTGAATAAGTGTACCAAATTTCAAGACAATCCGTTCATCAGATGTCGAAAAATCGTGTATACAATTTAGAAAAAAATGGCTTCGAGAAAAATGCATTCAAAGTTTTACTAGCGTTATTTATATCGTCGGAATCGCAGGTTCAATATGTATTAATACGCAATATGTTGGATCTTCCTATTCAATTCGAGTTGTCTCAAGCGACGAACGAAAGTTTTGAAATCTTCATAGTAGCCCAACGTCTTAAGTCCCTAGGCCACTCTCGAGGCCGAAAAAATAGGTTTTAGGGGATTTTTTTCTCAGAAAAACTACAAATTAAATCGAGATTACAAAAAGGGGTGTTTATCATACATATCAGTGACTGTATACAATAATTTTATTGAAGCGATTAA
This sequence comes from Ophion obscuratus, assembly GCA_964007375.1. NCBI lineage: Eukaryota > Metazoa > Arthropoda > Insecta > Hymenoptera > Ichneumonidae > Ophion > Ophion obscuratus. The sequence goes on along the minus strand of OZ023314.1, from coordinate 21,961,813 downwards.
TTTCAAAATGGAGGCTGTGCAGCGTTTATCTCAAAACTGCGTTTTTTAAGTTGGCCGGAAACATAACTCGGACAATTTTCAACCGATTCACTTAAAATGTTGAATATATCTTGAAAAATACATTGTCTATGGAAGTACGTATGATTTTTTTTATATTGCATAGTTTATTTGTTATTAACAATTATCTGACGGATCTTAGGCAAATTTTTCACTTTCCGAAAATTTGCCAAAAAAATCGTTAATAACAAATGGACTATGTAATATAAAAAAAAAATCTTACGAACTTCCATAGACAATGTATTTTTCACGATATATTCGACATTTCAAGTGAATCGGTTGAAAATTGTCTGAGTTATGTTTCCGGCCAGCTTAAAAAATGCAGTTTTGAGATAAACGCTGCACAGCATTTAGAAATGAATCGCTTAAAAAAAATTATTGTATACAGTCACTTATATGTATAATAAACACCCTTTTTTGTAATCTCGATTTATTTTTTAATTTTTCAGAAGAAGAAAAATCGCCAAAAAGCCTATTTTTCGGCCTCTAGAGTGTCCTAACCCCTTAAGGGAGGGAAACCCCCGAAACTGCCCATATTCGACCGTTTACTTTGGATTTTTTTTTTTTTCGAAGAAAGGAATAAAATACCTCACCAATGGGACTTTTAGGCTTTATTAGGTATACAGGGTGTCCCATTTTAATCTTACACCTGAATTTTCTCGAAAAATATTGCTCGGACGAACTATTGTGTGGAACAAAACTTCTAGGGATTGAAGGGGGACGTTTGAAAAAAATTTATTTGAGGAGCCAAAATTCAAAATGGCGGCGTTACAAAGGCTGACATGTTTTTTTCAAACGGAAACATAACTTTTTTTTATTGCCAAAAAATTTGTCAGCTGAAAACTAAAAACTTTTGTTGAAAAAATTTTTTGATAAATTTCATAGTTTTCAAGTGAGAACGTTTGATAAAGTTCATAGTTTTCAAGTTCTGGGTAACGCGAATGGTCTGCAACAGACTCAGCCATGCAACCTCCTACGCTTTGGCTAACGCAAATGCCGGTGGTAGGGACAATTAGACTAAATGTCTCACGGCAAGCCGCTCAATGTTGTATTTTCGAATGTATGACCACTTGAACAAAAAAAGAATCAAATTTTTTTGTTTAAATTTTTTTTTTTTGTTTTTTTGTTTTCAAATTTGGACAATATTTCATGAGAAAATTTTGGAGGAAAATCGATGAAAAAGGGTTTTTTGCCATTTTAATAGCGTTTGTGCCATTTTCAGGCCCAAAAACGTGTTTCTTTAAATCCTTGACGAACTTTGATCACGATGGGTAGAAAAACACACACACACACACGCACGCACGCCCACACACACACACGCGCGCGCGCGCGCGCACACACACACACACACACACACACACACACACACACAAATCCTGGATACATCTGAAATAATTGAAAATTATGTTCTCACTTGAAAACTATGAACTTTATCAAAAAATTTTTTCAACAAAAGTTTTTAGTTTTCAGCTGACAAATTTTTTGGCAATAAAAAAAGTTATGTTTCCGTTTGAAAAAAAACATGTCAGCTTTTGTAACGCCGCCATTTTGAATTTTGGCTCCTCAAATAAATTTTTTTCAAACGTCCCCCTTCAATCCTTAGAAGTTTTGTTCCACACAATATTTCGTCCGAGCAATATTTTTCGAGAAAATTCAGGTGTAAGATTAAAATGGGACACCCTGTATATTAAAGTATGTAACAAAAACAATGATTTGCCAAAGAATACAAAATGGCCGCGCACGAGTCGCTATGGCCCTACTGGTTTTCAGCCAACCCTCTCCGTGGCAAGCGATGGAACTGTTGTAAATTTCATCCTGAAACTAACAGTGAAATATTTTCGTTAATTATATTAGTTTCAGCTGTCAAGTACGGGGGGAAATAAAAAAATAACGAAAGAAAATGAATAAAGACGAGTTTGAAAAAAGTTCGTTTTTTTTCGACCGTAATTTTCATATAAGAAGTGATATATTTTTCACAATTTTCAATCAATCGAAAAAAAAGCGCTCGTAGTGGCGTTTAATCGCGACCACAACGGTCTCACATTTTCTGGATATTTTGTCGCAATTTGAGTAAAAACTTCACGACGATCGCATGAGTGGAAGATCGGTCGTGAAAAATCGTAAGGATCGATATGAGCGTAAAACTTTATTTTTCTTTCTCTAGGGAAGTCCGCTGAGTTACAGCAATAATCCATCGGCACCGTCGAGTCCAACGGCACACACGGCGCAGCCGAATCTTACCTCCGACAGAATAGACCAAAACAGCTACTTCATCAATCAAGCACAAGCGACGGCGCTTCAACAAACCTTCGAGCAATTTAACATGGTTGGTTCCACATTTTATACAAAAGAAGAAAAAATACGAAATTGTCAAAACGCGCTCTCAAATCGGTTCAAAAAACGTCTCCTCTTACACGTTTATAACTCGTCTCATCTCGAAGCTCCTTTGTGACCCGTTTTGTTAATTGTTCTGTTTGTGCACCCCAAAGGGAGTGGTGAGTACCGAACGTTTTGCGCTCATACATAACCGTTCTTTTGTGCCAAAAGGAATCGACAACAATTAGGTCAGATCATGACCTACCATCTACTGGAATTTCAGTTTAGTAAAAGTCCCACGGTCTTCGAGATAAAAATCATCTGCTTTTGGTTTTTCGCATGTCATTTCTACGAGTGACAACTTTTTGGACCCGGTCTTTTGAAAAATACTCTTGGTTATTCGTTTTATCTAGAAAAGTCTTCTTTTTAACCTTAAGGGGCTATACCAGTGTGAACGCTGAAAATTTGGGTGATTTTCGGGAATTTTTTGGAAGAAAAGTACGCAATTAAATTTTCGGAAAATTACGAATATATTTGGCTATGTTGGACCTATATTACAGAATTTTTTCATAGAAAAATATTGCGATCCAAGCGACTTATGCGCTGCCTTCGGAGACGCCAAAAAAAAAAGAGTTTCTCCACCGCTGACATGATTCCGACCGACTGAGTAGCTGAAACCGAAAAAGGAAAAATGTCGTTAAACTGGAAGGTATTTCCTGTACAATGACGTAGGATTTTCGAAAAATATCAAAATCTAACAAAATGGCGTAGTTATGAAAAAAAGTCGGTTTTCTTGCCTATAAAATGGTCTTTTTTTCAATGCCAAATCGTCCATTTTCATCCAATCGAGAATATCCCACGTCATTGTAGAGTAAATATATTCAAGAGTACTCAGTTCAAATTTCAAGTCAATCGGATAATCGCTCTTTGAGTTACAATGTCAGCAAATTTGAAAAATCTCATTTCGTGAAAAACGCGTTTAAAGATTTGACTATCGATTTTTGCAAGATAAAATGATTAGAGATACGGCCTTGAAATTTTTACCGGATATCCTTGAAAGTATAAACTGTCGAAAAAGGCAACAAAAAAATTGATTTTTTTTAAGTGTCAAGTAGCCCCTTAAATGTTAAGGAAACGTTATGAGAAAAGATCTTGTGCAGAATTTTCATACAAACCAATTCGAACGTCTGCCTTTGATAGCCTGCGGTGTAACAAAAAATGTACTACGCATATCGTGCCAATTACTTTAAAAAGTGGCTTAGTTATTGTCGATTCATAGCATTTGTAGAAATAGCGTGCGAAAAAGCGAAAACAGATTATTTTTTTTTCAGAAAAATAACGTAAAGCCCAAAATCTCGAAAACCGTGGGGCTTTTACTAAACTGAAGTTCCAGCATATAGTGAAACATGATCTGACCTATTGACAGTTGCAGGATTATCCATTCATAACGGGACACCCTGTATATATCTAATCTCAAAACTATACTCAGTTATTTTGTCTCTCTCTTGTCTCGCTCTCGCGGTCTCTCTCTCTCTCTCTCTCTCTCTTTCTTTCTTTCTTTCTTTCTTTCTTTCTTTCTTTCTCTCTCCCGTCTCCGTTGTATCGGTGAACCGAAAGGAACCGGTGAGTGAATAATATTCGTTCGATTTCCTGTACAATTAATGGACAAGACAATATAGAGTTTCACTCGGGTATAAAGGAGAGTAGATAACATTCTTTTTCGCAAATACGTGGCTTATTGACGATAAAAAGCAATAAACGGACATATATCGAGACGTTTTGGAGAGAAAACGAAAAGAAAATCATGTTTGTGAAGATAACGATGTTATTTCAAAGTACGCATCGTTTATTTGTTACCTGCTAACCGTAAGGGATGGGCTCAAGTGATACAACAACTTATGGAATCCGGTTGGGCAACCCAGGCAGAGGTGATGAGACTCCCAAATTGTCCTCTATACCCTAAATACACAAACATCCCCTCACTGTTTCCTCACTCTTGTCAAGTTGAAAATCTAATGGTCCTCGTTGTTTTTTTTTTTCAATTTTTTTTTTTCATTGCTTCACGTGTATACGCGTGGGCGAGTGTGTGGCGCTCTGTGTGGGTGTGAGAAAAGAAAAAAAGGAGCGTGCATGATTGATAGACTTACGTTTTCATGTGTTCATACCAATGATATCATTCAATCGCGATAACCACGAGAACATGGGGACTAATATAATCTCTCTTTTTTTTTTTTTTAATTTTTATCTCCAATCCTTCGTCTCGAGCGTAGATGGACTCGGCCGTGGATCCAAACACTATGAATCCTTACATCGGATCACCCAATCACACTTCCAATTATGCCACGGTGAGTTTATCTCGAATCTATTGTAAGGATATAACATAGCGGTCAAATGAATTCTAAAAACTCGCATCAATGTGAACATTGTGAAAGGCTCGGGTCAATCAAAATTCAGAAGGATAAAATCGTCAGATTATTCGATACAGTTATTAAAAGCAGAGAGTTCCGGTGCACTGAAGTAGACACAAGTGAGAATACATCATGTGAGAAAGACTTTAGAAAAACCTTCCATATAATAGGGTGTTTTACTGTGTTAAAAAATATGGTTAATTCTCTCGTCGCCCTATCCGCATATAGTGTTTAAGGCCTTAGGCCACTCTAGAGGCCGAAAAATAGGCTTTTTGGAGATTTTTTTTTTTCAGGAAAACTACAAAATAAATCGAGATTACTGAAAAGGGTGTTTATCATACATATCAGTCACTGCATACAATAATTTTTTTGAAGCGACTAATTTTCAAAACGGTGGCTGTGCAGCGTTTATCTCAAAACTGCATTTTTCAAGTTGGCCGGAAACATAACTCAGACAATTTTCAACCGATTCACTTGAAATGTTGATTATATCTTAAAAAATACATTATCTATGGAAGTACGTAGGGTTTTTTTTTAATTGCATAATTAATTTGTTATTAACAATTATTTGACGATTTTTTGGTAAATTTGTGGAAAGTTAAACATTTCGTCAGATAATTGTTAATAGCAGATGAACTATGCAATGTAAAAAAAAAAATCCTACGTACTTCCAGAGACAATGTATTTATCAAGATAGATTCAACATTTGAAGTGAATCGGTTGAAAATTGTCTGAGTTATGTTTCCGGCCAACGCAAAAAATGCAATTTTGAGATAAACGCAGCCGCCATTTTGAAATTGATCGCTTCAAAAAAATTATTGTATGCAGTCACTGATAGTTTTTCTGAAAGAAAATCCACAAAAAGCCTATTTTTTCGGCTTCTAGAGTGGTCTAACCGCTTAAAGACTACTCTCTATCATTTTATCGAAAAAACATGAGGTCAGAGTGGGATCAGTGGCTCATTTTTTTCATAAGTCTATAGCTGCCTATCCATTCACACAATCTCAATGAATCCTGGACTAAACGTGAGTTGTGTTCAATGGCTTCATTTTGTTAAAAGACACCGAACGGCCTAACCCAATAGATATTGAGATAATAACCATGTTAAAAAACTGAAATTTCATCCACTGTGTACTTGGGGATGTGCACAGGGAAACATGCCTAATTTCGCAGTCAAACAAAACGTCAAAATCAAGCAAAATTTGAAGAAAATTACCCTGATCCACTGTACACTTGTAGGTAATGAAGTGCTTTTCTCTATACAATGGGGAGTATTGTACAGTAAACTATTGGAGATTTAATTCAAGAAGAAACAGTATATTATGAGATCAATCACAATGAATGAATGAATGAATGATCATTGAATATTAATCAACAATGAGTACCTACCTAATGAGGTAGTACCAGTGCCTATCTAAATCACAACGCGAAAATATTCATATTATGACTTACTGCTGTGTACCTCGAAAAATTGAGCTACTGTGTACCAACCCTCTCTTCTTTTCTAAAGCCGATGCTGACAAGTTTCTATTTTTGTTAGGTTAACAAAAACAATGCTCAAATACCCCAATATAGCTGTATATTGCGGGAGAACAATGACTTCGAACATAACTGCGATAGGTAAAGAAGCAAAAAACATACAAACTCAGCTGGTTTTTCAACTTTTGACACCAAAAATAATATAAAATCACCTCTCACAGCCAAATTGCGCGGGAGCGAGTCCCAGGTTCAAACCTATTGGGATCCGAGGGCGGTTCTAATGTGAAAAAGACGTACATATAAACATGTCCACTTCTGAGAAACAGAAAAGGTTCAGTGTACCCACTGTTGCCACTGTTCCCATTTTGACCCTACATTATATTCGTTTATTTCAACTTTTAAATTCGACAAATTTGTACGTTCGGTCACGTGAACGAAATCGCTCCAGGATTGGTTGGATCTCTAGTGACGTCACAAGCCAGTAAACAGATTGTCATTACGAGTCCTGTGACGAGTAATGAGCGATTTTATAGTCTGTTTCAGTGTACTTCGTGCTTTTTCTGTTCATTCATAGTTATTTGTAGCGATAGTTACCATATTAACAACCTTTAGTTAATAATGGAGGGGAAGGTTTGCTGTGCGAAGACTCAGCGGCGATATAGGTCCTTTACCTTGTTTACTGGCATGTGACGTCACAGGCGTCACGTGACTACATATCGGTCAACTGGAGCGTTTTGGCGGTCTGGTTGAATATTTAAATTTTATTGCCGATTTATATCGTAAATTCTGACATTCACAAAGATACCAAAAATATCGTGAGCATAATATAAAATAATTAAACATTTAAAATGATTTCCGTAGAACAGTCAAATACTCTATTATTGAAATGTGAATGTTTGAGGATTAAAAAAATACGAAAATATCGGAATAGGCGTGCTCTTTGTACGCAGAGAAAAGAGTCGCGGCAATTTTTTGATATTCGATACGGTTTTTTATCATGTCAAGTCGAAACGTTGAGCTTCGTCTCGATATATATATATATATATATATATATATATATATATATATATATATATATACACATACACACGCGCGTGCATTGTACATTATATCATATTTCTTGCGATATTTTATAGAATGAGATGATTAACGTTGGTGGTGACCTTGGGAGCAGCGACGCCGGTTACTTCAGTACGAGTCCGCAAATGGCGTATCAGCCAAGAACACCGACGACTACGCAACAATTGACTCCGCAAACACCAAACACGCCTACAATCATACTCACCGGTGGGTACATACAGCCGTTTCTCTAACATAATCTTAGACTAATCCACGTGTAGTTCTTTTGGGTCTAAGGGGACCTAAAGATAACTCGAGCCGAGGATTTTGCTGGTTTTTATTATTACTTTTAAAAGGAAAGATTTTTTCACCATTTTTGAGAATCAGGATATGTTTTATTACTACTTTTGGCTGTTACATGATATTTTTTTAAAGTCGACAGGATTAATCTGAAAAAAATCCAACGAAGATTTTTCTTTCATTAAGGGGCTATATCAGTGTGAACGCTGAACATTCGGGTGATATTCGGGAATTTTTTGGAAGAAAAGTACTCGATTGAATGTTTCGGAAAAATTGAGAATATATTTGGCTATATTTGACCTATATTACATAACTTTTTCATAGAAAAATATTGAGATCCAAGCGACTTATGCGCTGCCTTCGGAGGCGCCAAAAAAAAGTTCCTCCACTGCTGACATGATTCCGGCCGATTGAGTAGCTGAACCCAAAAAAGGAAAAAATGTCGTTAGACTGGAAGGTACTTCCTATACAATGACGTAGGATTTTCGAAAAATATGAAAATCTAACAAAATGGCGTAGTTATGAAAAAAGTATGTTTTTTGCCTATAAAATGGTGGTTTTTTTCAATGCCAAATCGTCAATTTTCATTCAATCAAAAATATCCGTCGTCATTGTAGAGTACATATATTCAAGAGTACTAAGTTCAATTTTCAAGTCAATCGGATAATTGCTCTTTGAGTTACAATGTCAGTAAATTTGAAAAATCCCATTTCGAGATAAACGCGTTTAAGGGGGGATTGTCTTTTTTTTCGCAAAATTTACCGCTTTTTGGGAATTTTTTTGTGAAGAAAGTATACAACGGAAAACTTGTGAAACTTGGCATATAGTTTTATTGATCTGTTTACTACATACAAAAAATTTTTTGAACAATTTCATCAAAAAATCCGCCTCCCACCCCCTTCGACGCGCGATGGTCCTTTTTTGATGGTGTGCACGATTACAGCCTTCACGTTCATCCTGCAACAAAAACCCAAAAAGCATTTTACTTTAGACACATATAGCTATCGTTCGATGAAGGGAAAAAAAATTGACGATTTGGTGACGTTTTGAACTTGAAGAATCGATTTTTCGAAAAAAATTGATCGATTTTTTGTTATAAATAAAAAACTATTGAACGTATTGCTTTTTTGCTTCATCAAACGATAAAAGGATGTCAGCTGAGCATTCTGTCCAAATTTGAAGGCAATCGGTTGAATAGTTTTTGAGAAATCGTGCACACCATCAAAAAAGGACCATCGCGCGTCGAGGGGGGTGGGAGGCGGATTTTTTGATGAAATTGTTTAAAAATTTTGTTTGTATGTAGTAAGCAGATCAATAAAACTATATGCCAAGTTTCACAAGTTTTCCGTTGTATACTTTCTTCACAAAAAAATTCCCAAAAAGCGGTAAATTTTGCGAAAAAAAAAGACAATCCCCCCTTAAAGATTTAACTATCGATTTTTGCAAGATAAAATGATTAGATGCAGCCTTGAAATTTTTACAGGATATTCTTGAAAGTATAAACTGTCGAAAAAGGCAAAAGAAATCGATTTTTTGAAAGTGTCACACTGGTATAGCCCCTTAATATGTACGGCTACTGGAAATACGGCGTAAACTGAGCCACTATCCGAATGAATAACATACGCTTATTCGTTCGATAACCGGACGGGGAGTATATAATTATAACATTATTTATTAACAAATGATTTTCCTTTTTTTGTCGAAAATTGAGTTCTCACTTTAAATGCTTGCCAATTACACAAAAAATTATATTTTCAAAATCCCCTACGTAATTCCCTATCTATACTTATGTAAATTAATAGAATTTTTAATATTTTTTTCCACATTAAAATTTGCGTCAGTTGTACTGCGTACCGCAGAGCGTCTCAAATTCATCATGCCTCGCGAGAACGGCTTCAGCGTCGCCATTTTGTATAATTTTTTAATATAATTTTTTCTTTGTTCGCTTGATGATATGACTGATAACACCCTTGAATATTATTATCCTCTTACTTGTCCTTCCACCCAAAAAAATCGCTCAATTTCAGACGTTTACGGTCGTGTTACCCCTTAAAACGTGTTTTTATAAGTGTCGATGAAATTCCGTTTTTTTTTTTGTAGATTTTTCGGGAACAGACGATCTAACGAATTCGGAATTCGTGAAGGATCTCGGCTCCTCGATGACCGGTGAATTCGATACCGACTTGTTTACGTCGGACGACGCGCTCAGACAGGGCCTCGGTCCAATCGATCTCGATGGATTGCAAATGCTCACCGATCCCGATATGGTCATATCCGACGCCAACGCCGAGGATCACTTTAGGTTAGATCGCCTTTAAAGCCCGAAAATTTCTCGGCTTCATATTGACGAGGAACAAATTCCCACGCGTCGGCGAACACGAATAAATGAGTAAGAATGAGAAAGAGAGATAGTAGAATTGTGTTTAAGCCGCGCGGTTATAACAAGCGCTGCATGCGAACACGCGTTGTTTTACACTTTTACAAATTGCGATTCGAAGGAAACTCGAAGGAGCTCGCTCGGTATAGCCGATCATTCGGCAGAGAATTCGAAGACATTCCGGATCGCGTTGGGTTATTGCGACGCGACGAGAGCTCGGAATGTCTTCATGGCGATTGAGAAATCGGCTGTTGCATACTACCGTTTTTTTTTTCCCTCGATTAATAACATTCGCCGAGTCTCCGAGTGATTTGAGTCCCTTGCCGAGTGTGCCGCGGACTTGTACACGACGATTCAATTATATAGGGGCGGAAGGTATAGAGACACGGTTCTCGGTCGTTTTTGCGCTTCCAACGTGGCATATGAAAATGAGAAATGACGACGTTTCGTGGATATAAATGGATTAAAAATGAAAATCAATAAAAAAAAAAAATAAGTTGGAAATGCATCTGCGAGCCAGGAGAACCACGAGATCCGTTCGTGATGAAAATTGTTTATTAAACGTTTATAAGTAATACAAATCTTATCGACCTGTTTTTATCTTTATTTTATACTACTTTGTACATTGTATCATGTATGATCTCTGAGTAAGCACAAAACTAAAAACAAAATAACAGAAGAACAAAAGGACAAAGTTTACTGATTTATACACATGCTTTTAACGTATTACGCGTTATATTAGAAAGGATTTCCGCGAGAGTGCGCACGCGCGCGCGCGTACGTGCAGGTTTACGTGCGCATTTGTGTTTCATCTTCTACGAAGGCTCGTCCAAATCTTTTTTTTCCTGCTTGTAGCACGCATTAATACACACGCATGTCCTATGTATATAATGGGACGTTGAAACAACATCATTTCTTTCTCTATCAAGCAATATTATTACGAAAAAGAAAAATTCACGCCAAAATTCAAATAACTCTACACATGATTAATATTTCGCAAATCCAGTTGAAGCTAGAAAATGCTGAGTTTTATGATGTTGAAACTTGCATCGCTGGAGTGCAACGAAAGTTCTTCATTAGATTTAAATTTCTTCATTTTTATTGTTACGAAAAATCCCTTTTCGCATATTTATATTGTAGATGTTTGAATCATTGTCTTGAAAAATAATTTAAAGATTGGTGCAGACAAATTTGGCGAGAAAAAAATTAAAAATACATGCGTATTTATTTCCTTTGCGTTTCTACGATGCAAACTTCAATCTCGTTGACTTTTACAGCATTGAAAAGAATTTCTTGTTAAATCCTGATATCATTGCTATGAAATAAATTACAAGTGTTGGAAAAATTGTGTATATTCCGGTGAAATGTGGGAACGAGTTTTTGCTCAAACAGCCGTAAAGTGGGTAGAAAAAATGACATCGATATGTCAATGTAGCTTTTTAAAGCTGCGAGGGCAGCTCTTTAAGGGAGAGATACGTTTACGCGAGGAAATCATTGTTGATTGTTAATTTTTTTTTAAAAGCAAAGAATTCACCATTTTTTTTTAAATTAGGGTATGTTCTATTACTATTTTTGGCTGTGAAACGGTATTTAAAAAAAAATCATCTGCAAAACGGGCTTCTAAACGGGTTTGCGGTGGATGTTATCAGACGGCGTGACACGTAGCGTCGGCGGGATTAATCTGAAAAAGAAAGCCAACAAGGCTTTTTCTTCTATCAACACTCATACGCAGAATATGAACCAAGAAAAAGTGAAAAATGTTGCAAATCGATAAAATGGTATGCTTAAAACACAAAAATTGAATTTTCGAAAAAATGGCTACATATTGCAATGATATTGTTTTTTATTTTTAAAAACATTTAGGGCTATTTTTAAGACAATAAGGTTAGAAACATTTATAACAAATTTCACGTCAGTTTTGAAAATGCAGTTAAGAAGACCTTGCCATAGCTCCGCCATTGTTAAAGATTAGTTTTAAAAACCACGTAACAGGTGAAAGTAATAAAACATACCCGAAGTCCCAAAAATGGTAAAGAAATATTTCCTTAAAAAAAAATAATGATAATCAGCAGGTTTTTTCCTCTCCTAAAGGTGTCTTCCATCTTAAGGAGCTTCAATCGGATTTAAAGATCACTCAGTTGTTCATTTATTCAAGTTTAAACGTAAAACCTCAACTTTCGGTGCAAATAAAAAATGGGAGAAAAATCCAGTGGTATGGCTTAGACTTGAGTGAGGGAGTTCCAATTTGGCATCATTTTTTTTTTCGCCCGAAGGGGTAAGAAATGTTTTTTTTTCTGTATCCCAATGTATGTGTGTATATGTGTTGGGTACAACGTTATGTAAATAAAGGTCGTGTTCGTTGGGTCTCATCATTTTGATACGAACAAGTGCGCATGCGCACAATGATGCGCAACGCGCAACTGCGCATCATTATGCGCGTGCGCACTTGTTCGTATCAAAATGGCGAGACCCAACGATCACGACCAGTGAGCCTGGTGACTTTTTATGGCATATCGGGAGTAGTATTCATAGCAAACCTGGGAAATATCAAGATCGCGCGAAAGTCCACTTCACACGGCAAAAGCAGAGCTAAATCATTTTTTTCTTCTTCACGTTACCGCAATTCAAAACAAAGGAAAAACGAGCAATGCATTTGTCTCTTCAATCTTGTGCACTTTCACATCGAACTGTTCGAATATTTATTTCGATAAATCTTAATATGTATAAAATAAAATTACATTTGAATGACGAGCAGGCTTAATATTTAAAAAGTAAACACGTATGATGTTTATTAAATTCGAATCGATGAATATCTATCTCGCTTCGTCGACGAGTAGAAAACTGTCAATGGACTTAGTTATAACTTATTAAGAGTCATCCAGCGCACGTGACCTACTAAGAATCAACAGTAACACCTCTCGCGATAAATTTCGTCTACTCTGATAACGTGGCTAACGCTCCTTGCGACCATTACGACAATTTATCCATCGATGACGCTGCCTATTCGTTGCGCCGGTCATCACGATGACAGGAGAATCACAACCGTCAAACGCCATACGTCTTGCGCCGTTGTTGCCGTTAGTCCCTTTTCATCGACAGCCGCAATTAGCGAGCTTTCCTTCGGAAACCGGATAATATTATCTCTATGTATTGAGGTGGTCCACACGAATATCTGGCCCGGTACGTAAAGGAAAACATCCGAAATTTGTAATAAATAGATATCTCGGTCGAAAAAAAAAAAAAAACAGTATCGCGGCTACCAAAACCGACGGCGATTTTTAAATAATTCATTGCGCTCATAAAGCGTGTCTCAGAATGACTTGACATTTAAATTCAGTAATAAAACGTATTATTTTTTCGTAAAGTACGACTATTATTGTTTAAAGGGTTGATATACACCTGGGACGGCTAAAAGTAAGGTTATGTTTAAGATTTTTGTTGTGTTTAAAACTGAATTTTATTGAACAACCAGGATATACATTTTAAAGTATGACATTTTATCTACATTGTGCGAAAATTTCGTTAACAAATTTCAAACGGTGAAAAAGTTACAGTCGTTTTTCTGGGACGTGTTTTTGTTGACAGCGTTTGCGGTACCAGACGTGCCTCTGCCATTCGTTAGCGAAAAAAAATATTTGTTTCTTAAAGTAGATAGATAAAACTAGTATTTATCGAGCCGGAAATTTTTTTTTCTGGTTTTGACCGTCACTGAAAAAACCGGCGATTTTTTGCCTTAAAATTGTTTAGTATTCATGATGAAAAAAACTAGGCCAGGTATCGAAAAAACGGCTCGATTAGTATTAGATTATTGTGTGAAGCATAACTATGCAAAACTTGATCCCGATAGGTCCAGTAGTTGCGTAGATATTTCTGGTACCGATTTTCTAAAAGTCTGTTTCGAGTAAAACGCGTTTTAAGTTTGCTTCGGCCGTTAGTCGTTGCTCACCCGGTCAGTTACTAAGCGCTACAACTTCGTCATTACTGCGAATTTGATTATGAAATTTTCAGGGTAGACAGTCAACGGATAGTACTTTCGAAAGAGCACCTTTTTGTAAAATCGTTTTTTTAATCTACCCAGGTGTATGTAAGACATCAATGTAACGTGGAGGTTATGTGTGGAATGCAATATCCGATAAATGGCATAAACGGCATGAACTTGGAAAACATTTTTTTCAACAAGATGGCGCAACCCGCCACACTGCGGACGAAACAATGCAGTTATTGCAGGCGAAGTTTCATGGTCGTGTTATCTTGCACCGCGGCGATGTGAATTCGCCACCAAGATCGTGCGATTCGACGCCATTGGACTTGTTTCTTTGGGGTTTTCTGAAAGGAAAAGTGCATGCGAATGATCCACAGACCATTTCGGAGCTCAAGGAAGCAATTAATGAAATTAAAGAAGCCGCACCATTAATGAAATTAGTCCGCAATTATGCCAAAATGTTATTGAAAATTTCGTCAAAAGAGAGAACGTTTGTAGATACGAGGCGGCCATTTATCAGATATTGTGTTCCACACATAACCTCCATTTGACCTTATATTAAACCTTCCCGTATATTAAAATAAAAAGATTTTTTTATTAAAATCAAAGACCTTATATTCAATTAAAAATATTCATACTTTTGAAATAAATAATACGTTTTGTTAATAAATTAAAATGTCTGGTCATTTTGAGACACCCTATAGAACAAAAATTGCTTGCAAAGGAGGGTCCGACAGCTTTTATTATCACTGAAACTTCGTTTCTAACGTCCAATTGTGTGAAACTATCGTGTTTTCAGCTTTATTGGTACAATAATATTTTTATTTTACCATTTGGCATTTTGTGAAGTATGGCTAGATGAATCTTGATTCACTTATCATGACGTATACGTTCACGAAGATGTATCGGTTCGTTTACATTTGTTCGATGTAATCCGACTTCTGCTCTAAGCTTGCCGTGTGAAAGGGGAATTTTAAGGGACCCTGGTTCAACAGCACTCGATCAGCATTTTTTTTACACGTTGCGTTTATCGAATTCGTTTATTTTCGTATAGAACGCTCGGAAGAAATGATGAAGATTCATCAGGTAGATCGAAAGTCGAATATAGGTTTTCAGTTACAAGGAAGACGAAGAGATTATAAAGAAATATTGTTTAATTTTACAAGTTTTTTCTTGTTTCGTCGTTGTAACGGAGTTTCGTTATTTTTTCAATCTCTATAGAGCGTTATTTATTCCGATTATTTCATAGATCTAAGGCGGGATATACATTTAGAACGATAACAAATTCGATTTTTTTTTCTTCTTTAAACGATAGAACTGTATATGGAGAATATTTTCCCAAAGTTTCAAAGCGAAATTCGAAAAACTTCAATCACTACAGCCTGTCAACGCTGTGCCTCATTGCTCGGATTCGCAGCGCGCGTCGCAGGAAGAAGCGAGAGCGCAGAGACAGAGATGGGCAAAAAGTATTTAAATTAACAGCTAACATTACAATTACTACTGAAATTCATAATTTAATTAATCTGTAACAGATTACTTAAGTAATGAGTTACCACCAGTACCCAGTGCAATTTCGTTCAAATTCTATGTAAACTTGAAACGCGTTTTTCGCAAAACTGCATTTTGGAAATTGGCGTGCAGGATTACTCAAAAACTATTAAGCCGATTGAGTTGAAACTTGATGGAAGTTCTGATAATATTGCTGTCTTGTACTTGACGAGAATTGTTTTCGAAAAATTATTTAAAAAACTACTTTTTCATTCCAAATTTTACAGAAATGTTGCGTGAAATGTTTTTTTTTTGTACATGCGTGCCATTCTTTTAAGGCCTTAGGCCGCAGTAACGGGTATAAAATCATGTCCGAATTTAACCCTTTTTTCGTATGAAAAAGTGATTCATTCATAAAATGAATTACACATCTATTTAGTATGAATATCAAGCTGTTAGACATTTTTTTTTTCGATGTCAAAATGGCCGACTACTGATATTTTCTTTTGTTATCTTTTTTTAGGCGCTTCGCGGCGTGACATTGAGCATCCACAATCTTTTTACCTAGAACAAAAAACAGAAATTCTCGTCAATCTACATCAGAATACCTTGAGAAGTACGTACGGAACTTAAAAAATATTGTTTTATTCAAAAATTGTAGGTATTTGAACTTAAGAAATGAATTTTCAGCGAAAAATTTCGTTATAACTGCTCTTAAACTGCTCATAAAATGAAAAGTTTTCGATTAATCAGAAATTCCATACGTACTTCTCTGCGAAATGCAATTAGGAACATAACTTTTAAATTTAAAGTAAATCGAGTGAAAATTGTCGAAATTATTTGTCACGCCAATTGGAAAAACGCTGTTTCGAGAAGTTTCGAGTAGTCGGCCATTTTGGACATCGAAAAAAATATATATATATATTTGCTAACAGCTTGATGTTCATACTAAATAGATGTGTAATTAATTTTATGAGTGAATCGTTTTTTCATACGAACAAAATTGTTAAATTCGCACATGATTTTATTGTTACTGTGGCCTGAGGCCTTAAATTTGCATTCTCTTCATTTTAATAACACTCAAACAGAAGCTATACATGTAACTGAACATTTTTTTATATTTTTGCAAATGAAATTCGCAACTCCCGTGGTAACGTTGTTGTAACACTGCCACAGCTCCGCTATTTTGATGATAAATTAAGGGGAGATATACACCAAGGAGCCGGAAAAAAGGTCATTTTTGTGAATTTTTTCAAGGGAAACTATTTGAAATTTCGGATTGGGGTTTCCATTATCTAAAAGTATATACATTCGAAAATATGTTTAATTTTCTTTATTTAAAAATATCAAAAATATACAAGGATATTGTATGATCCTTGGAGCGTCGTAAAAAAATCTGCGTATACGGTACCCACTTGCGTTTCTTCAAAAATCATCTGAAAAAAAAAACCAAAAAGATTATTAAATTAGATACTGTAATCTAGTACTTGTCATAGCCGATTTTGAAAATATGCATTTATGATAAATTGACGGACGTTTGAACATAAATAGTGATTTTTCGGCCAAAAATTAGTTATTATTTTGGCTATAAAACAAAAACTAAGTAACGGAAAAAAATCCTTTGACAAGTACTAGATAATGGTGTATAGAATAACCACAAAAAACCTCAAAGCAATCGGTTCATTGGTTTTCGAGAAATTTTGGGTACCGATTTGAAAAACGAAGTTTTGAGAAAAACGCGTTTGACAATTTGGGAATTAATAAATCATGAAATTTGTCAACTTACATGAAATCATCGAAACCAGGCCCACACTGTAGGTCTTCTACGGTTGACCATCTAGGTGTATAGTTCTTCTTAATTAAAAAAAAAAAATCGTTTTCTATATCCTCAAGAATAATATTAAAGTATACCTCCAGTTTGATAAATGTAAAATCATGATTTCTCAGTTTAAAAAATCCCTCGAAATTGCTTAATTTTCTCTCGTCTAAATGTATATCCTGCCTTAGTTCGTGGTCGGTACTTGTTTGGATTGTCAAATTATCACTTCGGTTTCCATCCCGCCTCCATCGCGTGAGATCTTATTCGATTTTGGATTTGTGCAAGACGAAACCACAAGTGTAGGTGAGCTGTTGATTCGTTCTATCATTCTGTCATTTGCGGCAACCGTCGATGGCAGCATAATAAAAAACAAAAATGAGAGAACAAAAAAGCCGAACGAGAAGAAGGAGCTCCAAAGCCGCCAGTAAGACCGACCGAGGAAATAGAGAATATGCGAGATAGAATATATATATATATATATATATATATATATATATATATATACACATACACATATATAGCGTGTTCATGCCTCGCGTTTACCCTTCACGGTTGTCAATTGTTTTTTGAAAGTAATACGCTCTACTTTGTATACATTGACTAATTGTTAATCGGACGATTGACGCTAGAGCTAAGAACGACGAGAGAAATAAGATGTACGCGTGTGTGAACGAAATTGGGAAAGGGACTGAAAAAAAAAACTACGAGCAAAAAAACAAGCAGCCATAGAAAGAAAGAAAAAGAAAACATTTATATCTGTATACGATCTTTAATCGTCAAGCCATTTAATTCATGTCTCCGTAAACGTTTAAAAATGTCCTACGAGTGTAAGCCACACAAAAAATTCAACGCATTATGATCTACCGACGTGGGCAGGGGAAATGGCACTTCGGAGTTTCGAAGGACTCCTCACATTTCGCGCGATATTCACTCGACAATTTCTTGCTGATCACTTTACAAAAAGGCAACTGAAAAAGACATGATCTTCCAAAAAACATACTTTACTCGTAATCCGGAAGTGAGAAGCCTCTCAACCTCACGTAAAATGTGAATCTCATCGCATTTTGCGATACGATTTGATGCACATTGATAATCAGCAAACTCGAATTGATTTCTGTCTTAAGAAAATATTCTGTTCAATGACAATCTTCTGCTTTTTTCTACACGCAAATAAAAAGGAATTGGTGCCAACGTAGAGTCGCGACGTCAAATTTTCACAGTCGTGATATCTTATTTTACAAATTACAATGTGAAACAAAAAGTATAACGAGAGTTAGCCGAAGTGTTCACCCCTGCCAAGGATCGTTCGTTTTCCCGCGTTTCAACGACTCGTACGTCGAATAAAAACCGGAAATGGGCTCGTTCGAGGGAGAACAAAAATTGAATATAGACGGAGCGGAAAAATGGCAGTTTCGTTGCAAGGACGCGCACACCCTTAAACCACAGAACACAGAAGACAAATTGTACCCGGATGCTCTTACATACGCCTGTAAATATTGCCTATATATATATATATGTTTCGAATTGTGTATATCACCCAACTGTACATATACGTGCTAGGAAAAACTTAGGATACTCGTCACTCACCATCGTCCGAATTCTCCAGTTTTTTTTTCCTTTTTTTCTTCATCATTGTATACTTTCGAAATATTCCAAAATTTCGAAATTTTGCACTTGCATGTGTACAGACGAAGAAAAAAGAAACGAGCAAAAAGTTTCGCTACGCGTATATACTCGAGATCGATATAAAATAAAGAACCTCGGGCACGCTGGATCGATTCATCGAACGTCGTGAGCATTCCGAGAGTATTCACAAAATCGGGAGGAGAACCAAACGAACGATTGTTACATCGAGAAAAAAAATAATGTATGTGTCGAATCTCGTTATCAGATAGATTATATATACGTAATGATTATCAAATTTGCTTGAGGGGCTACATCTACCTAGAGACCCAAAAAAATTGCCAAATTCCAATTTTTTTTTTGAGCGTCGGTTCGTTAAAAAGATACGCATGTTTTTTTAACCCAAAGCTACGTATATTAAACCTTCAAAAAAAAATCACCAAAAGATACAGAAAAATATGGCCGGTATTTGGCGGTGGACACTCTCCAGCTTAAACGGTCCATCTGAAATCTAAAAACCGGAGGGATTGTTCAAATTAACGATAAATACGAGTCGTTGACGAACGTCGATTTTTTAAATCATTTTTTTTTAACAACGCGGCGACCAATTGAAACTCGAACATACAAAATCTACGAACAAAATCGTCATTTTTACGTAACTATTAAAAAATGAAGATTGATTTTTAGAAATTGACATCGTCAACGACCTCTAAATGTTTCTTATCGTATCACCTGTAAATTTTGGAAACAATCCATCGAGTGGTTTTCGAGATATCATGTCCACCGACTTTGAAAACAGTGTTTTGAGAAAAACGCGTTCAACCTTTCGCGGTCACACGTTCTCGCTGTGGCACGTTGGTCACAGGGGGTCGCAACGACCCCAACCAGGTTTCAAACGATCGCCGCGTTGACCGTATCGTTCCGAAAGGCTCATAAAAATTCAGGATATTCGTTCAAACATTCTAGAATGTGGCATTCTCGGTATTATATTTTTATAGAATTTTAAAATGGCGAAAAAAAATTAGCAAGGAATCAATACGTAAAAAAGCCCTTTTTTACTAAAAAAAATCATACCTCTTGCAAGTTTCTTTCTTCTTTCATACAATTTTAAGGTAAATACTCTTGAGATATGATGGTTTAAGGAAAAGAGTAGTTGCACAGTGGGAAATAGTTTAAGGCCTTAGGCCACAGTAACGGGTATAAAATCATATGCGAATTTAACAATTTTTTTTTTCGTATGAAAAAGTGATTCACTCGTAAAATTAATTACACATCTACTTAGTATGAATACCAAGCTGTTAGACATTTTCTTTTTTTTTTCGATGTACAAAATGGCCGACTACTAATATTTTCTTTTGTTATCTTTTTTTAGGCGCTCCGCGGCGTGATGTTTAGCGTCCACAATTTTTTACCTACAACAAAAAATAAAAATTCTCGTCAATCTACATTGGAATACCTAGAGAAGTACGTACGGAATTTAAAAAATATTGTTTCATTCAAAAGTTGTAGGTATTTGAACTTAAGAAATGAGTTTTCAGCGAAAAATTTCGTTATAACTGCTCATAAAATGAAAAGTTTTCGATTAATCAGAAATTCCGTACGTACTTCTCTGCGAAATGCAATTAGGAACACAACTTTTGAATTTGAAGTAAATCGAGTGAAAATTGTTGAAGTTATTTGTCACGCCAATTGGAAAAAAGCTGTTTCGAGAAGTTTCGACTAGTCGGCCATTTTGTACATCAAAAAAAACATATATATAATTTCTAACAGCTTGATGTTCATACTAAATAGATTTGTAATTCATTTTGTGCGTAAATCACTTTTTTATACGAAAAAAATTGTAAAATTCGCACATGATTTTATACCCGTTACTGTAGCCTGAGGCCTTAAGGGAAAAAATAGCTCCACGTCTGACCTTAGTACTTACAAAGGGTTACCCCAAAGCACCGTTAGAAGGCAGGCCAGTCGCCTTAGCCGCCAAAAACGTATAGTAATTTCAGCACAAAGTTGTGCTTGGGGTCATTTTGACCACGGGTGACCGCGAAGGGTTAAAAATTGAAGCACGGTGCTGCCACCGCTTGGCCGGCCGTTAGAAGCTGTAGCTCGATCAATTTTAGGAATATTTCCATATACACTTTCAGGGAAAGAGCTGATACTGTCGGGTAAAAATATTTGTGAAAAATGCCATTTTCCGACCCACCTAGGTATATGTAGCCCGTTGTGCCAAAGCACTCGAGCGTCTACCGAAATCACCGAACGTCAATTAATTCGGGGCTCGTCGATTGTTTTATCATCGTTGATAACGGAAAGCACGAACCAATTTGATAAAGCGACAAAAGAGACAAGGCAAGAGATATGCACTTGAAATGAAAATACGCCATTTAACGAGCAACGCAAAGGACTTTTCTCTTTCGATGTGTCGTACTTCGCATTATTGGATAACCGACGTAAACATTATATGGAACTTTTTCGCATGAGAGACAGCAGCGAATACGTGGAGTTTTTCCCACGCGAGCGAAAAGTGTGGATGGAAAAGGAAAAAGTTTCTTTTTTCTCGCGATCTTCCACATTGTTTAGCCACACGTCAAGGGCAGCGAATGAGTCTAACTCTAATTTCGGGGAAAACAGAAACAAGACGAAACATACAGACCGGTACAACGCGGAATAAAACGTTGCGACCACGCGTGTTCAAACATCGAGATTACGAATTGATAATCGAGTTTCATAATCCGCAAGACCATGGCGATCGATCTTTCATCACGCAAGAGACTGGAATTGCCTTATACGATGTAGTTGTACGTCAATACTACATAAGCGATAAAACGGAGAAGAAACAAACAAAAAGCGCCGAATTTCTCGAATATTCACGTCGGGTGCTCCATGCCTTCGTATCGCGTGTTTTTTTTTTTCTCGTATTTTGGAACAAATTAAAGCGCGGTGTTTTGCCAAGCGCGAAGGAGAGCGGGAAAAAAAACAAAACGTGTAGACGCGTGAAGGTGCTTTTTCGTTTGCAGCTGCGGCAACAGACCGGTCACGCGATTGAACTTCGCTAGCGCATTCGGCTGTCGATAAAAAAAGCTAGCCACAATAAAGAGGACCGAGAAATAAATCGAGAATAATATTGGCCCCTTTCGGTTGGTTGAAATTATTCGAACTTATTTTTGTCATCTTTTATGCGATCGGTATTGTCATACGACGAAAGGGAGAAAGACAATGAAGCCGTTAAGGCGGGATATACATTTTCGGGAAAAAAAACTACTTTCTTAATCCAAATTTTACAGATATTTAGCGTGAAATGTTGATTTTTTTGGTAAATGCGTGCTATTTTCTTAAATTTGCATTTTCTTCATTTCAATTACTGTCAAATAGAAAGTAAACATTTTCTAATTGAAAAAATTTTTGCATTTTTTTTGCAAATCAAATTTGTATAATTAACCCTTCCTTGATACACTGGTTCGTTTTGATCCGGACGAATTGGAAATAAAACGCTCGCTTTCCTAAAACTGAAAGTTTCCGAATTTTTTTTACAACAATTCATTTTTACACCTTCCGAATTTTAGTTATGCAGACATTAAGAAATGTTCGAAGCGCATCCCGGATTTTTTTCAACAAAAACCGACCAAAGGGTTCTTAAGGGGCTGTACCAGTGTGAACGATGGAAATTTGGGTGATTTTCGGGAATTTTTTGGAAGAAAAGTACTCGATTGAATGTTTCGGAAAATTAAGAATATATTTGGCTATATTTGACCTATATTACATCATTTTTTTCATACAAAAATATTGAGACCCAAGCGACTTATGCGCTGCCTTCGGAAGCGCCAAAAAAGTTCCTCCACTGCTGACGTGATTCCGGCCGATTGAGTAGCTGAAACCGAAAAAGGAAAAAATGTCGTAAAACTGGAAGGTACTTCCTGTACAATAACGTAGGATTTTCGAAAAATATCAAAATCTAACAAAATGGCGTAGTTGTAAAAAAAAGTCTGATTTCTTGCCTACAAAATGGTCGTTTTTTTCAATGTCAAATCGTCTATTTTCATCGAATGAAAAAAATCCTACGTCATTGTAGAGTAAATATATTCAAGAGTACTCAGTTCAAATTTCAAGTCAATCGAATAATTGCTCTTTGAGTTACAATGTCGGCAAATTTGAAACGTCTCATTTCGAGAAAAACGCGTTTAAAGATTTAACCATCGATTTTTGCAAGATAAAATGATATTTACCATAAAAACTGCTATTTACAGGATATTCGTGAAAGTATAAACTGGCGAAAAAGGCAAAACAATCGATTTTTTGAAAGTGTCCCACTGGTATAGCCCCTTAAGGACAGGTGGATGAAGTTCTATCCGAGTCAAATTGACCCAGTGTGTCAAAACCGTGGCCGAATATAAGTGTGTCAAGGAAGGGTCAAATATATTGTTAATATATACCTACAGTTTGATAAATGTAGAATAATAATTTTTTGTTTAAAAAATCTCTCAAAAATGCTTAATTTTTTCCAGTCTAAATACATATCCCGCCTTAACGCAACGAAAAAGTCGTATAAAAACAATGCGAAGAAAGTAAGCGAGTGTTTCAGAGACTTGGTATTTGAAGAATATTACAAATCAGAATCGAAGATCTATTACTTTTTGCAATACTTTCCCGTTCGCCTCATTTGCCGCTGTTGGTGATTTTTTAAAGATTACCGCTTAGCTGCTTGTTCGATCAAACTTCCCGAAATTAAATAAAGCGGAATATTCTTATCATCATCCAAGTACAGAAGTTTAACTAACGAGAGACGATTGTTGCTGCAGCATGTTGAAAATGGAAGAGTGTCTTAAGGGGGGATTGTCTTTTTTTTCGCAAAATTTACCGCTTTTTGGGAATTTTTTTGTGAAGAAAGTATACAACGGAAAACTTGTGAAACTTGGCATATAGTTTTATTGATCTTTTTACTACATACAAAAAATTTTTTAAACAATTTCATAAAAAAATCCGCCTCCCACCCCCCTCGACGCGCGATGGTCCTTTTTTGGTGGTGTGCACGATTACAGCCTTCACGTTCATCCTGCAACAAAAACCCAAAAAGCATTTTACTTTAGACACATATAGCTATCGTTCGATGAAGGGGAAAAAAAATTGACGATTTGGTGACGTTTTGAAGTTGAAGTATCGATTTTTCGAAAAAAATTGATCGATTTTTTGTTATAAATAAAAAACTATTAAACGTATTGCTTTTTTGCTTTATCAAACGATAAAAGGATGTCAGCTGAGCATTCTGTCCAAATTTGAAGGCAATCGGTTGAATAGTTTTTGAGAAATCGTGCACACCATCAAAAAAGGACCATCGCGCGTCGAGGGGGGTGGGAGGCGGATTTTTTGATGAAATTGTTTAAACATTTTTTTGTATGTAGTAAACAGATCAATAAAACTATATGCCAAGTTTCACAAGTTTTCCGTTGTATACTTTCTTCACAAAAAAATTCCCAAAAAGCGGTAAATTTTGCGAAAAAAAAAGACAATCCCCCCTTAAGATTAAAGGATTTCGAGACTCGGATCATGAGAATAAGCCAGTCATAACGGTTGAAACGAGAAACAAAGATTCGCGTTGATAACTCGAAAGAACAGATAGAGCGAAAGCTGATCAAACTCCTTAGATATCGTTGTTCGTGTAAATTCGGTAATATTTTTTTTTTAGTTTTTGACTCATCAATCTTCTAATCGAATCGTGACTTATTCAATATTGTTAGAATATGTCTATTCCAATCGAGACTTTGGTATCGAGCATCGAAAGTGCATTCGAGTCCGTGTCTCATGATGAAATCATACACGAGATCAGTTTTTGCGGGCTCAATATTTTCTCGGATAGTCTTCGAACGTAGCTTAACGTCAAGAGCAATTAGCTTTTTACCTCAAATTTTCTCCTCGAACAAAATCGTAAGTGACTTTTCGAATCCGAACTTTGGAAGCGTGTTTGATGTGCCATTGATTAATCCGTTTTTTCTTCAATGTCGATCGACCCGGAACTTATCGGATAAATTTTCAAATTCTTCGTAACTGAACACGATGACAACGATACGCGAAAAAAACTTGTGACGATGTAAATGTTTATGTAAATATTCGACGGGTCACACGTGCGGTGGCAAACCGAATGCCTCGTTCAAGGAGGGAAGGAATAAGAATTTGACGGAGAAGGAACGAATCGCTGATGAGGGAATCTCGATATCATTATGTTCGTTTTACGCTCTGTACTATTTGATGTGAACACCATTTTTCAGACATCGATTGTCCAGAAGAATCATACAAATTACCTTTCTTCAATTTTTCTTTCTTTAATTATGGAAAATATGGTTGGCAAGAAAGTCTTTGCCTTTTATCACCAAAAATGAAATTAAAAACAGTCTTGAAAGGAATGATTTATTTTATTTTATGTATCCACCTATGGATTCTATTTAGAAGCTCAATAGAATCCGATGGTGAATGCATGGAATAAAATGAATAATTCGTTTTTATCATTTCATAATCATTCATTTATATTCTAAATAGAATCCCATGGTGAATACATAGAATAAAATTA
This sequence comes from Ophion obscuratus, assembly GCA_964007375.1. Lineage (NCBI taxonomy): Eukaryota > Metazoa > Arthropoda > Insecta > Hymenoptera > Ichneumonidae > Ophion > Ophion obscuratus. The sequence continues at coordinate 21,936,349 of OZ023314.1, read as the reverse complement.
ATCATTCGTTTCAAGACTACTTTTTTTATTTTATTTTTGGTGATAAAATGCAAAGACTTTCTTGCCAACCTAACAATACGAAGCTCATTTCTGGTGTTTTTTGTCTTTTCGTGCAGACCTCCGGAATGATTACCATATTGTGAAACGAGTACAAAAAAAAAAAAGAAAAACAATTGCGATTGTGTAAATACCCATTTATTGTTCCGATTTAATCTTTCATCTCGACTCAATGCGTCATGTTTGTACCCACGGCCATTCTTTCCTTTTTATACTCGAATCGCTCATTTCGCACACGTGACATGCTCTCGCGGCGACCATTGTTTTATCAGTTTAATTATTCCCACATGACTTTGCGTTTAACGATGAAAAGTAAAATCACGTATGTATTTGTGCACTTATCACTAGTATCTCGTACCGTTTAGCTCTCTAAAGTAAAATTTAAAAAACAACCCCATTCTACGCATAATTCCTATCTTTGTACATAAAAAAGAATTGTCTTATATATATATGTTTTACGGTAGACTGTATAAAAATGTATCGGCCATGAGTAAGAGACAAAGAGAAATACTAATAGAGGACGAGGTTGATGGGGAAAGTCTAATGGGAAACAAAAAAAATAAGGGAGAGACGAGATATAATAAACTTCCGACAATGTTAAGGCGCACAAAAATCAAGAATTCAATTGTACTCTTCGTGTTTTAACGCAATATCTTTATTAAAAATCTTTCTTCAAAATCAGCCATATATATATATATATATATATATAGGTGTAACTAGACGTATATGTATGTGTGACATACCGCGTCATTTTTTGCACGAGAAAAAACCAAGAGAGATCGTCGAGATTATGGCGTTTGCTGGGTGAGAAAATAATAGTTGTAATAATAAGAAGAATTTGATCAATCGAATCATCGGTCGCAGATTTAAATAAAACGCAATGGACTGGGAGTGGGAAAAGGGGGGACTCCCTCTTTTTGAATCATTCTTTTATTCGTTTGTATATTCTGCAAGCGTTATTAAATATATTGTACCGTGTAGCTTTTCGGGCGGACGATTTAGCACTAAGGAATGATAAAATAGGCATTCGATTTTTCTTAGAAAATTTTGTAAATATCCAGGGTCTATTAAATTGTCGTTAATTCTAAACTAAACAATTCGTGTCTTTTATTTGTTACGCTTATTCCCTAATTCTAGGCGGTCCAGTGAGTCACCTGTGTCACTTCATAGACTTTATTCCCACGGACACTCGAGAAACGTCTGGTCGCAAACGTGATAAAAAAAAAAGAAGATTAACAAACCGGCTCTCGCATAAAAAAAAATCTAGCATCTTAGAATATCTAAGTATATCATCTTAGTATGTATAATCTAGTAGAAAATAAAAAATGGCCGCGCGAAGAAATCTCGAAGGACTGAGACTCGAACACTTGTGCGAGACGTGAGTAAGAACGTCGATCAGTGAAACCTCGTTGAAATTATTTGATTCGCAGATTAGGAGATCTTGGCGGACCGTTTGATTCTCTTGAATCGCCCGAGGGCGCCCTCAGATTCACTTGGAAATCCACCGAATGACTCTTTGTATTCCATGGCGGCGTTCTCGTCAAGGGGCATTGCTCTCTTGGCTCTCTCCTCCACACGATTTGCTTCCCCGATCAAAGATTCCTGAAAAACGTTCCTACATTAAGTTGATCGAATAATTTTTACGAAACTTCTGGAGCTCACGAGCTGAAGTTTAGGAGTACTTTGTTCTAGCGAGTTTCATGATTTTTTTTTACAAGGAATGATTTAAGAGAATTTATTTAGTTTGGGAATATTTTATACATATTTTCAAACAAATAGTTACATTTTTTCGAAGCATTTCCACCGAAAATATGGAACATATAGTGTTTGCGTACATTCACGAAGCCACAGTTTTCGCCGGAAGTCAGTACGGTTCGAAGATTACTTTAACAACATGTTTTCCTTCTATATGAATCTAACTCTGACCAAAAAATTGAAAATTGCATTTTTTTGGAGTTGTTTTCTTTCTTGCTATAAAAAATGTACTTTAAACAATTATATTGCCCCCCATTTAGGTTCATATGAAGGGTAATTATTTAAAGAAACTAAGTATCAGTGTATAAAACTATAGGTTAGAAACTTTTTGAGCTAGTGTACACAATCTCAAAAACGTCGTTTCGGGAAAAACGCGTTTGAAAAATATTACCGAAAGCAAAAAATTCAAGGCAGTACTTCATATCATCGCTCCACAAGCATAACGCGGCGTTGCAGATTGCGGGGCTCGGAGATTTAAAACCAAATATAGAACAATGATCTACGAGAAAATTTAACTTTATTGCACTGTACCGAAAAAAGTGCCTGCCGGACCAGGTATTGCGATAGGTTTTGATTACTGCATAGGTACATCCACGCTTGCTATATGATATTACAACATTATTGCTTTGAAAAAGATATCGAAGAAATCTGTTGTGAATCGAAAAAAGAAATTTCAACCACCAGTAGCCATTAACCCGTCGACTGCACACTGGGTCATTGTGACCCCATTTTTTTCAACAGACTGTATCGAAAAACGGGGTAATCTGTTCGGTCGTAGTGCGACACTTGAAGGTTCCCCCATTTGTACTCTATAGGTGGACACTCGGCCCCCATCCTACATCCTGCCCGTGTACTGAGGACAGCTGTCGAAAAAGGACCTGGGGTCGAATCGACCCCGTTTATACAGTAGTGCGGTGAAAGTGAAACATTTTTCTTCATGATATTTGGTGTTTTTTTTTTTTACTAAATGTGAGTTACGATCGAAAATGATCATAGATATTTTTTATTTTGCGCTACTATAATAAATGATGTATTTAGAATGCTGATCATAAAACTAAAAGCGTCTCCGTTATGCAGGAGGGCTATGTGCAACGAGCACCGAAAGTACTTATGCGTCGATTGAGGTAAATATCAATAATAATAAGTCATTGAAGTAAGAAAATGCGGCAAATATATGTTTTCAACAATTAAACTCCCGAAGGAGTCGATTTTTCCATTTTTCTCTATTCCGAAAATGCTCAAATCCAAAGCTCCGAATAGAGATATTTTTTGGAAAGACGGTCGACACTGTCTTTTTTTCGTATCTCTTCCTCCGTAACCTTCCTCTTTGAAAACATCAAAAGATTTTTTTTTTTTAATATTATGATATTTTTCATGCAAGTACGTATGTGTTAACGCATCTCCAACTTTGAATGAATGTTTGGGCACTGAATTTTTGTTTTTCTCGAAAAATATATTTTGGGCCATAAAATAAGGATCATTGACTACAAAAAACGTCTATACAAAAAAAAAATCATATTTACCAAAATACAACGGTCTGAAAAACATCTGAGGTTCGATTGACCCCATATGCAGTTAGAGGTCAAATGTGCACTGTAACTTTTTTAGAATAGCGTAAAAAATATAGGGATCGAACCTTGGCAAGCTAAAAAAAACTTTTTTTTTTCTCATTTTTCTTCCGAAACGAATAATCGCACAGTAGCTGAAATACATTTGATCGAAAGTACTCGCTAAATGCTAATCATGAATTATTTCAGATTTTTTAGTGAGAAAACTACAATACAATACAAACACAGACAAAGACACAGTGAAGTAGCTACGGAACTCTAAAGGTAGGTTTACACTACGACACTTTGGTGTATACACTCAATGTATACATCGAGTGTCTGTGTGTGTACATCACTGTCTGATCTCGGGACATTTATTGCGACATCTCACTAGGTGTCGCGTCGAGCGCCGTGTGAACAGGTTGTGTCGGAGTGTCTGCGGCAGTGTCCAAGTTTTCGAACCGGCGCGAAATTATCCAGACACTCGCGACCCGCGGTAAATCAAAATGGCTATTACGTGGAGCAAGGAGAGCATTAAAAATTTGATATTTTTTGTGGAAGGACTGCCTAAACTTTGGCAAATATGTTGTGCTGATTATAAAAAATAGAGTAAAAAAACAGGCAGCACTTCAATGCTTGGCGGAACAGCTTGGCACAATATCGGCTAAAGTTGACAGAAAAATGCATAATTTAAGAACACAGCTTAAGGGGCTATACCAGTGTGAACGCTGGAAATTTGGGTGATTTTCAGGACTTTTTGGACGAAAAGTACTCAATTAAATCTTTTGGAAAATTAAAAATATATTTGACCTATATTAAATAATTTTTTCATAGGTAAATATTGAGATCCAAGCGACTAAGCGCCTTCGCAGGCGCAAAAAAAAGTTCCTCCACTGCTGACATAATTCCGGCTGATTGAGTAGCTGAAACCGAAAAAGGAAAAAAATGTCGTTAAACTAGAAGGTATTTCCTGTACAATGACGTAGGATTTTTGAAAAATATCAAAATCTAACAAAATAGCATAGTTATGAAAAAAGTCTCTTTTCTTGCCTACAAAATGGTCGTTTTTTTCAATGCCAAATCGTCAATTTTTATCCAATCAAAAATATCCTACGTCATTGTAGAGTAAATATATTCAAGAGTACTCAGTTCAAATTTCAAGTCAATCGGATCTATTTGAGTTACACTGTCAGCATATTTGAAAAATCTCATTTCGAGAAAAATGCGTTTAGAGATTTAACTATCGATTTTTGCTAGATAAAATGATATTGACATATATAATTTAAATGATAATGATATTATTGAAAGAATAAACTGTCGAAAAAGGCAAAAAAAATCGATCTTTTTAAAGTGTCGCACTGGTATAGCCCCTTAATAACAGCGCACGAAATTACGGCTGCCGCCGCACGGCGTTTCTCCATGGCGTCCGAGCGGGTACTGCAGCTGTGTCAGTAGTTTTGTGTGTGAACACCTGAGACACTTGTGTAGCGACATCACAGTACAGACACTTTCTGGGACACCGAAACCGTCTTATGTGTGAACAGAACGGACATTAGTGTCAGACATTTGTGTCGCAATAAGTGTCGTAGTCTATGCAGGCCTTAAAGATCAATTTATAAACCAGAAAAGTTTGGCTCTCCGGGAAAATCCCTGGGTTGCGCGTTCCAAGGTCGAAGCTCAATTTTCAACGGACATTTCGATTGACTATCTTTTCAGAACTGAAATGTCCCATCTGAGATGATAGTGAACTTACATCGTTGGAACGTAACGTAAAGTTTAACAGCGCGAAGTTTTTTTTTGCAATGTTGACCACAAAAATGATCCAGCCGTTTGTTAGGATCGTCATCGAACATCTGCAGCACAAATTGGCAGGGTAAGACTTTGGATGATAAAGGAACCAAAGAAATATTTTTTCTTCAAAAATTTTCGTTGCATTCCAACGATGCAAACTTCAACACCATCCATCTGAATGCAATCGAGACATGGCTCACAAGGAACACTACTCAAGAGGCTATACCAGTGTGACAATTTCAAAAATCGATTTTTTTTGCCTTTTTCGACAGTTTATACTTTGAAGAATATCCTGTAAAAATTTCAAGGCCATATCTCTATCATTTTATCTTGCAAAAATCGATAGTTAGATCTTCAAACACGTTTTTCTCGGAATGAGATTTTTCAAATTTCAACTGTAACTCACAGAGCAATTATCCGATTGACTTGAAATTTGAACTGAGTACTCTTGAATATATTTACTCTACAATGACGTAGGATATTTTTGATTGGATAAAAATTGACGATTTGGCATAAAAAAAACGACCATTCTATAGGCAAGAAAACAGACTTGTTTTTCATAATTACGCCATTTTGTTAGATTTTGATATTTTTCGAAAATTCTACGTCATTGTACAGGAAATACCTTTCAGTTTAAAGACATTTTTTCCTTTTTCGGTTTCAGCTACTCAATCGGCCGGAATCATGTCAGCAATGGAGGAACTTTTTTTTTGGCGTCTCCGATAGCAGCGCATAAGTCGCTTGGATCTCAATATTTTTCTATAAAAAAATTATCGAATATAGGTCAAATATAGCCAAATATATTCTTAATTTTCCGAAACATTTAATTGAGTGCTTTTTTTCCAAAAAATTCCCGAAAATCACCCAAATTTTCAGCGTTCACACTGGTTAAGCCCCTTAAGTGTCCGCCTCCGATTTTGTTGAAACTCATATATGTGATAAAGCATTGAGAACTATTAGACACGTTTTTTTGTCTGCGGAACGTTTTTGAGGAGGGAAACGATCCCTCAAAGAAAGGCGTGTCGCCCCTTAATTTTGTTCTCAATTATTCCATAGTGGATTTTTCACCACTTTACATTAGAAGAATTGTGGTTTTTGTTTCATTCAGATCGGTGGAATGCTTGAGGATAAAACTGCAAAACCACACCTCGACACGCCTTTCTATGGGGGGTGCTTTTCCCCCTTAAAACCGTTTTTCCGCAGATAAAGAAACGCGTCTAATAGTTTTCATTGCTTTATCACATATATGAGTTTCAACAAAATCGACAGCGGACAGTCAAGTGATGTTCCTTATAAGTGACAACTCCCTACCCTCATAGCTCGATGATGCCTCGAGTGACAAGGATGCTGTCGATCTTGTTCTCGATCGGACGACCTCGAACGATTGCGTCCTCTGCTACGTCTGCGTCGGGCTCTCGGATCGGAAATTTCACCCGGTGCGAATAAAAAGTTGCTCGACTTCTCGGGTGCTTCATTCTCCTTGTCCTCGAGTGCATCGGGCATGTTTCTTCTCCAGCGTCCAGCCGGATGCTCATCCGTTGATTCGGACGCTGACCTAGCCGACCTTGAAGCTTCGGGCTCCTTCTGCTTCTCGTAGGATCTCGCCACGCGAAGTTTCGGATCGAGAGTAAGGTCGGCCGGCAAATCGTCCCTGACCTCGGCGCGACCTCGTTCCGGTATGATGATCGAGCTACGATCTTTTCTCTTGCCTGCGTCTCTTTTCTCCACCAAGCCCACGCGTTTGACGTAACTACGCTTTTTCATCGGTTGAGCGGAACTTTTTGCGTCACTCGTGTCGCTTTGCTTGACCTCATTGACTTCGCTAGATCGTCTCTTCGAGCGCGCATTCGACATTGAGTTTTGGGCTTCATGGCGGACCGCTTCGTTGTTATCCGATGCGGATCGTTTGGAGGAATCAGACGGTGCTGGCTCGACCTCATCCTCGTCGCGAGAAAATTCCAATTCGTCGAATTTCGCGTTGTTAGCCTCGATCTCTCGCGCTTGTTGTTTTCGTTCGATTTGACGCTTTATGTCCTCCTTTATCGAGTCTATTCTCTGCTGGATCTGATCCTCGATCTGCTTCTCGTAATCGGGATCTGATGCTTCGACGGCGCTCGCCTCCCTCGGACTGTCAATCTTCTCGAGGTCATCGGCCGCGGAGTTTCTCTCCTCGAGAGTGGAACGCGCAACCTCGTTGCTTTTAGGATCATTTTCAACTGACGAATCGACGCTCTCAGAGTCGACTTCGAAATCATCGTCGTCGTAATTGTCGTCGTTGCGAACTTCACGCTTCGCCACTTCTTTGACGTTCTTGAGGCTAGACTCGTCGTCATTAGAGACTTCCTTGTCGACGGGATTTTCCGCGCTAACCGCAATTGAGTTTCGCTTGGATTCGTCTGCCTCGTCAACTTGACGCCCACGTCGCTGACTTCCTTCGTCCTCTTCGTCAATCTCGTCCTCGTAAATTGACGCTCCCTTCGAATCTGATGCAGCGTTATTGTTATCGTTATCATCCTCGAGAGAGACTTCCATCGATGACTTATCGTCCGCAGAATCAATCGACGTGTCCCGCTTTTCATCCTTGATCGGAGCACGGGGCTCAGACGCGGTCAACGATGCGGTCAATATTTCACGTATGTCATTCGAGTTTTGGCCACTCATTTCGTTTGACGTTAGCCTTCGCATGAGTAACCTTTGGAAACAGTTGGTACGATGATTCTCGAGCAGCATCAGCAGGATTCCGACGCGAAGGCAAATATACGAAAATTGGACTTTCATCATTGATGATTGATGTCACAGTGGAATCATCTTGGGATTTTTTTCATTACTCGGTGTTTAGGAAGCTCGGGCATCAGGGTTAGGCGGATCAACGTTTTTTAACTTCTTGTCACTGCACTGAGAGAACGCGGAGGGAGGGGGGCAAAGGGATCGTGAAACAATGAACGCACGAATTTTAGAATCATTTTTCGGTCATACTTGACCGTCTACTAAAAAAAAACGGCTTTGATAACGAATAGTCGGAAGCGGTAATTGTACTTGCCTCAATGAAACGTCATTCTTTAAAAATAGATCAGAAAAAAGCAACGCAATGAGACACATCGAAATATTTTTTAAAATATATACATTTTTATTACCCTAGAAATCCGCGATTACATTATTAATTATTTTCATTGTCTACTGAAGAAAAGCTCGATTTACGAATACATTATAATATTTGACAGTGTTCAATAACCGTTTTTATCATATTGGTGTTAATAGATACACGACACAAGGTTCCTTTGTACAGAGAATTTTCGCGAGACTCCCTTTGGCACGTATAACCAGTATACATTTGTTGAGTCTTTTTTTATTGCTGAGCAATTGATCCGATTTTATATTATTACTGAGATGTCGATTAGAAATAATTCACGCGTTCGTGAATTATCCATGACCTCTTTACTATATTTTATCACCTATTGATGCGAAAAAGATGCTCATCTATGGAAAAGATTCCATTTTTACATAGTTTTTTGTATTAACAATGAAGATAAAAAATTTCATGTATATGACAATTTTAATTATTTACATTTTTTTTCTATCTGTAATTATGGGACTAAAAGCCGAAGGGTCGCTGCGATTCCTGAGTGATTCTTTTCAAGCTAAACAACGAGGTCCGAGACGCCCAGCTTTTGGGAATAAATTGAAAATTTTTTTTACACTCTTACAGTTTTAGTAGGCAACCAAATTTTTCCTCAAATATTTCGAGCTTTATTCCATTTACTAATATGTGACGAATATTTCGTATAGTTTTATGTAAACGGCGTGTCGATAAATTTCGAATTTTATTTCAAGTATCTGACTCCCAAAATACTTCAATCTTGGTCTATATTCCCATGAGAGTCTATCGATAGAACGATTGTCGCATATTTTCTATGTGAAAGAAATAGTAATAGTGGAAAGAGGAATAGGACGATAGGGATAACAAATGATATGAAAACATTGTAAATAAAAAACGTTTATTGCAATGACCATAATGAAAAAGGATATAACAATACCATATTGTTAGGATGGAAGCTCGTTTGTATGGCATCCCAAATTGCACAATAAAAATATCAATTTGACCCCCCCCCCACAGCGCGGAATAATAGCGTATGTTTTTTCTTGTAAAGCTAAAAAGCAGGTCTTATAGTCACGTACGAGAAGTATAAATTGCACGATATTAAGAATTATTAGTGAACGCACTTTAAATCGTGAATATTAATATGCGATATACTTTATCGCAATGAAAGAATTTTTGCAAAATATTGCCCCATTGACATCGCGGTGAGTAAGATATACGATTTTGTAAATCCTCGCTTCAAGCATACATGCACTGTACGTTTATATACGCGTGATCTTTCAAATAGGTAAATACTAATTACAGCTAATTACAAACTATACGTCGAACGCCGGATTGAAGTCCAAGCATACATCCGACTCGATCTTATCACGGATTTAAGCTCTAGTTATTGCTCTGTAATACACGTGGTTGAACGTGGCGAAAAAACACTTGAATGCTCGTTGTTGCATTCCACAATTGAATTACGTACTCTTGTGTACGTATATCGGTATACGGGGCCTACCACGCCAATTTGATAATCGAGACTCTTTAACTAAGCGAAATATTGAATTTCCGAGTTGTAACTACATTAGATAATGAAAGATAAAAAGTTTTCGATATTTAAAGGGGATCAGTATGTCACACTGACCGCTGCAAAATGATTGCTTATTAAAAATGTGCTTCTAATCAAAATGTCATGCCTATATGCGATATAAATTGAACCTGCACATATAACGAACGTAAGATTCTTATAAATGTTAAATCGTTCACTTGATCCCAAGGGTTGCGTCGACAAAATAGCATAGTGTGGAAAGCCCCACGAATAAGTCACTAATTGTGGAACATTCCGACTGTCCCAACAAAATGATAGAAGATCGGCAAACAAACGCAGGTTGATAAAAATGTTCATATGACTACAGATATAATGTAACGGCAGCTTAATATGAAACTTGATCAAACGCCGAACCGTAATAAAATAAAGCAATACGTCGTAACGACATCTCAAGGTTTTTTTAAATAATTTTTTTTCTCTTCTTCCATGACACTTCTTTCTTCTATCATAGCCCGCAGTCTCATGAGACTCGGGCTGTTCTAGGGTGTTGAAGTTTATATCGCTGGAACGCAACGAAAATTCGTCTTAATTTTTTTCATTTCTTCATTTTTATCACTATCTAAACTCTTCTTTAGCACTTTTAGATGACGAATCTTCAATGACGATTGGTATGTAAAAAAAAAATAATTGGACAATACGGAGAAAAAAATTCATTGCGTTTCGACGATGCAAACTTCAATGCCATGCTGTTCTAAATAATTGTAATTCTTATAGAAATCTAGTTTAGTAATATGCTGGCTTCAAACCCTACCGCGGCTGAAGGGAATAACTCAAGTATTCAGCCCTTTCTTCCCAGTTCTCCATTCCCGTCATGCCCCACGATGAAAAATATTCGTCAAATCTGCTTTAGTTCGACACAACAGGCAAATAGAATTTGTGTTTGGATGTGTCGCGCGTGTGTTTGAACGGTGCTTGTTTAGCCTCGAGCAAAGCAGCGGGACATGGACCTTTGACTCGGGGTACGAATTCTTTCTTGTACATGCTGCTCGAGGCGTTCGAGGTCCCGTCGCCCAAGCTTATGTGGGATACATTGGATCGTTTTTGCACGCGTTCGGTCTTCTGACTCGCGAAATTGCCGTAGTTCTTCGCCTCGCTGTGTGAATAAAATTTCCCACCGACGGTTAAATTGTCATGTCGTACGATACGCTGGGGACGTTCGTAAGTGGATGATGCCCAGGGATTTCCATCTTTGTTGTTGCGATGTAGGGAGGTCAAGCTGTGGCGATCGCTGCTCTGACTCGAGTTGCTTATGTATTGTCCAGACTCGGCGAGATTCGAGATGCTCTTGCGTTGATCAGCGGCCGTCGAGGAAATCGTGTGAAGAGCCTCGGTCGACGTGACGTTACCGCGTCGATGCAGAACCGAGTTGTTGACGTCGGTCGACGAGGACGATATGACGTTTTTTCGGTGATGACTCGATTTAGCGATCGAATCGGTGCTCGTACGATCGTTAGTTGTAGCGACGGTGCGACGAAATTCTGGACTGCCGGAGTGCCCGTTGGTGCCTTGTCGTGGGTGACCTTCGATCGTATGTTGTTGGGCGCCATGGCGCGAAATCGTCGTAGCACCGGTGCCGCTCGAACTCTGACGGGTCTCGGTACGTTGGGTGTTGACGTAATCGCGTTTACTCGCGCTAGTCTCCTTCCGACATATCTGTACGTCCTCGCGGCTGTTGTAGCGATTATCCGAATGACGCGAGCTCGTGTTATCCTCGCGATATGTTTGATTGTTCGTTGTCCGCGAATTATCGTTGACCGAACGTTCCACGCTAACGTTATGCGCATGTGCAATGTTTTGGCCACGCGGATGTTGGTCAGTGTGACCGGTGGGTCCGACATCCGTACGCGGACTTGTCGATGACGTTCCTCTCGTTGTTGTTTGTTGGGAGGCGATGTTTTTGCAGGAATCCGTTTCGACGATATTGTTTATCGTGGAGACGACTTCTCTGCCAGTTTTCTTCGTGTAGGTGTTGTAATTTCTCTGGTTTGTCGTAGTCATGGTGGACGTATCGTCACCCAATGAGAACGAGGATTCCATGTGACGTCGGCGATTTATCGTTTTACCTGGCGTATGTGCAACTTCCTTTTTCGTAGGGCTAAACGACTCGTTGCTCGTCGTTGTGGTCTCCATTCTGTCACTGCTGACACGAAGATTATCCTCGTGACGTTTCGTCTCGACTCGTGCACCTCGGACGACTTTTTTACAAGTGGATTGATCAACGATCTCCGTACGCTCGGCTCTCTTCGTTCTGCAATCGTCTTTTGTACGTCCTACAAAGTGACCTTCCGGCTTCAAATTGTCCACTTGACGAATCGGTGTTCTTCTCTCGCCTGGACTGTAAGGTTCGGGACTTCCGGCGTCAAAATCACCTTCTGGTCTGAGATTATCCGGATGTCTTATGGGGGCCCTACGCTCACCAGGGCCAACCGGTTGTCTCTGCGGCCTGTCGAAATCACCTTCGGGGAAGAGATTATCCGGGTGTCTTTTCACACAAGTTCTCTCACCAACCACGTGACTGTAATCATCTCGGCGATGAACGTCAACGAATTCCCCTTCTATTTTCAAATTATCCTCGCGTTTCCGAACATCCACGCGCTCGATTCTCGTAACTTTCTTGAAGTCGTCTCTCGTTCGACGTACGTCGATTTTACCCTCCATTCGAAGATTGTCCTCGCGACGTTTTATCTCCACACGCTTATCCGTGCTTGTCACCTTTTTACCGTTGTAATCGTCCCGGGATGTCAGACTAACTTGCATTTCACCCTCAGGACGAAGGTTGTCCTGGGGCTTTTTGATTGGAGCTCTCTCGCCCTGTTTCGGCGTGTAGTCGTCTCGCGGACGTCCGATGAAATCACCCTCGGGATGTAAATTGTCCTCGTGGTGTATCGGCGTTCTTCTTTCAGCTGGGCCGTATTTGGTTGGACTGCGTCTCTCAAAATCACCCTCTGGTTTAAGATTGTCCGGGTGTTTGATAGGTGATCTTCTCTCAGCTGGACCAACCGGAGATTTGTGCGGTCGCTCAAAGTCACCTTCTACCCGAAGGTTATCCTCGTGTCTTATTATTTCCGTTCTCTCGCCACGGGTCACGTTGTAATCGTCGCGACGTTGAATATCCATGTATTCACCTTCAATCTTCAGGTTATCCTCGTGACGCACAACGTCCACTTTTTGGATTCTCCTTGTTGTCGTATAATCATCGCGTGATCTGTGCAAATCCATTTCTCCCTCCATTCTGAGATTGTCCTGGTGCACTACGATCTCGGATCTTTCGCCGATCGTTGTTTTATAATCGTCCCGTGATTTGCCAGTGAAGTCACCCTCGGGTTTCAAATTGTCCTTCGGCCTCTTCTGTGCTGGACGTTCGCCCCGTTTCGGAGTATAGTCGTCCTTGGGACGTCCCACGAAGTCACCCTCGGGATGAAGGTTATCCGCATGTTTAATGGGCGATCGTCTCTCTCCTGGACCGACTGGAGTTTTATGAGGTCTGTCGAATTCGCCTTCGGGTTTCAAATTATCCCGGGGCTTCTTCACAGTAGGTCTTTCCGCCGGACGGTATCCTTTGTGCTCTGGACGTTCGAATTCTCCCTCCGGATGAAGATTATCCGCATGCTTGATGGGAGATCTTTTCTCACCTGGACCAATCGGAACTTTATGAGGTCTGTCGAATTCCCCTTCGGGTTTCAAATTATCCGTCGGTTTCTTGACGATTGGCCTTTCCGCAGGACGGAATTCTTCGTGCTCAGGCCGCTGGAAATCACCCTCCGGCTTCAAATTATCCGCGTGCTTAATGGGAAACCGTCGTTCGCCAGGACCAACAGGGCTTTTACGAGGTCTTTCGAAATCTCCCTCGGGCTTCAGGTTATCCTTTGGTTTTTTGGCAACAGGCCTTTCCGCCGAGTGGAATTGGTCGTGCTCTGGCCGTTCAAAGTCTCCTTCTGGGTATAAATTATCCTCGTGACGTATGGGCTTTCTCCTTTCAGCTGGACTAAATGTAACCTTAGTCCGTTTCTCAAAATCTCCCTCCATATGAAGATTATCCTCGTGTCTTATTACTTCTCTTCTCTCGCCACGAATCACATTGTAGTCGTTACGGCGTTGCATATCCACGTGTTCACCTTCGATCTTTAGATTATCCTCATGGCGTACGATATCCACCCTTTCGATTCTCCTCGTTGTCGTATAATCGTCGCGAGATCTGTGTACGTCAATTTCACCTTCCGGTTTCAAATTGTCGGCATGTTTAATTGGTGACCGCCTTTCGCCAGGTCCTACGGGAGTCCTGCCAGGTCTTTCAAATTCGCCTTCAGATTTCAAGTTATCTTTGGGCTTTTTAACAATAGGTCTTTCAGCAGGACGGAATTCTTCGTGTTCGGGCCGTACGAAATCTCCTTCTGGTTTGAGGTTATCGGTGTGTTTAATCGGTGATCGCCTCTCGGCCGGGCCGACAGGAGTCTTATGAGGCCTCTCGAAATCTCCTTCGGGTTTCAGGTTATCAGTTGGTTTTTTGGCAACTGGCCGTTCCGCTGGCCGATAAACTCCATGCTCCGGACGTTCGAAGTCACCCTCGGGGTGAAGGTTGTCCGCATGTTTGATTGGAGACCTTCTCTCGGCTGGTCCTACAGGAGCTTTAACAGGTCTTTCGAAATCTCCTTCCGGTTTTAAATTATCCTTAGGTTTCTTCACAATAGGCCTCTCGGCAGGACGGAACTTTTCATGCTCTGGCCGTTCAAAATCACCCTCGGGGTAGAGGTTGTCTGCCTGTTTGATGGGAGATCTTCGCTCACCCGGACCAACCGGGCTTTTACGAGGTCTATCAAATTCTCCTTCGGGTTTCAAATTATCTGATGGTTTCTTGACAATAGGCCTTTCCGCTGGGCGGTATTCTTCATGCGTAGGGCGAACGAAATCGCCCTCTGGTCTGAGATTATCTGTATGTTTAATCGGCGACCGTCTTTCTCCTGGCCCAACAGGAGCTTTGTGAGGTCTTTCGAAATCTCCTTCCGGTTTCAAGTTATCTTTTGGTTTTTTAACGATAGGCCGGTCCGCGGGACGGAATTCCTCATGTTCAGGACGTACGAAGTCTCCTTCGGGGTGAAGGTTATCAGGATGTTTGACGGGCGATCTTCTTTCGGCTGGCGCAACAGGAGCTTTTTGCGGCCTTTCGAAATCTCCTTCGGGTTTCAAGTTATCTTTCGGTCTTTTGACAACAGGCCGTTCGGCTGGCCGATATTGTTCATGCTCTGGACGTTCGAAGTCACCCTCGGGGTGAAGGTTATCCGCATGTTTAATTGGAGACCTCCTCTCGCCTGGTCCTACAGGGGCTTTAAGAGGTCTTTCGAAATCTCCTTCCGGTTTTAAATTATCCTTCGGTTTCTTCACAATAGGCCTCTCAGCAGGACGGAACTTTTCATGCTCTGGCCGTTCGAATTCACCCTCGGGGTAGAGGTTATCTGCCTGTTTGATGGGAGATCTTCGCTCACCTGGACCAACCGGGCTTTTACGAGGTCTAACAAATTCTCCTTCGGGTTTCAAATTATCTGATGGTTTCTTGACAACAGGCCTTTCCGCTGGACGGTATTCTTCATGCTCAGGGCGAACGAAATCGCCCTCTGGCCTAAGATTATCTGTATGTTTAATCGGCGAACGTCTTTCTCCTGGCCCTACAGGAGCCCTGTGAGGTCTTACAAAATCTCCTTCCGGTTTTAAGTTATCGGTCGGTTTTTTGATAATGGGCCTTTCAGCGGGTCGGAACTTTTCGTGCTCAGGACGTTCAAACTCTCCTTCAGGATGCAAATTATCTTCGTGACGTATCGGCGTTCTTCTCTCAGCTGGACTATATTGGATTGTAGTACGTTTCTCGAAATCGCCCTCTAGGTGGAGATTATCCTCGTGTCTTATAACGTCGGTTCGCTCGCCGCGAGTCACTTTGTAATCGTCACGGCGTTTCATATCGACATATTCACCTTCAACTTTGAGATTATCCTCATGACGTATTATGTCCACTTTCTCGATTCTTCTGACTTCTGTATAATCGTCGCGGGATCTGTACATATCTATTTCACCTTCGGGTTTGAGATTATCAGTGTGCTTTATCGGTGAACGTCTTTCGCCTGGCCCAACCGGAGCTTTATGAGGCCTCTCAAAATCTCCTTCGGGCTTCAAGTTATCTGTTGGTTTTTTAACGACAGGCCTTTCCGCTGGACGGAATTCTTCGTGTTCTGGTCGTACAAAGTCGCCTTCTGGCTTCAGATTATCCATATGTTTAATTGGTGTACGCCTTTCGCCTGGCCCAACCGGAGCTTTATGAGGCCTCTCGAAATCTCCTTCGGGCTTCAAGTTGTCTGTTGGTTTCTTGACGACAGGCCTTTCCGCTGGACGGAATTCTTCGTGCTCAGGTCGTACAAAGTCGCCCTCTGGCTTGAGATTATCCGCATGCTTAATTGGCGAACGTCTTTCGCCTGGTCCAACCGGAGCTTTATGAGGTCTCTCAAAATCTCCTTCGGGCTTCAAGTTATCCGTTGGTTTCTTGGCAACAGGTCTTTCCGCTGGACGGAATTCTTCGTGTTCAGGTCGTACAAAGTCGCCCTCTGGCTTAAGGTTATCCGTATGTTTGATCGGTGTACGCCTTTCGCCTGGCCCAACCGGAGATTTATGAGGCCTTTCGAAGTCTCCTTCGGGCTTCAAGTTGTCTGTTGGTTTCTTGACGACAGGCCTTTCCGCTGGACGGAATTCTTCGTGCTCAGGTCGTACAAAGTCACCCTCTGGCTTAAGATTATCCGCATGTTTAATTGGCGTACGTCTTTCGCCCGGTCCAACCGGAGTTTTATGCGGCCTCTCGAAATCTCCTTCGGGCTTCAAGTTATCTGTTGGTTTCTTGACGATAGGCCTTTCCGCTGGACGGAATTTTTCGTGTTCAGGTCGTACAAAGTCGCCCTCTGGCTTAAGATTATCCGTATGTTTGATTGGCGTACGTCTTTCGCCTGGTCCAACCGGAGCTTTATGAGGCCGGTCAAAATCTCCTTCGGGCCTTAGGTTATCTGTTGGTTTCTTGACGACAGGCCTTTCCGCTGGACGGAATTCTTCGTACTCAGGTCGTACAAAGTCACCCTCTGGCTTAAGATTATCCGCATGTTTAATTGGCGTACGTCTTTCGCCCGGTCCAACCGGAGTTTTATGCGGCCTCTCGAAATCTCCTTCGGGCTTCAAGTTATCTGTTGGTTTCTTGACGATAGGCCTTTCCGCTGGACGGAATTTTTCGTGTTCAGGTCGTACAAAGTCGCCCTCTGGCTTGAGATTATCCGCATGCTTAATTGGTGAACGTCTTTCGCCTGGTCCAACCGGAGCTTTATGCGGCCTCTCGAAGTCTCCTTCGGGCTTCAAGTTATCTGTTGGTTTCTTGACGATAGGCCTTTCCGCTGGACGGAATTTTTCGTGTTCAGGTCGTACAAAGTCGCCCTCTGGCTTGAGATTATCCGCATGCTTAATTGGTGAACGTCTTTCGCCTGGTCGAATCGGAGCTTCATGAGGCCTCTCAAAATCTCCTTCGGGCTTCAAGTTATCTGTTGGTTTCTTGACGACAGGCCTTTCCGCTGGACGGAATTCTTCGTGCTCAGGTCGTACAAAGTCGCCCTCTGGCTTAAGATTATCTGCATGTTTAATTGGTGAACGTCTTTCGCCTGGTCCAACCGGAGCTTTATGCGGCCTCTCGAAGTCTCCTTCGGGCTTCAAGTTATCTGTTGGTTTCTTGACGATAGGCCTTTCCGCTGGACGGAATTTTTCGTGTTCAGGCCGTACAAAGTCGCCCTCTGGCTTAAGATTATCCGCATGTTTAATTGGTGAACGTCTCTCGCTTGGTCGAATCGGAGCTTCATGAGGCCTCTCGAAATCTCCTTCGGGCTTCAAGTTATCTGTTGGTTTCTTGGCAATAGGCCTTTCTGCTGGACGGAATTCTTCGTGCTCGGGTCGTACAAAATCGCCCTCTGGCTTAAGATTATCCGCGTGTTTTATCGGTGTGCGCCTTTCGCCTGGTCCAACCGGAGCTTTATGCGGCCTCTCGAAATCTCCTTCGGGCTTCAAGTTATCTGTTGGTTTCTTGACGATAGGCCTTTCCGCTGGACGGAATTTTTCATGCTCGGGTCGTACAAAGTCACCCTCTGGCTTAAGGTTATCCGCATGTTTAATTGGCGAACGTCTTTCGCCTGGCCGAATCGGAGTTTCATGAGGCCTCTCAAAATCTCCTTCGGGTTTCAAATTATCTGTTGGTTTTTTGACGACAGGCCTTTCCGCTGGACGGAATTCTTCGTGCTCAGGTCGTACAAAGTCGCCCTCTGGCTTGAGATTATCCGCATGCTTAATTGGTGAACGTCTTTCGCCTGGTCGAATCGGAGCTTCATGAGGCCTCTCAAAATCTCCTTCAGGCTTCAAGTTATCTGTTGGTTTCTTGGCAATAGGCCTTTCCGCTGGACGGAATTTTTCGTGCTCGGGTCGTACAAATTCGCCCTCTGGCTTAAGATTATCCGCGTGTTTTATCGGTGTGCGCCTTTCGCCTGGTCCAACCGGAGCTTTATGAGGCCGCTCGAAATCTCCTTCAGGACGCAAATTATCATCCGGCTTAATGGGCGTTCGACGTTCAGCAGGCTCAAATGGCTGGCGCTCCCTGTTGGGGAATTCCCCTTCAGGAAAAAGATGGTCCGGATGCCGAACTATCGGAGCTCTTTCGCCGGGGCCGTAAGGAACTTCTTCGGGTCGTTCAAAAACCCCTTCCGGATGGAGGTTATCCGGATGTTTGATGGGCTTACGTCGTTCGGCCGGTGTATAAGTGTCTTTGGAACGATCGGTAAAATCTCCCTCGGGCTTCAAGTTATCATCGTGTTTGATCGGTGTTCTTCTCTCAGCTGGGCGATAAGGTTCATATTCTCTATCTGGAAACTCTCCTTCGGGGAACAAATTGTCGTGATGTCGTACAATCGGTGCGCGATCACCCGGAGCATAAGGCACATGCGCAGGTCTCGTGAAATCGCCCTCAGGACGCAAGTTATCTGTATGTTTTATGGGCTGACGACGTTCTCCAGGAGTATAAGCGTCTTTGGGGCGTCCCTCGAATGGTCCTTCGGGCTTGAGATTATCCTCTGGGCGTTTTACATCTGCTCTATCACCCTTTGGAATGGGCTTGTAATCATCCTTCGGCCTACCCTCGAACGGTCCTTCCGGTCTGAGATTATCCTGTGGGCGTTTGACATCCGCTCTATCACCCTTTGGAATGGGCTTGTAATCGTCCTTCGGCCTACCCTCAAACGGTCCTTCAGGTTTGAGATTATCCTGTGGTCGTTTGACTTCCGCTCTTTCTCCTCTCGTAATCGGCTTGTAATCATCTTTTGGCCTAACCTCGAACGGTCCCTCCGGCCTGAGATTATCTTCCCTTCGTACAACAATGCTGCTTCTGTAATCCGTCTCATCGAAATTTCGATATTCCTCGTTGGTTGTCGTTACGTTCTCGACGAGATCAGTTCGCTCATAGAATCGATCGACTTGATTAACCTCCGTTGGTCGCCGATAAGGTTCTCGTTCGATTATTTCGTACACGTTGAAGTCGTCCTTTGTGTGAGAGGTGCCCTGTAAAGGGAAGATATATATTTCTTGTTAAATAGAAAAAAACGATCATGATTACCGTGACGCCACTTGTGTCTTTTCGCAAACTTGACTAGCGCTTTTTTTTACCGATAACTCACCGTGAATTCTCCCTCTCCCACGGTAAGATTATCGGTTCGTTTAATGATCTCGGCACGTTGACTGGTACGATGGTCTATGAACTCCGTGCGTGACGTTGTCTCGTCGTTAAATTCACCCGCGACTTTGGTGTACGTGTTACGACGTATCGGGCTCGGACGTTCACCGGGGTGCCCGGTGAAAACCAGCTCGGTCGTTGTCAGGCCTATTTTTCCAATCGCATCAACATTAGGGCGGGATATACACTTACAACGATAAAAAAAATCGATTTCGTTTTTAAATTCTTTCTTTAAGCGATAGAACTATAAATCCATACGTATAAAAGAACATGTCCTAACTGATTCATCAACGCCGAGTCAAAACCGCTGAAGCTAATTACATGAAATTAGGACAGTAGGCTGCTTTTGTGACGTAAGCACCCACTAAGAAGGGATTTTTCGAAATTCAACCTTTAAGGAGAGAAAAAGGGTGGCAAAGTTTGTATAAAAATTTGAAAAAATCTGGTAGGATTTACTCGATTTTTTTCACGAATACTCAAAGCACGATCAATGAGAATTCACTGTTTTTAGAAATATAACCCCTAAGGGGAGAAAGAGGGTGGCAAAGTTTGTATGTAAAATACAAGAATCTGGTCAGCATATTTACTTGAAACTTAGTATTACAGCTATTCAACACTATAAATAAAACACATATTTCAGCGTTTTTCAAAATTCAACCTCCAAACGAAAGGGGGTGGCAAAGTTTGTACGGAAAATAAAAAAAAATCGGGTCGAATTTACTTGAAACTTTGTATTACTGCTCCTAGACACAATTAATGTTATTTACCGTTTTTGGACATTCAATCCTTAAGGGGAAAACGGGGTAGCAAAGTTTGTATGGTATAAGAAATATCGGTTCAGATTTACGTGAAACTTAGTATTAAGGGGTAAGGCCACTGTAATTTTTTTGAAAAATCGATTTTTTTTATTGGCTTAAAAAATAGTTTAAGCCCTCTAGTTTAAAAATAGTTTAAATCCTTTTAACTTCTTTTTTAAATTTTTTCCAATAAAAAACTATTCGCAAAACTTTAAACGCGTTTTTCTCGAAACATGGTTTTTCAAAATGGCACGCAGCATAACTCGAACAATTTTCATTTTTTTTACTTGAAATTTTAACCAGATGTGAACATTTACATTATCTTGAGAATGTCGATCGGAATTTTCAAGAACTTTATTTATTGATTTTTTATTAACAAAAAACTTGCCGTTTTTTTCGTCAAAAATCAATTTTTTTTTCAAACGCACGCCAAATCCACAAAAATTGATACTTTTTAAAATCCGATCGACATTCTCTAGCTATAGCCCTCTAGATTAATGGTTTTTTTGTTGTTCTAGATTCAAAAGTGCACCAGTGGTGCTGCGTGCCGCGGAGCCCTGGAAGCAAAACATGTCCCGGGAAGATAGCTGTGGAACCGCCATTTTGTTTTTTTTTTACTGTAAAAAAATTTTATAATAAAGTTTAATGTATGCCCGATAACACCATTAAAAGTTTTTTTTCAAATACCTTCAATTTCGGGAGCAAAAAATTAGTGAAAAAACCTTTTTTTTTGGGCCGTTACAGTGGCCTTACCCCTTAATGCTCTTCAACACAATCCTGCGTGTTTCTTAATGTAACTTTTTAGGAGCACATTTCATTAAAGAGCATTCAACACAGGTCTACGCGAGCGAAGCCGCGGGCGGAAAGCTAGGGTAGAATATTTTTCCAAAGTTTCAAAGCTCAATTCGAAAAACTTCAAACGTTACAGCCCATCAACGCTGTGCCTCACCGCGCGGATTCGAAGCGCGCGCCGCAAGTAGAAGCAAGAGCGCAGACGGGCAGGCAGCGATGGACAAAAAGTAATTAAATTAACAACCAACAATTACAATTACTAGTAATTGATAATTTAGCTTCTTTGTAACAGATTGCTTAAGTTAGTAGTTACCACAAGTACGTAGTGCAATTTAATTCAAATTCTATGTAAACTTCAAACGTGTTTTTTCTCAAAACTGCATTTTCGCAATTGGCGTGCAGGATTACTAAAAAAACTATTAAGCCGATTAAGTTGGAACTGGGTAGAAATATTGAAAATATACCTTCTACTTAACGAGAATTGTTCTAGAAAAATGTGGAAAAACACTACTGTTTTAATGCAAATTTTGCGTGAAATGTTGATTTTTTTCGTAAATGCGTGCCATTCTCTTTGATTTCAATAACTCTCAAACAGAAACTGTACATGTTTTAATTCGAAAAAAAATGGATTTCTTTTGCAAATCAAAGTCTACGGGGCTGCACGCCGATTCGCAACCCCCGCGGCAACCTTGCGGTAACACTCTGCCACAACTCTGCCGTTAAGATGATAAATGAGTTAAAAAAAATCGTTTTGTATACTTAAATATAGTATCGAAGTATACCTACAGCTTGATAATGTAGAATAATTGATTCTTACTTTCAACAATCCTTCAAAATTGCTTCATTTTTTCCAGCCTAAATGTATATCCCGCCTTAATGCATATAAAAGATATATTTCTGATCCCGCGGCAATTCAATAAATGTGCTTCTCAGCGCCAAGATAAGTGCTCAATTTTAGTTGCCAAATGCTCATTCAATTTCTCATTCGTCGATAACAATTGGTGTTAATCGATATGTTTGAAAATTTTCGGATATATGCATTTAGAGGGACAACCTCAGACCTCAACTTTTATTGAGGTTTGATAACCTACAATTAAATCTCCCTTACCATCGATATCACCCTCCGGTCTTAGGTTATCCTGAGGTCGCTTGATTGGCATTCGCTCACCCCATTTGGGTGCCTCTTCCTTCGGTCTACCGTAAAATTCACCCTCCGGTCTCAAGTTGTCCTTGGGTCGCTTGACAGGAGCTCTTTCCCCTCGCGTAGCCACATAATCCGTTCTCCTCTCACCCACGAAATCACCCTCCATATGCAGGTGATCCTCGTGGTGATACGTGACACTTCGCTCGACATGCTTCTCGTCGTATTCGTCGCGATACGAAGTTACGGTCTGAACGGGCTCGTCATGTGAAATTTCGAGATGATCCTCCGGCAAATTGTGAGGACAACGATGTCGACTAACAACAGAATATCGCATCGCTATAATTCGAAACAATTCTTTCAAAACGAAAACTACCCTGTGCATTTCGATTACAAACAATGACGAGTTTTTCGAATCAGTCGATAAATACGAACGATCCGTTTAAGGACAGGTTACCGTTCATGACGATGAAAAATTCTATTTTTTTAAACATAATTTGATAATAAGATAATCATACATAATATAATATAATAATAATTTTGCATAAAATTTATTATTGTTTACAATTATAATTTTACATACAAAATTATTATTTATAATAATAATTTTACATGCAAAATTATTATTTATAATAATAATTTTACACAAAAATATATCTTCATATCTTGAGTATTTTAGATATGCTGTTTCGAGAAAAACGCATTTAAAGTTAAACATCATATCTGAAATACCCTAGATATGATGTTTAATTTTAAATACGTTTTTTCTGGAAACAGCATTTCTCAGCGCGCGGGGCGCTCTACAGCTTCAGCGGATGCACCGATTCACATGAATCTCTGCGCAATTGAAAGAAAAATTTAATTTGCAAGCCCATCAGGAAGCGGTTTTTGTCAACAATCGATTTAGAAATTGTTTTCGTCCGTTGATGCGAAAAAATTGGGTTTTTTTTCAAACGGCTGCCATTTTGTTGGCCAGGGGTTTTTCAGAAAACAAAAAACGATGAGGCCCTCCAGTTTCAGTCTAGTTTAATAATTGTTAACTCTTTTTTGTTTCAGATTAACTGGCAACGCTGTGGAGCGCCCGTGCAGCCCAAAATACGCCGTGCATGGCTTCATTCGACGGGAACTGGAGCCGCCATCTTGGATTTTGTAGTAAAGAAAATTGGAATTTACTCTCTATTGATAGAAAAATAAAATGCGTTGGAACCCATTTTTGAAGGTATTTATTTTGTATAAAACAAAAATACCCGAAGTTCATGCATGTTTTTAAATAAAAAATATTGGAATTTACTCTCCGTTGATAGAAGAATGAAATACGTTGAAACCTATTTTCCAAGGTATTCATTGCATATAAGAAAAAATTCTCAAAGTTCATGAATTTTTCATGCCTCTCGACAGTAACCTCTCCATTGTCAAACTTACAGGTATCAGTGAGCAAGAAAAAAGATCAGATGCATTTAGATTGTATACATTTATTTCTATATAAATTGTTAGTTAAATTTGTATTTCTATATAAATTGATAGTCACATTTATATTTCTATATAAATTGATAATTAAGTTCAACGCGACTTATCATTTTAATGCCGTCACTGACGGTGGCTTGCTATCTCAAAATTTGTATTCGAATACTTCGCATCTACATTTTCGTTGTTTCTTGTTTGAACAGATGTTTTTCGACTCTATTTACCTGTGAATTCTTGTTCACTGGATGAAGACCGAAAATTAAATGTTTCGGGAATGACTCCGTGTATCTCGAAGATATATATATTTTTCAAACTGATTAATCTACGAATTTCGTAATTAATTAGCGGGCTTGGTTACAAATATTGAAAAAATGTTGCAGCTTGCTTTTAATTACAAAAATGCTAGACTCTTAATCATTGGACTATATGCAGACTAATCGCATCCACAAGAATGCAATCTGTGCTCGATAAGACTTGGAAGAAGTTAAAAGGGGACAAATATTGATAACCTCGGTCTGACACAGTCTCGCGATATTATTGATATCATTCTTCTTAATAGAAGAAAGATGCCAATGGAGGTCAACCATTACTTGTATGACACACTCTTGTTGAGAAGAACGAAAAAAACCCATCCATTTCTCTAAAATGCCGCCAAATGTTCTTCTCATTTCTCGTATCATTTTCTACCGATATCCTTTGACGTTTATATATGGTGAAACGAGAGGAGGTCTCGTTATTGCCAATCCTCGATCAAGTGAAATTTGCCATGTCTGGCATTTTTGTAGGGCAAACTCGATAATATTTTTTTATCGATTGGAAAGTGCATATGCCTTTTGAGGGAGGAGAAGAAGAAGAGGAAGAAATATAAAGTCAATTCTTCAGCTTCATTGCATATTATTCTGAATGTATGAATCATGATTCTGTGCTCCTTTATGGGAGAACACGACATACGGGCGCAGACGATAAAAATAGAACTTTCATACATGGCTCATTCACTAAAAAAACTGTCGTAAGGGGTTACATGGGTTAACATTTTTTTTGAATACACGAACAAAAATGTTAATAGTAAAACATTTAGAACTTTACTTTACAATAGGATATTTTCCCAAAGAGGCTGGAACCGACGATTACATGTAAGTTCAAACAAAATTCTCCGTTTTATTCCTACTTAAAACTTTGATCACTTTTTTCTCAAAATTGTATTTTTGAATTCGGTGAACACGATTTTTCGAAAAATGATGCACCGGTCTCGTCGAAATTTTGCACACTTCTTCTAGATAGTATTGACTAGTGATTGAACGGAGGATTTTTTTTTCTTGGATCACAACTTATTTCACAAGTTATTAGATGGTCTAGATTTAACCGAAAATCTTACTGTTTGGCATACAACGCTACGAAAAATTCAAGTTTCAATTTATTTTCTAAATCTTTTGTTTGATTACGAGTTATACTGACTTACTATCAGAAAATATTTGGTTTTTTTTTCATTTCAGATAAAGCTATCATGAGTTATCCTGACCACCGCGAGGATATTTTTTTCTAGGGAGTTTCCAAAAACCAATTCTCAACGGCGGAATTAACAAAATTTTTGGATGAAAATTTTGTAAAATATTGTTCAAATGTTGTACTTTTATATGCTTAAAGTTTGAATAAAATAATTATTGTATTATACTTTAAAAAGATGAGCGAAAATGTGTTTTCTTTGCCCTTCAAAATCCATGTGACCCGATAATTTAAAAAATGCTGTTTTGAGAAAAAGGCTTTTTATTTTGTTTCACATTCGCAAGGCCACTGTGGAGTTAATATTGATCGAAATTAGCCTGTGATGATTTTATTTATTGTGAAATTAATTAACGTTTCCGCGGGTTATAAATGTAGTAAATTGCAATAAAAAACCGATTACGGATTTTCCTGTGTTATGGCAGTTTTTAGAGGACGAGCGATATGAGAAGTCTTTCTCGATTCTTGTCAAAAAATGTGTACCGTAAAACGGGGTTAAATTACCATTAAGGGTAACTTTGACAGTTTTCAGGGCTACTTTAACGGAGCGCCAAAAATACGCTTTAAATGTGTGCGCAGCGAGCCCGCGTGACCAAGTTTATCATAATGTTGCTTACGTTGATGGTAATGCTGCTCAATTTGATTTTGATCTCAATGATAATTACAAAACTGATTAAGTGCCTATAATAGTACCTTAGGTACTTGTTATTTTTATGTAAAATGTTTCCAATAAAGATGACAATTTGATTGTAAAAAATCGTTGTTTTTCATTTAATTCCGTGTATAATGCATTCATCTTTGACATAAGTTGCATTTCGATGCCTTGTCAAAAAAAACACACAATCGAGGTTGCGTTGGGACTTAAAAATAAATTAGTGGGGTTTGGTGGGGCTGGCTGTCCGATACATTTGATAGCCAAAGGACACATTGTTCCATTGGAGCAAAAAAAGGTGGAATTTAGGATGTTGAAAAAACGTTACCTACAAAAAACTTCCAAAACCTGTTCAAAGTAACCCCATTTTACGGTAATAATGCACGACGTCATCGATTGTCAATGTGAAATCATCTATCCGACGTGGGGATTGACACAAGCTGCGTAGAATTACAAAAAGCTTCTTACGTCGACTCGTCTCATCTCATACTGTTTGTCTCTCATTGTACGATCGATTCGAATTGAGAGAGCTCGGATTCAGCTACTTGTGTCTCTGGAGATTATTTCGTGCCCAACTCCCCTTTCTCATTCGGCTCCATACGCGAGCCGTATAATGCGATACGTGGCCCATAATGGAATGAATTACTATACAACGGAGAGTCGTGACAGAAGAGAGCCTCGTGATACACGACTATCGAAATTCGAATAAGGAACAAACAAATCGAAGAAAACATCGCACTTGCGATTTTGCTCGCTCTCTGTCTTCTAGATCGGGCAAACCGATTGATGCAATGAGCGACGACTGCATGCCTTTAAAGGTACTGTCTCGTGTCCCACTTAAACGTCTCGGATACATGTGTAAGATGTAAAAAAAAAGGCACAAAGAAAAAATGTTACGAGGCGGTCGAGATCCTTCGAAAAAAAAGAAACCATTTTTTCTCGACTAACACGTATTGCTTTTCAACGGAGCCAAAGTTGAGATAAGCCTTAACGAACAAAAATTATCATGAGGATTTGTCACTGCGACACAAAAAACGCTCTCTTTTCGGGCTGTACCGAGTCGTGTGATTCCTATTATAGATGCTAATTACGCCAAGTTTTAACTCCGTTTTGAACTGATCGACACTTACCCGCAGGTGCACAGCTCGCATATGCATTGCTCCTTCATTGGAATTTTCTTGAGTACATCCCTAGGCGTGGGGACTTTGTCAAAGGCCTCATCGCCGTCCAACGAGTCTGGAGTCTGATCACCGGGTCTCGTTTTTTCCGGTTGCACGCCCTGTTTTTTCGCGCGTTCAGGCGAACGACTTGGTTTTCCAGCTGCTGGACGCGGCTTTTCTTCTCGATATTTGGGCCTTTCATCCTCATCCGGGCGCGGTTGTTTCGACGGCTTCTGTTCGTCGATCTTGGGCTTGCGCGATGGTACTTCCGGCGTTTTGTCGTCCGGTTTTCTGCTAGGTTTACCCGCCGCTGGTGTAGGCTTTCCCACAGGAGCCACGTGAGTCCGCGGCTTTTCCGGTGACGTTGGTTCCGGTGATCTTCGTATCAACGTAAAAATACCGCTTGGAAACTTTGCCAAACTGAGGATTTTATCCAACGAAGAGGGAAGAAAATGTGACGTTTTTTTTACTAACCTTTCGGATTTTCGAATTTCGGCCGGATGGGTAGGAATCCCGTTGGATTGACGTGGTCTGCTTGGCTTTCCAGCCGCCGGAAGGCTCCTCGGTTTTTCGTCCTGTGGAAGATAGGTAACTCCTCCTGGATAACCTCCTGGCCCATCAGGAGACGATGTTCTCTTTCTTGGTGACTCGGTGACTCTTTCGTAACTCGTTTCGTCGACATCTTTCGCTACCATACTCCTCGTCACCGTTTTATTGTCGATAAATTCGTTCGTTGATGTCTCGATGACATCTTTCTGTGACGCATCAAACAGAACGAGAACGAAATTTAAAGGATGTTTTTTGTACGATCCAAAATATAATACGGATCGTTCGGATAATCAAAAATTCGGATAATCGAAAATATATCTCGGATTTCCGGAAAAAAAACAACTCATGTAATATAAATAGTATCAGAAATTCTCTTTATTAATCCAACGACCCTAAATTCCTTATTTGATAGCAATTAACAATGAAGAAAGTTTTAATTTTTCCACCACCACTACTGATGCAGTTAAATCACAATTGCGGCTTAAAATGATGATCAATTTTTAGCTGTCGCATAGTAGTTGTGCGTTTCTTGGCCTCATTCTTGGCGAATTCATTTCAAGAACAGCTGTGTGGGACTATTTTCTGGTTGCGTTTCAAACCATTCCAGAAATGTTTCTCATATATACATACAATGTATATACGATCTGATGTATGAAGTTACAATATAGGCAATAATGTATTTTGAAAATATCTCGAAGTGTTAGGAAACAGCTTTATTAGAGAAAAAAGTGGCTTTATTAGAGACAAAAAGTGGCCTAGGGCGATACTTTAGCTGAGAAAAAAAAGACAATCATTGAGTTCGAATAATCGAACGTTCGAATACGGCGCCGAAGCGTTTGGGTAACTGAAAAATCAGATAATCGAGGTTCTACTGTATAATGTTTGCAAGGAAAAATATGACCTATCCTACTATATGCTGCAATTTCAGTTTAGTAAAAGTCCCACAGTTTTCGAGATTTTGGGATTTATTTAAAAAAAAAAATAATTTGCTCTTTGTTTTTCGCTTGACTTCTATCAATAGAATGTACCACGAGGAGGTAAAGTCTTCAACATCCGTAGTGTAAGTGTGCGTGAGTTTCTTTGAGTTTTTTTTGTTCGTTTGGGTTTGTTCGATAACCCAAACAAACCGGAACAAGGATAAGGCCTCTGCGGCTCGTCACTTCCGATACCGAACAAACCCAAACAAACTCACACCCACATGCACACTTACCCTAGGAATGTTAAAGATTCTACCTCGTCGTGGTACATTCTGGATGGCACTGAAATAGTAAAAATTGGTATTGTAACCTCAAAATTATGAACGTTATTAAAAAAGAAATTTCCTACAAAAGTTTTTAGTTGTGACCTGACAATTTTTTCGGTGAGAAAAATTCATGATTCTATTTTTTTTTAAACACGTCGGCCATCTTAACGTCGCTATTTTGAATTTCGGGCCAATCAAATTATTTTTTTTAACATCCCCCTTGAACTTTAAAAGTTTTATTATACTCAATACTTGATCAGTATCAGTAGGATCAGTATTTTTCGAAATAAAACAGGTGTAAGACTAAAATAAGACACCCGATATATATGATATATATATATATATATATATATATATCGTGGAGTGTCATACAAATCTCAATTGACGTAAAATTTGGCTTTTAAAAAATGAATAACAATATACGGTCCTCTTGCTACACTTATTTATTTTTATTCGTTTTTAAAAAACCCAAATTATACGTCAATTGAGATTTATATGGCACTTCACGATCTGGCCCAGTCTGGATGTATTAAATGGAAGAAGTAGAACTCCTACGCTAAAGGCAATGAGAGTCAAGTGATAATTCTGTTAATCGAGACGATTACCACTTCTCTCGTTACATCCTTCGTACTTGTTATACACGGTTCAATGCACTGGAGAACTTTCTACCCTATTGTTATACAGAAATTCGTATGCACTCTGACGATACAACATTTTCTTTCTCAAGGCTCTATTTCGACATAACCACGGTTTGATAATTGTTGATGCTTTACTGAATATTGACTTTCGATGCACTCATCGTTTCTGATATATTTTTATTTTTAAACGGTACCGTGAATTCTGCAAAGCGCACTTTCACTGCATAAGCAAATTTAAAGCGTATTTGGTGCATTTGTAGCTCGCAGCTCATACTCGTGAAAAGCAATCGCTCGAAGTGCACAATGTGAGCACCGAAGGGATCGACTGTAATGAGTAGTAAGAGGCCAATTCTATATCGCGTTACACTATTATATACAGTGCACTGAAGTTTGCGTGTTTTATCCCAGAACTGGGTCGCTATTTTGTTTGCACGAGTGTTTAACAATCGTAAACAGTTTGCCGTTCCATTTACCTCGTTTTCAGCACGATCACTCCATATTGATGATATTGAATCTGTATGGCACGAATTAGTTGAAACGTTTTCACGAATTTACCTCGACAGACTTTGCCAGATAGATAGATGAATTATCATAGAATATAAAAATATTATGTCTGTAGAAAATAGTTCTAAACAAGAAAAAGAATCAATAATCATTGAATGCAAAATTGAAATGTCTATAAACAGCAGTTTCAACGAAAAAGAGGCAAGAAGAATGGGAAAACGAATGAGAGGTTCAGAAGCGAATGAATGCTCCCTTGAAGTTTTATTGGGGGGCTGTACCAGTGTGACACTTTCAAAAAATCGATTTTTTTTGCCTTTTTCGACAGTTTATACTTTCAAGAATATGAGATGAGATTTTTATACCTTCAAGATTTATACTTTCAAGATTTTTATACTTTCAAGAATATGAAATGAGATTTTTCAAATTTGCTGACATTGTAACTCAGAGGGCAATTATCCAATTGACTTAAAATTGGAACTAAGTACTCTTGAATATATTTACTCTATAATGACGTAGGATATTTTTGATTGGATGGAAATTGACGATTTGGCATTGAAAAAAACGACCATTTTATAGGCGAGAAAACAGACTTTTTTCATAACTACGCCATTTTGTTAGATTTTAGATATTTTTCGAAAATCCTACGTCATTGTACAGGAAATACCCTCAGTTTAACGACATTTTTTCCTTTTTCGGTTTCAGCTACTCAATCGGCCGGAATCATGTCAGCATTGGATGAACTTTTCTTTGCGCTTCCGAAGGCAGCGCATAAGTCGCCTGGAGCTCAATATTTTCTATGAAAAAAATATGTAATATGGCCAAATATATTCTTATTTTTCCGAAACATTTAATTGAGTACTTTTCTTCCAAAAATTTCCCGAAAATCACCCAAATTTTCAGCGTTCACACTGGTAAAGCCCCTTAAGGGGGGATATACCTTTAGGCGAAGACAAAATTTGTTAAATTTCATTATTTTTTTAATGAAAGATTTCTCCACCATTTTTTAGGCTCCGGGTATATTTTATCAATATTTTTGGCTGTTACGCGGTATTTATTAAATATATTAATCTTTATAAATCGCGGACGTATGGCACGGTCTTCAAAACTGCATTTTCACAATTGGCGTGACGAATAGCTGCAGCATTAGGCGACCGATTCTAATGAAATTCCTAACCGTATCGTCTGAATGTTTTTGAAAGTTAAAACGAAAAAAAAAAATTATTGCAAAATATAGCATTTTTCGGAAAATTCAATCTTTTTATTTCACAGAGTACCATTTTATCGATTTTCAACATTTATCGCTTTTTCGTTACTAAAAATCAACTAAAAGTCAAACTAAACTTTAATTGACAAAGTCAACTAAAAATCTCCGTTCGATTTTTTTTCAGATAAATCGCGTCGACGCGACGTGTCGCGCCGTCTGACATCTGCCACAACCCGTTTTAAAGTCCATGCCATACTTCGGCTATTTTTGAAGATTAACAAAAAAAATAACATGCAACAGCCAAACGTAGTAATAAAACGTACCCTAAGTCTCAAAAATGGCGAAGCAATCTTTCCTTTAAAAACAAAAGTCACAACAATCAGCACTTTGTTCCTCGCCTAAAGCTATCTCCCCCCTTAATTGTTTCATTACTATCGTGGCATAGACATGGAATGTCAAGGTCAATCGATTATTTCAATAATGAAATATCCTTTCTAACTCATTTCTAACAACTTCAAAAGGCGTTGCGATGTTTTCGGAAGAATCTGGTCAGGTTTTATTTTGGTGACACAAACGCAGAATTAGTGTGGGCGCGTTTTCACAATGTTTCATTGTAATTTCGTAGTCGAATCACGGTTTAAACGAGAAACCCTTGTTCATATGGAGTTGGAGGATACACGGAGTGCATATACAGTGGGAAATATCGATAAGTAAGCCGGGCAGTTCATCGACCAATGGGTTTGTGTATTGGCGCAAAGTGAGACCGTATTCGAGTCGCGTTCATCGACGTTTCTCCAATGACAACTTTTTAAGAATACACCTAACGTTTTCACATTATTCGCAAGTAATGCCGCGTACGTGTATATACAGGGTGACAATTATAAGGTGGCCACGTGTTTTTTTTTTTAAGTCTGGCGCGAAGCGTTTGCGACCGAGAAAAATATGGTATTTAACGGCATGTCAAGTCCTCTTTCAAAAAAAATATAGCGTATTTTTGTGATGGATAGTATTTGCCAGAAAAGAATCAAGTCGTCTGAAAAAAATCAATATTCTATTTTAAGTTCAGCAGAATGAAGACAATTAAATGCCGAATATGAAACACGCTAAAAAAATTTCATAATGAATTTAAATTGCATTTATTCACGTTCCTGTTTTATATCCTCTCTTATTCCATATTCATCCTATTTTTGTGATCACTAGTATATGCCAGAAAAAAAGGAATATTCTGGGAAAAAATCAACAATTCCATTTTGAGTATGGCAGAATGAAAATATCTAAATTCCGCATACGAAACAGTCCCAAAAACTTTTTTTTACATGAAACTAAATTGCATTTATCCACTTTTAAAAGCATCTTCGATTATCTTCTTTCTGAATGACGTGATGTACAAAAAAAGTTTTTCAGGAGTGCTTTGTACATGGAATATCTATTACCTTTATTATGCTGTACTCAAAACGGAATTTTGTTTTTTCCAGAATGCTCAGTTTTTTGGCAAATGCTACTCATCACGAAAATACGCTATATAGAAGACTTGAAAAACGATTAAAATTCATATTTTTCCCAGTCGCAAAATCTCCGCGTAAGACCCTTAAAAAAGCACATGACCACCTTATAATTATCACACTGTATGTGGAAGTATAGGAACATCCGTACGACTCTGTCCTCAATCTAGAAGAATAAACAACTTTCAGGCGATACGTCATCGCGCACGTTGAGATATAGGGACGGGCAACGGGGACCGGGGGGAAAGTTACGCGCCGCAAGTCACGTGCTCGGCCAACGCATTAGTCTATTCCTTCTTGTACTCGCGATAACCAAAAAATCGGTGGATCGGTCGTTCTCAAATTTACAGACACTTTTTTGCACTCTGGAAAACGAGAATTTTAACATTTTTTTACAAACATCATCGAATCCCTTCGTATACTGCTAAGGGATAATATCTATTTGAATTTTTTAATTTTTATTGGTTCAAATGACATAAAAACATCTCAAGAATAACATTCATTAATATTTTTTGATGAATTTTTTTTTTATCACTTGTATAAGCTCAATTTCGAAACACCTCTGATAGCTCCGAAATGATAAATTCGGCTTCCCATTGCGAGCACATGCCACTTTTTGTGCATTCGCTATTCGTAAATAGTTTTCTGTTTATTTTTGTTGGTCTTATGACTTAAAAAATGAGTGATAAAGTGTATATTGATAAAAATGGAAGTAAAACTAATAATGTAACGCGTAAAAGGCAATTTTCTCAAAACCGTTTTTCTCGAAATCTGGTTTTTGGAATTGGTCCAAACAATTTTTATCAGATTGACTTGATATTTTACATTTGAAACTTCTCAGATAGACTGTCCACCGAAGTACACACGGTTTTTACGGTTAATTAACAACTACGGTTTTTATAAACAAATTGCGATCGATTTTTTCAGTGGAAATTCAACTTTTTTCCAAACTAATGCCAAATTTGTCAAAATTAATATTTCTCAATATCGCTGTGTACTTCTGTGAAAAAATTCGTGTTCATAATGAAAAAAAAAAAAATTTCTTTCCAGATGCCGATGTTCATCACTTCTACTGGGTGCCTTGAAAAAAATGGTCTTGGGCCCGAGTGCTGTACACTACCGTTTTGTTTTTTAAATAAAAAAATAAAAAAATTAACCTCTATATATAATGAACAAACGACTAAAAGGATTTTTTGATTCGCTTTATAGTTTCGTTAAAAGAATCCAGCAAATTCCCTTTTTTTACACTTCAAACAGATTATTTACCCCTCAAAAAGGAGGCCCCAGTTTTTTTCGTTTCAGGCGCAATTATCGAGGCTTCGAATAAAAACTCTATGGTAAGTTATCAAAGGCTCCCGGAAAAGTAACCCAGGGCGACGTTGTGTCCGTGAAACAAAATAACAAATATCTCTCACGTGATTGAAACTGTAATGGTCAATATATTACTATCTTGAGGTCGTGCATATATAGAGTTAATTTTAACGTAGATGGTATATATCCGACGATGAATAGTCAACGAGCTTCTACAAGTGACATTATTATCAATTTAACCAGCAAGGTCATGAACGTGAATAAGAATCAGGCTCGGCAGCAGACCGAATCAATTTGTTCGTTGCTTTAAGTGAAGCCAAACGAACCACGTGATATCAATGCTGAATTTGAGTACTATGACGAAAAATGGTCCAATATTATTATTGATTATATATATATATATATGTGTGTGTGTGTGTGTGTGTGTGTGTGTGTGTGTGTGTGTGTGTGTGTGTGTGTGTGTGTGTGTGTGTGTGTGTGTGTGTGTGTATGTGTATAACTTTTGAAAATATACACATCTAAAAAATACTTTCCAACGTATGATTAAACGTGCATTGGTACCGAAAAACATTTAACACTAATGCGTATTCACATCACATTAAAATAAGAAATTTGTATATTTTTGTACGTTTGTTGTTTTCGCCATCGATGTCCATTTTATTTAATTTTATTTGTACCTCTATCATAATGTTAATCCTCATTGTCGTTATCATCGTTATCTCCTTTGTGAAAAGTTTTTGTACTTACATCATACTGTTTTCTTGAATATTGTTACTTAAGCCACTAATGAGCCCCGTTAATTTCGTAAATTCCGCCCATTTCGTTAAAGAATAAATCGTAACGTAATGTTCAACTTTTTGTACTTCGTACTATTATGTTTGATCAAGGACTGCATAATTGCACGTGAATATGGTACAAATATCCGTATGTTAGCGCACATTTTTTATTATTGTCTCTCATATAAAATAATATATGTAATTATCGACATTGCGTTAGTAATAGTGATTCGATTTTTTGTCGAGACGATTAACGCTCGACGCAAATTGTGCACAGTAGGAGGACATAAAGAATCAGCATGATCGATGTCATGAAAAATACGCGATCACGCACAGCCTCAGCGTGTAACTCGTGAATAAATAGCAGTAAATATCACGAACGAATGCATTTATATATACAGAGTGTCCTGTTATGAGAGGATAATTCCACAACTGTCGATAGGTCAGATCATGCCCTGCTATATGCTGGAATTTCACTGTAGTCAAAGTCCTACGGTTTTCGAGATAAAAATCGTCTGCTTTTGGCTTTCCGCATGCCATTGCTACAAATGATAACTCTTTTCGACTCGGCTTAAAAAAAATACTCTTCGTTATTTGTTTTATCGAGAAAAGTCTTCTTTTTAACCTTAAATGTTCAGGGAACTTCATGAAAAAAAAACTTTCGCAGAATTTTCATACACACCAATTCAAACATCTGACTTTGATAGCCTGCAGTGCAAAAGAAAACTGTACTACGCATATCGTGTCAATTACTTTTGAATGTTGCTTAGTTATTGTCGATTCATATCATTTGTAGAAATGGCATGCGAAAAACCAAAAACAGATGATTTTTCTTTTAAATAACATAAAGCCCAAAATATCGAAAACCCGTGGGACTTTTACTAAACTGAAATTCCAGCATAGAGTAGGGCATGAACTGGCCTATCGACAGTTACAGGATTATTCATTCATAACAGGCCACATTGCATTATATACATCATACGTTAAGGGGTTAAGCTACTCTAGAGGCCGAAAAAATAGGCTTTGTGGGGACGTT
The DNA here is from genome assembly GCA_964007375.1 of Ophion obscuratus. NCBI lineage: Eukaryota > Metazoa > Arthropoda > Insecta > Hymenoptera > Ichneumonidae > Ophion > Ophion obscuratus. The sequence goes on along the minus strand of OZ023314.1, from coordinate 21,900,455 downwards.
TCTCAGAAAAACTAAAAAATAAATCGTGATTACAAAAAAGGGTGTTTATCATACATATCAGTAACTCTATACAATAATTTTTTTGAAGCGATTAATTTTAAAATGGCGGCTGTGCAGCGTTTGTCTCAAAACTGCATTTTTTAAGTTGGCCGGCAACATAACTCAGACAATTTTCTACCGATTCACTTGAAAGATTGAATATATCTTGAAAAATACATTGTCTATGGAAGTACGTAGAATTTTTTTTATATCGCATACTTCATTTGTTATTAACAATTATCTGACGATTTTTGAGCAAAATTTTTGGAAAGTGAAAAATCGTCAGATAATTGTTAATAACAAATGAACTAGTATGTGAATGAACAGTAGAATAACATTAAAAAATGCAGTTTTGAGATCAACGTTGCACAGCCACCATTTTGAAATAAATCGCTTCAAAAAAATTATTGTATACAGTTACTGATATGTATGAAAAACGGCTACGTCACATCTGACCCGACGACAAAATATCCGCGACAAAATATCCGAGGACAAAATATCCGAAAGACAAAATATCCGAAAGATAAAATATCCGAAGGACAAAATATTCTCATGACAAAACATCCGCGAGACAAAATCCTAAATCTCGTCCACCACATCAACGGGGTCGCGCGCAAAACACCTTTGTGGGGTGTGTGAGATAGTGGGGTGGGGGCATAATACGAGCTTCTTCATTGCACTTATTTCTTTATTGTAAAATTTTTGTACACTTTAAACTGTAGCACTACTGACACTACAAACTGACAGCACTACTGACACTACAAACTGACAGCACTACAAACTGACAGAATAAATTTCAACGGCATGACTGTACACTTTAAACTATACAGTGTTACAGTGTGGGGTGTGTGAGATAATTTGTACTGTGTAATTTGTTGTACAGTAATGTAATGTCTGTACAGTTTACACTGTAATGTCTGTACAGTTTAAAGTGTACAACTTTGTGGTGTGTGTGAGATAGTGGGGTGGGGGCATAATGCGAGCTTCTTCATTGCACTTATTTCTTTATTGTAAAGTTTTTGTACACTTTAAACTGTAGCACTACTGACACTACAAACTGACAGCACTACTGACACTACAAACTGACAGAATAAATTTCAACGGCATGACTGTACACTTTAAACTGTAGCACTACATACACAGCAGAGAGAAAAACATTGACTGTCTCATGAAGCCAGTTGTCCTAGTTTAAGAGTAATAACGTTAATCATAGATTTAATTACCGACAGCGGATATAATATCGGCAGATATTTTGTCTTGCGGATATTTTGTCATGAGGATATTTTATCCTGCGGATATTGTATCGTCGGATATTTTGTCGCGGATATTTTGTCGAGGATATTTTGTCGTCGGGTCAAAACGCGTGTCACCTGAAAAACACCCTTTTTTGTATTCTCGATTTATTTTGTAGTTTTTCTGAAATAAAAATCCCCAAAAAGTAAAATATTTTATCAACATCATTATCGTGAATTCACCGACTGCAGGTTGAGGTCAATGAAATCCTTCGGGAAGATTCGGATACTTCTAAAGTATTCATAAAAATGTACAATACCACTTTTTTCGAATTCAAAAAGCGAAGAACTTGTTTGACGGATATTATGCGCCGAGTTTATTTTTCAGATAACGTTTTGTAAAAACACTATTGATTTACGAAAGACGGAATTCTAGAGTCAATTTTTACAGTTTTTACTCGCGACATGTTGCAAAAAAAATGTGGGTTCATTAAAAGAAAGGGTTAACTTGAACTACGAATATACTAAATTATACATGTATTTGGACTCCATTATGGAGAACGTTTTGATTACGTTAATGTTAATTTTTATTACCAAAATACTATTAGTAGATGCACTACTGATATCTTCTAATTAACCCAGAGAATTTTTTTTTCAGATGATTTGTTGCCGTAACGAAATAAAACTCGAAAGAGATCGGCAGAAAAAGCTGCAATTGTTTTTTCAGGTACAACACTAGGCCTTTACAGTCCTTGAGAACGTTTCGTCACAATATCTATTCATTATGTAGTATGTGAATAAAAGTGTCGAGGAATATCGATTCTAGTTGCGAGAAAGTTTCGTCCATATATAACACGCGAGGAAAACTCTCGTGTCTGCCTATTCAACCTCGGGATCAGCACGTGTCATGAAATTTCCCTCATCGATCCACTGCCTTTATTACGTGCCGAGGATCGTTTATCGTTTCTGCATTTTTTTAAACCAGATAAAACATTTCTCGATCACTGCATGAGATAGGGATATCCTTAACGATGTATCCAGGATATCTCGTAATTTCCGCACGTGTTTGACTTACCTGCGCGTATTCATTCTCCCTCCCTCTCTCTCTCTCTCTCTCCCCCCCTCTCTCTCTCCCTTTTGTTCGTCACCTTGGGACGATCACCAACGGATCAGATTTATTTTTAACTCGCTGGTGTAAGGATGATATTACTGACAGTGTGTTTTAATGTATTGCTAATGATCGCGGAGGAGGATCCTTGAGCGAGGCCAGAAACGAGAGTGAAAGTACGGATGGATTACAGTTTTATGCTAATTTTTCATGGCGCTGCAAGTCAGCTATTTACAATGTAGTGAGGTATTCCTTTAATGAACCCGAATATTTAACAATTAACTTGTTTTCATCTATAATCAAGTAAAAATACATCCCAGTATACTGGTAAAATTTCAAGCCAAGTTACCGAACTTCTAACCAAAAAAGACGTCTCTGAAAATCGTCTCATTTATATGTCGGTGTATGAAGATGACACGCTGGGCACATTTCCATCTAATAATTTATACACTAAATAACTCTGACATAAACGGTTCAAGCGTGTAAAAAAAATCCGCAGATTCCGTAACGACAATAAAAACAGGCGTTCACCGAACGTTTAAAGAAAATGTGAATGATAACACTTAGAAAAATGTGACTAGCAGAAAAGTTTTCATCACCGCGACTTTGCAAAGAAAATGTCTAAATCTACGAAATTCACGCGAAATTTTTTATCCGAGCTTATCGTTGTCTATGATAATTGATTGTAACTCATTTTTATTAAGTGCCACTGTAATTAAACCACTGATTTGGAACGCCCTCACGCCCCCACAAAATACGGTCCTGCGCGAAAGGAATACCTCAAATGCTTGATGTTTTCCCTATCACAAAATAAATGTTTATCATCACTACAATATGGTCAGGTGCACCAGATTTAATCATTGTATTGTCTCGCTCATATCGGTATGGGCTGTTACGATTGAAAATTAGATTCCGCACAGACGATAGAGGTAGAGGAGGAAGAGAGCAAGCGAGAGACATCGATAAATGAAATAAAAATAGCACGAGAAGAATGCAACAAAAAGATGCGACTTACTACATCCTGCACAATGCTTGTTGTAACATCAGTAACGATATGCTCGTCAATGACGTTTTTGATGTCGGTGGTGGATTTAAAACTGGAGGAATGATCTATTATGTAAGAATCATGTTGAAGGACCTCAGAAGTGATAATCGTATCAGTGATGTTGGTGACATCACGTGTATCAGTGATGATCTCGTCCGAATGTGGCAGGACGATAGTCTGGGTCGATAATCTATTTCTCTCGTCAGGCTTACGAGGTCTCTGATCTTTTTTGTCAACCGGCGAAATCGATTTTTCCGTTTTGGTTATCGGTGATTCCTTATCTTGATCTGCAGGTTTTTTCGGCTCTTGAGGTTTCTCATAGACAAAAGAGCCGTCCCAGGTCGACGAGCCTGGTTTCTGCGGACGTATCGATCGATCAGTTGGACTCTTTTCCGGACTTCCGGGGCGACTGCGAGGGCCCGAAACGTCTTTATCGGTCGGACCACGCGACGAAGGTTTTTCGCTTATCTTTTCAGGCTTTTTACGATCCGGAACATCACGCAAAGAAGTCGAAACGTTAGAAATGTCGCTCGTTCTTACATCGGAAGTCGAAGTTTTCTCGACGGATATGAACTCCGTTGAGCTTGTCACTGTATTCGAAACATCGTTAACGCTCGTTCTGTTATCGACGACATCCTGTGGTCCCCGAGGATGTTGCGTGATGTCTTTTGGTGCTGGTCCCGGATGGCTCGTTTCATCGATTATCTTCGGAGAAGTTTTCGGATGTTTCTTCGTGCCTGGTGGAAATTTTCTAGAATCCGCAGGGTGTCCTTTGCCATCCGCAGGTTTCGTTTTATCGCCTTCTGGGATCTGAGGTTTCTTGTCCGTCGGCTTTTCGTAAACGAATGAACCGTCCCAGGTCGATGAGCCTGGTTTCGTTGGACGTACAGACCTATCGATCGGACTCTCTGGATGACTGCGATCGGTATGCTTTGGTCCACAAGACGGAGGCCCGCCGGTTATTTTTTCAGGCTTCGAATGATCCGAAATGTCACGCAAGATAGTGGTCGAGACGTTGTGAGTATCGCTCGTTGTTACATCGGAAGTCGAAGACTCTTCGACGTTTATGAACGTTGTCGAGCTTGTTACAGTATTGGAACGATCGTGAATACTCGATGAGGTTGTATAATCAATACCATCGTGCTGTGTCCGAGGCTGTTCTGTGATATCTTTTGGTTTCGTTTCTGGATAATGTCTTCTATCGATGACTTTTGAAGAGGTCGTGGAGTCAACTTTCTGCGTAACCTTGGAAGTTGGGTGTTTGTGAATGTCCTTCGGAGACTTTTCACCATCCACGGGAAGTCCTGTACCGCCAAAAGTTCTCGTCTTATCGTCCCCTGGTTTGTGAGGTTGCTTATCTGCTGGCTTTTCGTAAACGAAGGAACCGTCCCATGTCGATGAACCCGGTTTTGTTGGCCGTACAGATCTATCGACTGGACTTTCCGGACGAGTGCGATCAGTATCCTCTGGTTCATGGGTAGGTAAGATAGCAGTTGTTTTCTTGGATGTTTTCCGATCTGAAACGTCGTGCAAGACGGTGGAGCTGACGTTTGAAATTTCGCTCTTTCTTAAATCGGAGGTAGAAGCTTTTTCGACGTTTATGAATGACGTTGAGCTGGTCACAGTACTGGAAATGTCGTGAACACCCGACGAGGTCGTGTAATCAATAACATCGTGAGGTACTCGAGAGCGTGGCGTAACCTCTTTCGGTGATTTTGGACCCTTCGTAGATTCTGGACGTTCCTTTCCACGCATGGGCTTACCTACATCGTCTCCTGGCTTTGGGGATTTGCGGTCTGTTGGCTTTTCGTAAACAAACGAACCATCCCAGGTCGAAGATCCCGGTTTAAGCGGACGCACCGTTTGCTCCGGATGTCGAGGACTGCCTGCTGGCACGTCGGTTGGATATTTGCGCTGGGCTTCCGGCGACTGGACGTATTTTTCCGGTTTCCTTACATCAGGTATTTCATGATAGACCGTTGTCATGATCTTGGACGTATCTTCAACTTCCGAGCTTTGATCGACACTGATTGATTCCGAAGTGGTCTTCACGTCCTTCGTAACATCGAGAACTTTCGTCGTACGATCAACAACGTCCGTATACTCGGTAGACGTTCTGTGAATACCTTTAGGATGTTGTTTTTCATCGACGAGCTTGGTTTTATCTTGAGGCTTCTTCGATGATTCGGTCTTCTCATAGACAAAAGAACCGTCCCAGGTTGATGAGCCAGGTTTGGTCGGACGTTCACTCTTTTCACGCGGATGTTGAGTAACTCTGCCGTCTGGACTTTCGGAACGTTCAACGTCCAGAACGTTCAAACTCGATGTTGTTTTTCTCGTAGGTTTGGGTGTGCCGTCGCGGATAATCACGGTCTCGACGGACGTTGTTGAAAGATCGAGATTCGTCGAGTCGCTGTAACTCTCGTGAATCTTTGATTGCTCAACGATAATAGATTCGGACACTACGTTTGACGTGCTGCGCGTTTCATCTTCGTAAGCATCACAAATATCGATACTAGAATCGCTGACGTTCCTTCTACCGGTCTTTGACATGACGTTGCTCGGCCTTCCGGCGGGATGTTGAGAACGTTGCACATCCTTCGAGCCGACTGTTTCCTTACGGAGGTCTTTGATATTTTCCTCATACTTGAACGTACCATCCCAAGTTGAAGATCCTGGTTTGATTATGCGCATTTCACGTTCACCCGGAATTTTATCCGGACTTGAAGAACGTCCGTTCTTCGTGACATCGCGATCCTGACGGCTGAATCCGTCGTCGTGGACGATCGTTTCGCGGGTTATCGAGGACAGACTAGTGTCCTGAATATCCGTTACACTCTGCTGACTCGACGAGTGCTCAACCACGTACGATGTTGTGACAATATCAGCCTCGTTAATTGAGTAATCCGCGGTAATATCACGGATGTCGATTCCGTCGTTACGGCGATCGGTAATTTTTCGCTGGCTAACACCCGGGCTTTTTCGCTCTGGTCTTTGAGGTGCTCCGGCAGGTTTTTCATAAACGAAACTACCATCCCAGGTCGATTGTCCAGGTTTGTAGGATCTGGGCGATGCCTCGGGTCGCGATGGTTCGTCCGGACTCCCCGAACGCTTCGGAGTGCTCGAGCCTCTCGGTGAACTATCAACATTCTCCTCGGGTATTACAGCCGATACGGACGTTATTCTCTCGACTCGTTTACCTGTCGAATCTCCGGTATCCTTATACTCCACGATGTACGAGCTACCCAACGAATCCGTGATGTTTTGATGATATTCTTCCGTTACGTCCTTTATCTCTATGTTTTCGCGATGATGCTGCTCATAATTGCGCTCATTACCGGACGTTCTCGTGACGTCCGGCTCGTTCGTTCGTAATTTCATTTTATCCTGGGTCGCCATTCGCGAACTTTTGTCCTCGGTTTTGTTCACGAAACTTCCATCCCAACTGGAATCTCCGGGTCTGTCGACTACATGAGATGTTACCTGGCGTGCCGTATCTCCGGTGAAATCGGTCGTATCGCGAATCGTACTGTCAATGGCATGCTCGTCTACGTGAAAACTCGAAACGTTTTTTATCTCGGTGAATGTTGAGCTTGCCGACTCTTCGACGCTGGACGTTTCGAAAGATATCTCGCTTCTCGACAAGTCAAGTTCCTCAGACGAGACGTTTCGTTGGCCAGGGACGGAAACGTTGTCGGTTTTCGTCGAACGTCCGGCCCGTGGTGTACTCGGTCGTTCGTACACAAACTTACCGTCCCACTTTGAATCTTCAGAATGTGATATCCCGGTGACTTCGTCATTCGATTTCGTCGTCTTCGATCGGATATTCTTTCCGGTATGATCCTTACTATCGGCAAACGTTACGTGACCGGTGATTGACGGTTCCCCGAAGTGTTCACTCTCAACATTACGGCTCGAGCTCGCGACGACGTTACCATCGACGTCCAACCGACTCGCTGACTCCTCAACCTTCTCCGTGTCGATAGACGTCTTTCCGTCCTTCTCAACGCCGTGTGAGCTCGTTTTGCTCGAATATCGGCTCTCCGAAGATGTATTCGAAGTTCGGGCATTTGGGGACGTATGTAACATAGGTTCACCGCTCTTCGAGCTCGTGGACGTATCACGGTGAGTGCGATGACCGCTCGATGTGCCGGACTCGATTATCGATGACGACGTTGAAAAATCCTCACGGACGTCCGAGTAGACGGATACCGTACTCTGTTGGTGAACTGAGTTGTCGCTGCTTCCTCGTTTCGTGTGGACGTTTCCTTGGATAATTTTGTTCCCGGATGTCGTTTCTCTGCCGGTTACATCACTCCCCTTCTTGTTCAGCTCGTCTTGAAGTATATTTTCCTTCTGTTGGACTGCCAATTGTGTCTGTTCATCGGCTATAAAGTCGTGCGAGGATTTGCCGACTCTCGATGTCACTGATGACTCCACGGACGTCGTAGGTGGATGTTCAATCACCCTTATGACATTGCCCTTAGAGTCCATCACGTACTCGCGGCTTCCACTCGTAACCTCGACAACGCTGCTGCGCGACTCCCGCTCTGACGCTTGTCTCGCTTCTTGCGAAGTCGTGCTCGTTGTGGACGTCATGCTTGATGATTTTTCAATTGATTCGACTGCGCATTTTGAGGTGGACGTTGACGCGCCTGCGACTGTCGACGTACTCGAAGTTCTGGTTACATCCTCGCTCATATTTTTTCCGCCAGCCGCGGGCTTTTTGTTATCTTTTCCGGCACTAGTCTTCTTGTTGATTGTCATGTTGGCACTTTTACTTCGCTATCACTCGCACGTAAGATATTACTCACGTGTCACGGGTTCACAATATATGTGTTTACGTAATATATATGTGTATATACGACTGTAAATTCTCAACAAATATCTCACTGATTACGTACAAATGTACGTGTTATACTCAAAATCGTGCGAATATAAGGAAATCAATTTGTAAACAAAAGAACGGACACTAAATTTTTTTTCGATCGTCAGGTCGCAAATAACAATTTTTTTTTATATTATCCATGAAATAAATAAATTCAATGAGGAGAGAAAAAATGTAAAAATGAATAATTTTAATTTAACCGCATTTCACTCGATTGTCGTTTCTTTCACTGTGGTTCCACTATCTTACGCCTTTCCACCACTCGTTTGTCTTTCGTTTTATTCTTTATTCGTTACGCGTTGTCGTTTTAGCTACTTTTCGATGTTTACGGTCCGGTATCGCGAGCGGTTCTGTAGCATCGGCCACGTCTGACAAAACTCCGGTGTTACCGGCCTGTCTCACGAGTTTTGCCTTCCACCGAGTATCTTTCCGGTGGGGATATATTATACGAACTGACGAATCCACGCGCCACGCCGTTTTTCAACGAATCACACGATTCAATGTGTATACGGCCACGTTAAATACACGCGTAAAACGCGAACGTGTCGTAATACGTGTATGTGTGTAAGTATTTTCTCATTGTTATTATTATCGTTGTCATATCATTATTATCGAAGATGTATGAGTCAATTTGTGGGTGCCGGTGTATGTAGACGGGAATCGTGATCTCCCTACTCTCGGGGCTTGTACCAGGTCAGACTCCAGTGCTCGGGGAGAGAGGCGTGGGCCGGTACCACTCACGGCGACTAATGCACACGTGTACACACATCTCTCTCTCTACCTCTCTCTCTTTCTCTCTCTCTCGGTATAAACACAAATTCATAGATGAAAACGTGTGTATAATGTATCTGTATAAATATATACATATTTATATAATATAATATAATATAATATATAAAATATATGTATATGCACCACAATATTGTTGAGACGTTCGGAGGAATGTCGAGACTCAAGGGACTCTTTTCTTCCTACCGTGCAAGTGTTCTCTCTCCCGTTAAACGCCCACATACTTCTTTTAACACATTCAAATTGCTCGGACGTGGAGTTTTTTTTATCTTATGATGTCTTACATGGGTGCGATTGTGTGCGATGAACCCACACGTACGTGTGTGTTCACAAACATACACGTACAGCAATCAGTATGCTGCCACGCGTCGCCGGACTCAATCCAAAGCGAAAAAAGTACCCCGTACTCGACTATTCGATCCTTGTTCTATTTCTTCTTTAGGGGTGTTCGATCTTTTCCAAAACGCATTGACGGCATGTTCTTGCGATCGTAACGTCGCGAAGATCCCATTGCGATTCTTATCTGCCTTCATTCATCCGAAAAATATGTAACAGATAAGATGAATGCGCGGCTTGACCAATCAGTATGTGTTTATGTATACAGGGCGTCCTGTTATGAATGGATAATTCAGCAACTGTCAATAGATCAGATCATGTTCTACTATATGCTGGAATTTCAGTTTAGTAAAAGTCCCACGGTTTTCGAGATAAAAATCATCTGCTTTTGGTTTTTCGCGTGCCATTTCTACAAATGATAACTTTTTTGAACTCGATTTAAAAAAAAATACTCTTGGTTATTTGTTTTATCTAGAAAACTTTTCGTTTTAACCTTAAGGGGCTATACCAGTGTGAACGCTGAAAATTTTGGTGAAAAATTAAGAATATATTTGGCTATATTTGACCTATATTACATAATTTTTTCATAGAAAAATATTGAGATCCAAGCGACTTATGCGGTGCCTTCGGAGGCGACAAAAAAAATTCCTCCACTGCCGACATGATTCCGGCCGATTGAGTAGCTGAAACCGGAAAAGGAAAAAATGTCGTTAAACTGGAAGGTATTTCCTGTACAATGACGTAGGATTTCCGAAAAATATCAAAATCTAATAAAATGGCGTAGTTATGAAAAAAAAGTCTGTTTTATTGCCTATGAAATGGTCTTTTTTTTCAATGCCATATCGTCAATATATATCCAATCAAAAATATCCTACGACATTGTAGAGTAAATATATTGAAGAGTAATCAATTCAAATTTCAAGTCAATCGGATAATTGCTCTTTGAGTTACAATGTCAGTAAATTTGAAAAATCTCATTTCGAGAAAAACGTGTTTAAAGATTCAACTATCGATTTTTGCAAGATAAAATAATATTTACCATAAAAACAGCTAATCAGCTATACCTGGGCCATAAAGTGGACCCTGTCGAAAAAGGCAAAAAAATCGATTTTTTTAAAGTGTCACACCGGTATAGCCCCTTAAATGTTAGGGAAACTTTATGAAAAAAGATCTTATGCAGAATTTTCATACAAACCAACTCGAACATCTGACTTTGATTGCCTGCTGTGTAAAAAAAAACTCGACTACGCATATCGTGCCAATTACTTTGAAAAGTTGCTCAGTTATTGTCGATTCATACCATTTGTAGAAATGGCATGCGAAAAACCAAAACCAGATGATTTTTTTTTTTTTCAAGAAATAACATAAAGCCAAAAATCTCGAAAACCGTGGGGCTTTACTAAACTGAAATTCCAGCGTATAGTAGGACATAATCTGACCTATCGACAGTTGCAGGATTATCCATTCATAACAGGATACCCTGTATATATATACACACACACACGAGTTGATGCTGATACAGGAATTCCGTGTTTGTGATTGTGTATATTTTCTGCACTTTATTTTGAGATAACCGTAGCTCGGGCACGAAACCGTACCTCTTGAATTATCCAGTCGAAGAAGTGGGAAACCGGAACTGAACAGGTGAGAATGCACCGGCATAAGGAATCGACGATCTATATGTCAAATCTGTTATTTAACGACATATTATGAATTTCGTGAGATACGTTCCTATACCTGTAAAGAGGAAAAAAGGGAACGGTGGTAAGCAAAGTGACGATCTTAAGGAGTTTCGGGGCAAATAACGAAATTTTATCATTTGCTCCAAGTTTATACAGTAAATTCTTTGTCATATGCTGAAAGCACCCTCCACATTTTTCATCGATCGTCTACACCGTTTCTATAAAATGTACAATTGAAAAACACTTTTTAACATAGGGAGTGCCTATGATCTAATAACATAAGGAGTACATTATAACACTGATGACAAAATTGTCACAATGTACTGAGTGATTTAACGGTTCTGTATGAAATTTTAAACTTTTTTTACACTTTTTCATGCGTAAAATTGCCAGTCAGCGATGAGCATAGGCATCTTTCTATGTTAAAAAGTGTTTTTTCAATTACATAGTTTATAGAAACGGTGTAGACGATCGTTCAAAAATTTGGAAGTAACATTCAGTAAATAATAAAGAATGTACTTTATAAATTTTAAATAAATGGTAATATTTTGTCAATTGTCCCGAAACTCCTTAAGGGGCTAGGCTACTCTAGAGGCCGAAAAAATAGGCTTTTGAGAATTTTTGTTTTTCAGAAGAACTACAAAATCAATCGACATTACAAAAAAGTGTGTTTATCATACATATCAGTGACTGCATACAATAATTTTTTTGAAGCGATTAATTTCAAAATGGCGGCTGTGCAGAGTTTATCTCAAAACTGCATTGTTTAAGTTTGCCGGAATTATAACTCAGACAATTTTCAACCGATTCACTTGAAATGTTGAATATATCCTGAAAAATACATCGTCCATGGAAGTACGTAGGATTTTTTCTTATACGGCATAGTTAATTTTTTATTAACAATTATCTGATGATTTTTTGGGCAAATTTTCGGCAAGTGAAAAGTTTCGCCAGATAATTGTTAATAACAAATGAACTATGCAATACAAAAAAGAAATTCTACGTACTTCCATAGACAATGTATTTTTCAAGATATATTCAACATTTCAAGTGAATCGGTTGAAAATTGTCTGAGTTATGTTTCCGGCCAACTTAAAAATGCAGTTTTTAGACAAACGCAGCAAAGCCGCCATTTTGAAATTAATCGCTTCAAAAAAATTATTGTATACAGTGACTGATATGTATGATAAACACCCATTTTTGTAATCTCGATTTATTTTGTAGTTTTTCTGAAAAAAAAAATCCCCAAAAAGAATATTTTTTTCGGCTTCTAGAGTGGCCTAACCCCTTAATATGTCAAATCTGCTATTTAACGACAAATTGAGAATTTTGTGAGATACGTTCCTATACCTGCAAGGAGGACAAAGGTGAACGGTGGTAATACTCAGTCCGCGACGAGGCTGTGCGCCCATGTATGCGTACGTGTAATAAGTAATAAAAAGACTCTTTGCACCCAGAGATCTCGAAGGTAAGAGCAAAGACGAGAGAAGGTGAGGAGAGTCAGTGCGGCATCCTTCTTGCCCATAAGAACCGGTTCCATTCGGAGATACTAGCTTTGGAGGCCTCGGAGCCATCGTCGTCGTTGTGGCGTTGTCTTCGTCGTCGTCGTCGTCGTCGTCGTCGTTGTCGTCGTCGTCGTCGTCGTTTAAACCAAGCGATGACGCAGCTCCAAAGCATTGAGAATCGGCATCGGGAACTCGCGTCTTTTCTCTCGTGGGGAATATACATATATGTGTGTGTGTGTGTGTGTGTGTGTGTGTGTGTGTGTGTGTGTGTGTGTGTGTGTGTGTGTGTGTGTGTGTGTGTGTGTGTGTGTGTGTGTGTGTGTGTGTGTGTGTGTGTGTGTGTGTGTGTGTGTGTGTGTGTGTGTGTGTGTGTGTGTGTGTGTGTGTGTGTGTGTGTGTGTGTGTGTGTGTGTGTGTGTGTGTGTGTGTGTGTGTGTGTGTGTGTGTGTGTGTGTGTGTGTGTGTGTGTGTGTGTGTGTGTGTGTGTGTGTGTGTGTGTGTGTGTGTGTGTGTGTGTGTGTGTGTGTGTGTGTGTGTGTGTGTGTGTGTGTGTGTGTGTGTGTGTGTGTGTGTGTGTGTGTGTGTGTGTGTGTGTACATTTCCCGTATGCATACATACATATATGCGCGTACATAAATTGTTCAAGTACTATATATATATATATATATATATATGGACGAAGTTCTATATATACACGCATAAAATGTTCTCAAACGAAAGATCACGTTTTCAGCAATTCCAGACGCAAAGTCTTGTGAATTACGCCCTTTTTTTAGTAATGATATCTCACACAGATGAAGTTAAAGGCTGAGAGGTTGCTCTCGAACGCGATGCCGAGGATTCTGGTTCGCCCTCGCGATGCCGGCGATGCTTCTCACTCTCCCTCTCTCCTTCACGCTCTCTTCGTTCATTCCTATTTCGGATATTACGGTCCGCAGCGAATGAAAAAAAATACAGCGGTGGAATACGAGAAAAAAAAGTTTTTTTTTTTCAAGTTTGTCGGCGAAAGTGGAATGTGGGTCACGGAAAAATGTCGGTGAGTCGTTTTTTGAGAAACGTATGCATTTGGATGTATACGGAGAGAGTAAGAGCTGTATGAATTAAAATCGATGAAGAATAAGTGAGTTTCAGTTTGATGTTTGCTTAATCAAGGCAACAGTACGATAACTGCGGATTAGCAACGTATGGTTTATACATATTTATAAAATATCATTGAAACGTAGAATAATCGTAGAATAAACGTAGAATGAAAAAAAATACAGCGGTGGAAGACGAGAAAACAGGTTTTTCTGTGAAGTTTGTCGGCGAAAGCGGAATGTGGATGAGGGGAAAATGTCGGTGAGTCGTTTTTTGAGAAACGTATGCATTTGGATGTATACAGAGAAAGAGCTGCCTGGGTTTAAAAATAAATGAAGAATGACTCAGTTTCAGTTTTATGTTTGTTTAATCAAGGCAATAGTACGATAATTTCGGATTAGAAACGTACCATAAAACGGACTTAAATTGACATTAAGGATAACTTTGCCATTTTTTTGGGGAACTTTAACAGAGCGCAAAAAGTTTTTTATGTGGGCGCATTTAGCAACGTGTGGTTTATACATATTTTATTCGGGAATTTAAAAAATATATATATTGAATATACATATATTTGAAAATATATAGATATTAAAATTTAAAATTGATGAAATATCATTGAAACGTAGAATAAACGTAGAATGAAAAAAAAAGATACTTCGGTAGAAGACGAGAAAACAGGTTTTTCTTTTCAGTTTGTCGGCGAAAGCGGAATGTGGATTAGGGGAAAATATCGGTGAGTCGTTTTTTGAGAACCGTATGCCGTGGATGTATACAGAGAGAGTAAGAGCTGCCTGGGTTTAAAAATGAATGAAGTATGACTGAGTTTTAGCTTAATATTTGTTTAATCAAGGCTAACAAGGGAATCGAGGATAATAATTGCCGAATTTGTGGAGAGAAGGAAGAGGGCCTGGACCACATATGCGGCTGTCAGGAAATAAAGGTAAAAATCAAGGTAGAAGTGGTACAAGGCCTGGAAAAGGTGACGGAATTTAAAAGGGGGACAGAGCTCATACAAAAAATTGAGGAACTAGTAAATACGGACGCAATAAAGGGGCTCTGCGCATATATGAGAGATTCTCCGTCAATTCAGCCACTTTTTTTCGACCATCTCAGGTCTGCCCCATAATTGGTTTTTTAATTCAACATTTTCGAAAATGCCGTTTTTTTCCAATTGAATATATCTCGGAAACTAGAGGTAACTGAAAAAAAATGTCTGGACATAAAAGTTGTAGTTTTGTGTTAGCTTTCGAGTGGACGACTTGAAATAATTTTTACGTTCCGGTAACGCTGATTTTTTACCAAAAAGGGGGAAATAATTTTGTATTAAAAAACAGCCGTTTTTTGCTAAAAAAATTACAGAGTCTTCCAGTATGTCTGACGATATCGCAAAAAAATCGCCAGAGTGGCACGGAGCGAGGTTCCGGTATAAAAAAATTAATTTGTGTGGTTTCATTTTTTTACCCTTGAACCTCGATCCGTGCCACTCTGGCGATTTTTTTGCAATATCGTCAGACATACTGGAAGATTCTGTGATTTTTTCAGCCAAAAAAATGGCCGTTTTTTAATAAAAAAATAATTTCCCCCTTTTTTGGTAAAAAAAATCAGCGTTACCGGAACGTAAAAATTATTTCAAGTCGTCCGCTCGAAAGCTAACACAAAACTACAACTTTTATGTACAGACATTTTTTTTCAGTTACTTCTAGTTTCCGAGATATATTGATTTGGAAAAAAAAGGGAATTTTCTAAAATGTTAAATTAAAAAATCTGAAAAAATGCACATAGAATGCCTTTTAGGAGTACTTTGATATAACCAATTATGGGGCAGATCTGAGATGGTTGAAAAGAAGTGGCTGAATTGACGGAGCATCCCTCGTATAAGGGAATTCGGAAAAAACGATAGAAGCGGTGCATAAAGGAAAGCGGCGATAAGGCAAACTAAAAGAAGTGAAAAGAAACAGAATGTATCTAGGTATTTTAAACATATTTAGGCTAGAGAGGAATTAGTAATGGAAGATTAGTTTTGAGGACATCAAATGCACTTCTGTGTAAAAACCCCTGAGCGGTATACCTGAAATAAATACTACTACTACTACTGTTGTTTAATCAATGCAATAGTACGATAATTACGGATTAGCAACGTACCGTAAAACGAGATTAAATTCACATTAATGGTAACGTTGGCAGTTTTTGGAGCTACTATAACAGAGCGCCAAAATGTTCAATTGTGGGCGCCATTAAATGTGTTTGAATTTGTTGTTCAAGTTCGTTATAATATTGCTAAAGTTGATTGTAATGTTGCTCAAGTTGATTTTGATTTCGATGATAATTATAAGACTGATTAAGTGCATATAATAGTACCCTAGATACTTGATATTTTTATGTAAAATGTTTCCTTAATAAAGATGACCATTTAACTGTGAAAAATCGTTGTTTTACATTTAATTACATTTATAATGCACAAAATATTAAAATTTTTGTCAAAATGATGTCAAAGTAACCCTCAATCTTCAACATAAGTTGCACTTCAATGCCTTGTCAAAGAAACGGCAAACTCAAGGTTACCTTGATATTAAAAAAATATATATAAAATTGTGACGGGGGGGGGGGGGGGGGGGGACACCTGACGTTCTTATCCATTTAATAGCCAAAGGACATATTGTTCTATCGGAGCAAAAAAAGTTGGAAGTTAGGATGTTAAAAAAAACATTACCTACAAAAAACTTCCAAATCGTCAATTAGTAAAGGGGAAATAATCAACACAGCAGTAAGAAAAACGAACGATTATTTTCATGCTTTGCATAAATGATTTTTGTCACCACTTCAATTATTTATATATAAAACACATAAAAATACTTGGGGAAAAGTGATTTCGACGACATTAGACTTTGCGGGCAGTTTCATCGTAGCCGATTATCCCCATACTCGCGTTATATAAGCCCTAATGGCTTCAAAACAACTTTTAAATGAATGAAACCATGTATGCATGTTTCTGTGAAGTGTGTATGCTCGCGCGTATGTGTGCAATAATATATTTCCATATGCGCGAAATCAACTGATGCCTTTCTGTATAATCATCTACTTTTAATTCGTCATTGAAAGATACACTGATAAATTATCGATAATCAACCTGTGATAAAAGAAACGATAAATTCTGCGAATCCCAATACGCCCGACCAAAACGACTCTTGGGAATTATAAAGGCTGTGTGCCTCTATCTTTTCATTCGTACTGTACAAAAACTCACCAAGATACCGCACCAAAAGGCGCCCGAAGTCATACACACACGTATATATATATATATGGGCTTCTCATGGCAGACACTTGCACAAGCAAGTACATACTTTTACGATGTGTCTCACGTAACCCACGTATTTCAGTAATGACGTGTTGCCCCCATTACCTGCCTCGTTAGAATTTATGTTTTTTTGCGATGAGTGTACGTGACGCGAGTAAAAAAGCGACAAACTTTTCGGCAATAATCAACGAAAGAAATATTTTGAGAAAGAATGCCTTTTCAAGTGTTAAAAAAAATCCCTGTGCACACTGCTTATTCGATACAAAAACACGCGAGGAGTTGGCGAACAAAAACCGGACTTGTCCACACTACGTTAAGATTTTCAAATTTAGTTATTTTGTTTCTTTTTGTGTCTAAAGACTGCCCTTCCGCCGGGTTTGATTCAAAATATTTCGGGAGCTAATAAAAGTGTGCTTGAAAAAACGATTGTTTTTTTTTTAAGTATTGTGGTCAAGTCCGATTTTGTTCGCCAGCTCGTCAAGTGACGTCAGATTATCCATTTACCATAAATATGGTTTTCGATTCCACTCCAATATAATTATCTGTTCCTTCTTGCTTCGGCTATATTTATTAACACCGTTTTTTTTACATGACTCACTTCTTTTATTTGCAATTGTAGTTATGAGATTTATCAAATAACCGCAGTATACGCGATTTTTTATGTCTTTCTTGAAAAAAAATAACCCATTCTCCGACTCTACAAATGTGATAGGTCAGAAAGGAAAAAATAGTGGCAATGATGAAAACGGAGTCAAGACAGACACGCCAGCGTAGGCTCGAACAACGAATGCATTAATATGTAATTGGACTTGCGTGAACCTGATAAAAGACTGCGAGGCTAAAATCGCGATTTTGCATAATAATAATAATAATAATTATTATTATTATTAATATTATTATTATTATAAAAGTGGGTGAATAATAATAATAATAATAATAATAATAAAAATAATTATAAAATAATAATAATAAAAAATAATAATAACAATAATAAAAATAATAATAATAATAATAATAATATACGGTGCACGACCAATGGTAATCGACGAAAAATTTGCGAAAAGCGCGTTCTTCGTCTCGTAACGCAACGTAACGCCATGTAGTAATAATGAATTCGTTGAATTATACGACAAGCAGCCTTGATCCAAATGACGAACGCACGAAAACCTAAATATCCAGATATAAAGATCGAGAACACGAGAATCATTGAACTTCCCCTTAAGTAACCCATTTTCATTGAATCTTTCTATGGCTCGCAGCGACTGAAATACAAAGAATAATTTACAAAACCGTGGTGCAGTTTCGTCGCAGACACGTTTCCGAGAAAAGATCGAATATTGATGCAATCCTTAAAAAAGACTCGTCCATCGGACCGAAAACAAGAAGAAGGAAAGGAGATTGACAAACGTCCATATATATATATATATATATATATATATATATAACCAGAAAGAACTTTCAGCCTTCGCGTCAAAAGAAGCCGGATTAATCATACGATCGTTTATACACGATACAATCATGCATTTGCATCATTTCCTTGAGGCACTTGGAAATTGTTTTGCCCGAGGCATCAGCCAATGCGCGAAGCGATAATCCCCTCTTTTTTCCTAGCGATGACCCAGAGAAATAAATGTACAAAATTGTCTTCGCAACCTCGGGGAAGAGCAACCTTAAACTGACAATAACTAAATCAAAAAACGAATTCGCAGTCATTGGAAAAGAATACATTTTTGTCGCGATATTTTCCGCGCATGGATTTCGTAATTGCAAATACCTGAGTAACGAGAGTAATTAAAAGTCATACTAAGTAATATTGATTAATTTTATCGAGGAATAAATTATCAATATGCTTTGAGTCGCGGGCGAAAAATATATTTACATGTAATAATTGAATAAATTCGAAACAAGTTCACATCCGAAAACGAATTGGAAATATGGACACATTTAATGATTGAATTGATGGTAAACTTACATAATTTACATTTGGAAATTTCTTTTTTAATTTTCAATCGTGCATTCCAAATCGTCTCATTATCTAAGGTACCGATATTCAATGTTTATTCGATTGTTTTTAATATACAGGGTGTAATTAATAGATAATGATGCAACTGTCGATAGGTCAGGTCATTTCCTACTATATGCTGGAATTTCAGTTTAGTAAAAGTCCCACGGTTTTCGAGATTTTGGGCTTTATGTTATTTTTCGAAAAAAAAAACCATCTGTTTTTGATTTTTCGCGTGCCATTTCTACAAATGATGTGAATCGAAAATAACTGAGAAACTTTTTAAAGTAATTAGCACGATATGCGTGGTACATGTTTTTACACCGCTGGCTGTTAAAGTCAGATGTGCGAATTGGTTTGTATGAAAATTCTGCATAAGATCATCTTTCATAAATTTTCCTTAAAGGGTCTTCTCACTTTAGACGCTAGAAAAGGCTATTTTCATGATTTTTGCTGATAGGTTCATATTATAGATATTGCTATCAAAGTTGTTAAACTTAATAAATACACTTTAGCAATACATTTTTTAAAATTCGTTCATTTGAGTCACTATTTATAGACGAAAACGGTAGTTAAAAGATTTCCTAAAAAAATTGTAGGTGTGCGCTGTTGATGAAATCTCGGAAATGGATCATCCGAAACAAAAAAAAATCAAACGGTTTTAGATTCAGTACGTTAATCGCTATAGCGCATATCATACGATTTTTTATGTATGCAAAAATAACAAAATGGCGGACATTTCTCGAAAAAAAAACATGTATTTTCACCGTTTTTGGCAAAAAATAGTAAATGTTAAAATGTTTTATAATCCTTAATATGCATTATAGCTATAGTTGTAAAGAATAGGTGGTTAAAATTTCATAAGGATCGGTTCAGTAGTTTCGAAGATTTTATCAACAAGCCGTCAAAAAACGTTCTTTCGAGAAAAACGCGTTTAAAGTTTGTTTGGGTTACATAAATACATGAATTTAAAAAAAAAATGTATTTCGAAAGTGTATTTATTAAGCGTAACAACTTTTATATCAATATCTATAATATAAGCATATCGAAAAAAATCATGAAAATAGCCTTTTTTAGCGTCTAAAGTGAGAAGACCCCTTAACATTTGAGGTTAAACAGAAGACTTTTATAGATAAAATAAATAACCAAGAGTATTTTTTTTACTGGGTACAAAAGTTGTCATGTGTAGAAATGGCATGCGAAGAACCATAAACAGATGATTTTTATCTCGAAAACCGTGGGACTTTTACTAAACTGAAAGGAGTAGGACATGATCTGACCTATTGAGAGTTGCAGGGTTATCCACTGATTACAGGGAATCCTGCATGTATTAATACATATATATATATATATATATATATATATATATATATATATATATTAAATATATATATCGTATATAATATATTTTTTCGAGATTTGATTTTATATATGCATCGCTGTGGCAAAAGGTATAACAAAAACGTTATAGAAAGCATCGTCATCGGCCAGGAACCGTGGGCAGTTTTGAAAAGGCGTTTGAGCTCTGGTATATACAACGCGACAGCAACCCACACGTTGCACACTCTCGTGTGATGCCCTACCCGCGGGTTCTTTCTGCGGTTGTTTCGATGCTGCCCCATATTTGGTTAACACGTCGAAATCTGTGGGCGAAACCGGGAAATGGTTCGTAAGTGTGCGTCTGTATACGCGGTAACGTGAAACCCGTCGCGAGTCATGCACAAGTGAGAAAACATTGGAGTAAACTGGATAGAGACGTCCATGCAAATTGGACCCAGAGTTCTACCTTTCCTTATTTTTATTAGAAGGAAGTTAATTGCAACTGAACTCGATCGTGGTTGGAATTTAGTACCTACTAAGTTTAATATATCTTGCAGGCGTGTTAACTCCAGCTGTTCGTATCAAAATTCCAGCGCAGTTCGATATTTTTCATAAAAAAACTGTCCCAAATTGTCGGGACTGTAAGGTCAATTTTTTTTTTAATGTTGGAAAACAATGTAGCGGGACTTATAGCAACTTCAAAATTATGCACTTATTCGCTATAATCACCAATTAAAAATCAGTATTCTTTAACATTCGTCAGTAAAATGATCGTCTCTCACGGAGACAAAATCACTTGGATCAATGAAATTGTTCGTTACAAAAAGCCAACGAAATATTGAGATGTAATGTTCGATTATTCCAAGTATTAAATGTATTTATGAATGTATTTATAAATAATTCTATGTATTTATATTATATATTATATATCATATTATATTACGAATTATTATATATTATAATAATACGAACCCCGAACCCCGAACCAAAGCCCATCCTTCAGTGTCGCTAAGCCATCTATCTATTTTTAATTATTTTTGGTATGCGATTGATTTTTGTTTAATGTCTTTTTTCAATATTCGTTGTTTGAGGAGATTAGACCGTTAGCCACAATCGAAGATTAAATTTGTAAAGAAAATATATTTGTTATTGTCTAGACTATACTGAATCTTTACGAATCTGTCGAAATGGTTTCACCTCAAAACACCAGAGATCAAAAAAGTTTTATGTATGTAATTTTACGTGCAGTTAGATGGGCAAGATGTTCGGGTGACGTACTGGTGACGTAATTTTTTGGCTATTTAACACCAAGATAAACCATTTCTCACAATGGATTAACGCGGACTCAACCTTTGTAAACATTGAGAATGAAAAATCCCATCTTGCCCATCGTAAACCATATATATTCAATATTGAACCATCAAGGTTTGATGGAAAATTACGAATCTTGCCTAGCGAATGGAGAGCATTGCTGCCAACCTCAATGTCCGCGAAGTTGCCGTTTTGCGGCAACACTTAATATTAATTAATGGTAATAATAAATAATCTCGTGACATAAAAATAAATAGGCATTATTATAAACGACTCAAAATTTCATTCTGAGTTGGATAAAACATTGGCTGACGCTTCTTTTTCATAATAATCATCGATAATGTTATACTTCTTCAAGTTGGTAGTATCGCAATCGTTTTTTTTGTATTCACAGTATAAAAATGTAAAAATGAAAAATTAGCATCAACGGAATAAATGTATGACTCGTATGAATTAATTTTAGAATCATTGAGAAAAAAAAATCATAAACCGTCATTTGACTCAACTGGACGTCTCCAACCTCCTTAAAGCCAAAACCGCAGCTTAATTATTTGTTTCCAATGGGAAAAAATGAAAGCGAGGGAATAAGTCGATCATTTTTCGTATTAAACAGCTACGAAAAATGTTTTTTTTTTTGTATTTGGTATGTAACTACTTTTAATGCAGTATTCCGATTCATGAGATGATCGACCGTTTCCCCTGACCCTGCCCAGCATTACGAACTTAGGAAATCTCATTAATCGCTTCCATTCATCCATACCTTCGCGGGAACCAATCTAAAATTCATTTTTCGGCCCGCGGCAATGTCAAGGCCATACTCCTTAGCATCCCATTACTCACTATTCACGAAGACCTCCACGAAAAAAAACAACCGTTGCAAAAATCATAAATTTTTAAAAATTGATTTCGGTAACCACGTGCTCTTGAAAATGTTCATTCATCGATATAAAAAGACTCGAAAGTTTTTACTAAGCGAAATTAATCATTTTTGCAGCGTATTATGTTTGACGCAAAATATTTTATAGAGCAAAACAAAAAGGCTTGCAACTGTTTATTGAATCGTAAAATTGTTTCTGAAATCAAGAACCTTGAATAATTCAACCCAACCAACCGAATATTTACCCTACTCACTCTCGATATAATTGTACACGATAATTATTTTCAACTACATGAATTTCATATTTTTTATCTTGCGAACGCTGAAGCGAAGGAAATAAGTCATATGATTCGTACGAATGCCAGTCTATTTCTCCGTCTGCATGTGTGGATTTTGTATGTAGGCTCGAATCGAATCCTTGAAAGTGAGTTCCGACGAGACGGGTGCCCCTCTTCGATGCCCCTGGTTTCCCCTTAAGGTAGCTTCGTGACTCGAGGCTGATCCACGTTTTTTTTTCTGCTCGGTCAACGCGCAAAATCAAAAGCCCTGTTTCGCCCACGTGCATGCTTTAATTCATGGACGAAAAAGGATCCGAAGACGAATTCGTGCTAAAGGAGAGACCGAAAGAGAGAGAGAGAGAGAGAGAGAGAGAGAGAGAGAGAGAGAGAGAGAGAGACTGGAAAAGTGGAGGCTGTAAGAAATAATGTAGATCGTCTCGTAACAAGATTGTGGCGTAAAGCTCTCACCGGCTCACCGGCTCCCTACAGAAGATACGAAAACTCTTCATGCCCAGGAATAGTCTACGGGCGGACAAAGTTAAGCCTATTTCGGGGACCTCCGCTGTTCGCAAGGGGAATCCGCGTTGGTAGTCCATTATATACGCGAACCTTTAACTCTTTGTTAGCAACAATTTCCTATTTTCCAGAAGATAAGAGCAAGACTCGCTTCACGTTAAGGTATTCCTTTCACGAACCCGAATATGGAACAATTAACTGACTTTCGTCTATAATCAAATAAAAATACAACCCAGTATACTGAAAACATTTCGAGCCAAGTTACCGAACTTTTAACGAAAAATGACGACTCCAAAAATCGTCACATTCATACGGCCCTTTATGGAGATGACACGCTGGCCACACCTCTATGTAATAATTTATACAGTAAATAACTGTAGGTATCTGATATAAACCGTTCTACGCGTATAAAAAATTCTAAACAATCCGTAACGACAGTGATAACAGGGGCTCACCGAATGTATGAAGAAAATATTAATGATAAAACTTGAAAAAATTATGCCTGCAGAAGAATTATCGTAGCCACGACTGTTCGTAGAAAATTAAAAAATGCTTCAATCTACTAATTTACCGTGACATTTTTTATTTCAGTTTATCGTTGGACACAATAATTGATTGTAACTTATTTTTCATTCAGCGTCACTGCAATTTACTAATGATTCAGAAGAGCAGGGCTCTTCTAAGCTCTATAAGGGATAACACCACTCTCGCGGCAGAAAATAAGGCCTAACTTTGACAATTTATTTTGGGGGTATGAACAAAGGAATAGGATTTCTTTTGAGAGAGTTTGTTTAACACATATTAAAGTGTAAAAAAAAATGTATTGTAATTTTCATACAAAATGGCGGCGACAGAGCCCATCTTGAAAAGCGTGTTTTTTTACAAATAGCTTCACAGGAGGACGGTTCTCTGGTAAAGTATAAGACATGGAACACAAACAAAAAAAATATATAATCTGTATATTATTAGCTATGGGACTACGTAGGGATTTTTTATCGAATTTTGAAAAAATTGCGCACTTTGAAGGAAATAAATCGATTTTTGGCCCATAAGCAGTAAATTGTTTATAAAAAAATAAGTTTACATTTAATTAAAAAAACAGCTACGTACTCCCAAAGAGAACGTAATTGGGAAACTACTATAAAAATTTCGAATCGATCCATGTAAAGGTGTTTGAGTAATCCGTCCTCCAAGTTTGAAAAAAGTGGTTTCGAGAAAAACGCGTTTAAAGTTGTACGAGCACTTAAATGCTTGAACATTTTGTTTGCCCTTAATCTGCGATGCCTGCACCAGAGGGGATAACACCATCTTAGAGTGGTGCTATCCCTTAATGGACCCGATCGGTGGAAATGCACCTTTTCAAGTGTCTAATTAAGGCGCGAATGTCAGCCAAATCTCTTTTAAAAAATAGATAAATTTCGTTTAAATGATGTATGTGAGCATAAGGATTTAACTGTCACGCTTTAATGGATGTATCATCGTATATGTCGTATGTCCGAATATGTTGAATGGTTTCATCACTAATGAAAAGGTAGAGGAGAGCGAGAGAGGGGATGAGGCATTAAAATGGCCGTTCGAATTTTATAAACGTGGATACTTGTTGCTCGCATAGTCGTCGTCATGATAGCATCGAAAACGCATGGAACATCACCTACAGCGAATAAGCTGACGTAGTATGATGTCATCTTGCCTTTGAGAGCCATATACGGTCAATTACAGTCTATACATACCGGGTGTCCTGTTATGAATGGATAATCCTACAACTGTCGATAGGTCAGACCATGTCCTACTATATGCCGGAATTCCAGTTCAGTAAAGGTCCCACGGTTTTCGGGATAAAAATCATCTGCTTTTCGTTTTTCGCATGCCATTTCGACAAATGATAACTTTTTTTTACCCAGCCTAAAAAAATACTCTTGGTTATTTGTCTTATCTAGAAAAGTCTTCTTTTTAACCTTAAATGTTAAGGAAACTTTATGAAAAAATATCTTATGCAGAATTTTCACACAATACAATTCGAACATCTGACTTTGATAGCCTGCGGTGTAAAAAAAATGTACTACGCATATCGTGCCAATTACTTGAAAAAGTTGCTTAGTTATTTTCGATTCATATCATTTGTAGAAATGGCATGCGAAAAACTAAAAACAGATGATTTTTTTTTCAAAACGTCACATAAAGCCTAAAATCTCGAAAACCGTGGCACTTTTACTAAACTGAAATTCCATATTAGGACATGATCTGGCCTATCGACAGTTGCAGGATTTTCCATTCATATCAGGACACCCTGTATATATTATATATACAGGGTGTCTCTCTTATCTCTGCCACCCAAAATAACTCGGTAATTATCGACGTCACAACAAAATGTTCCAGACAAAAGTTGTACGGTGTGAAGGGGGCATCAAATGCGAGCATTTTTTTTTTAAATTTCCGTGGAGGCCCTGACGCACAATGAAGGTCACCTCTACTTTTTTAAATTGAATGGTACATTCTTTTTAAACCATCTTGTGGAGCACCTCAAGCCGCATAAAAAACATTGGGGGGGTCAAAGTCGTTCAAGGTCATTCAAGGTCAAGGTCAATGTCGATCTGAGATATTTGGAATTGTATTTCATTTTAAGGGGCTATGCTAGTGTGAACGCTGAAAATTTGGGTGATTTTCGGGAATTTTTTGAAAGAAAAATACTCAATTAAATGTTTCGGAAAATTAAGAATATATTCGGCTATATTTGACCTATATTACATAATTGTTTCGTAGACAAATATTGAGATCCAAGCGAGTTATGCGCTGCCTTCGGAGGCGCCAAAAAAAAGTTCCTCCACTGCTGACATGATTCCGGCCAATTGAGTAGCTGAAACGGAAAAAGGAAAAAAATATCGTAAAACTGGAAGGTATTTCCTGTACAATGACGTAGGATTTTAGAAAAATATCAAAATCTAACAAAATGACGTAGTTATGAAAAAAGTCTGTTTTCTTGCCTATAAAATGGTCGTTTTTTAAATGTCAAATCGTCAATTTTCATCCAATAAAAAATATCCTACGTCATTATAGAGTAAATATATTCAAGAGTACTCAGTTCAAATTTCAAGTCAATCGGATCATTGTTCTTTGAGTTACAATGTCAGCAAATTTGAAAAATCTCATTTCGAGAAAAACGCGTTCAAACATTTAACTATCGATTTCTGCAAGATAAAATGATTTAAATGATAATGATATTCTTGAAAGTATAGACTTTCGAAAAAGGCAAAAAAAAACGATTTTTTGAAAGTGTCACACTGGTATAGTCCCTTAATAGGTGACCTCGAATGACTTTGAACGACTTTGACCCCCTAATGTTTTTTATACGGCTTGAGGTGCTCCACAAGATGGTTAAAAAAGTGTACCATTTCATTTTAAAAAGTGGAGGTGACCTTCACTGTGCGTCAGCGCCTCCACCGAAAAAAAAACTGATCCCATTTGATGGCCCCCTTAACACCGTACAACCTTTGTCTGGAACATTTTCTTGTGACGTCGATAATTACCGAGTTATTTCGAGTGGCAGAAATAAGAGGGTCACCCTGTATATTCGCATAGGCGCGTGAATTTACACATAAATTTTACGCGCATGAGCCAAGAATCGACGATGAGGTAGAACGAAAATGTTTCGATCTAAAAACCATTAGTCATCGTCCAATTAATCTTCAACTGTTTTCCCTTTGGATCGTTCCAATTTGAATCTATTTTTTCCGCAGAATCATGTCTACTCGTCCGTACTTTATTGCTATTACGACGTTGAAATACGTCGCTTGTTATTAATCGGTCAGAAAAACATAACGAGTGAGAGAGCATACTGAAACCGTGATGGAAGGAATGGAACAAAAAAATGAGGAATAAAATGTGAAGTACTCGGGTATACAAGTGGTGGAGATTTGTGCATGAAAACTTTTCAAGTGCATTTACAGCCCGTGATGTCACGCACTGTTTCGTTTCGTCTGACAAAGCAGCGCGAGGCAAAGACTGCTCATACACATATATTCACGCTGTATCATCGATGTGTGAGATACACGCGGTCTGCATTTTTTTCCATACGTGAAAGCTTCGAGTGGACCGAAGAAAATAAACACACACGCGCACACCCATGTGTGTACACATGCCGTATGCATGCGTGCTAATAAAAGTTGAGCATGGGACATTTCATGAAAATCTTTGAATTTTCGAAAACACTTTTGGAGTGGAGTTCTAAAAAACACCAAACGTTAAATATCATAATTAGTCTTTTACACAGTTTTTAGGACATTTTCAGTTTGTCCCGTTTTTGTAATGCGCTAAAAAAATGATTTCAAAGACAAAGAAACTATTTTAATAAATAAATTGCGCTAATTCAGCATAATCCTAGCTACATTTCTATGATGTCTTGTCTCGGGGCCAAGCGGGAATTCCGAACTTTGAATGATCAAAACGCTCAAAACTCCGAAAGAATTTTACACGAACGACCAAAACTCCGAAAATCTGAAAACCGTCAAAACAATTCCGCTATGGAAGTATTAAAAGTTTCAAAATTTTCAATAAATCGACGAATAATTTCAAGATTTTTTTTTTATTAAGAAGTGATTTTACGTCCATTTTGAAATTTGTCTAGACAATGGTAAATGTTCTACATCATTTACAGTCAACTGTGTAGACTTTCGCTAGCATTATCTTGACGAAACTTGTAATTTAGGAACATTAAAATTAGGAATTTAAAACCGTCGGAACATTCAAAGTTCGGAATTTCAACCCGGCCCCCATGTCAAGATCATGCCAGCGAAAGTCTACACAGTTAACTGTAAATGATGTAGAACGCATAACATTATATAGAAAAATTTCAAAATTGACACACAATCACTTCTTGAGCGGTAAGGCCACAGTAAAATTTTCAATAAAGCGATTTTTTTCGCTAAAACGGTGCTTTATCATCATAAGAATAAGTTACTATTCGATTTACAGCAAGAACATTTTTTTTTCACCGACTTTGAGCGTAGAACGTAAGCCCACCTCTGGCACGGCCATAGAGTACCTAAAACGTTAAACGCGTTTTTTTTTCGAAACAGCTTTTTTCCAATTGGCGTGACAAATAACTTCAACAATTTTCACTCGATTTACTTCAAATTTAAAAGTTATGCTCCTAATTGCATTTCGCAGAGAAGTACGTGCGGAATTTCTAATTAATCGAAAACTTTTCATTTTATGAGCAGTTTTATACGAAATGTTTCACTGAAAATTCATTCAAATACCAGCACCTAAATTCAAATACCTACAACTTTTGAATAAAACAATATTTTTTAAATTCCGTACGTCCTTCTCTAGGTATTCTAGTGTAGATTGACGAGAATTTTTGTTTTTTGTTCTAGGTAAAAAATTGTGAATACCAAATGTCACACCGCGGAGCGCCTAAAAAAAAGATAACAAAAGAAAATATTAGTAGTCGGCCATTTTGTACATCGAAAAAAAAAAATTCTCTAACAGCTTGATATTCATACTAAACAGATGCGTAATTAATTTTATGAGTGAATCACTTTTTCATACGAAAATAAAATTGTTAATTTCGCACATGTTTTTATACCCGTTACTGTGGCCTAACCCCTTAATTTACAAAAATCTTGAAATGAGTCGTCGATTTATTGAAAATTTTGAAACTTTAAAAACTTTAATATCCGAATTATTTTGACGGTGTTCACATTTTCGGAGTTTTGGTCTTTCGTGTAAAATTCTTTCGGAGCTTTGATCTTTCGGACTTTTGAGCGTTCTGATCATTCAAAGTTGGGAATTTCAACCCGGCCCCATCTTGAATTTCGGAACATCAAAATTAGGAATTTCAAACCACCGGAGCATTCAAAGTTCGGAATTTCAACCCGGCCCCCTTGTCTCCTATAATAATGAAATAATAATATTAATAGTATCAATATATAATTATACTGTAATTAATATCAATAATGATTTTTTCAAAGTAAAACATTTATATAAAAAAGTATTCAGACAGAACGGTTTGAAAATATTTTGACAATTTCAAAACTTCTTCTGATTACAAAAGTAAGCAAAAAATTATGCAGACGAAAGAAGTTTGGGAAATTGGAGAATCTCAGGTCCTAGAAATCGACTGAGAAAAGAAGGTAGCGAAGAATCATTAATCGCAGATTGGTGTAAAACTTCTCATTCGTGTAAGAAGCTCGAAACGCGGTTCGAAGAAAAGTGTGTTACCCTTGTCGACGATGATATACATAATGTATATCAATGTGGTCAGACGCGTATGAAGACTTGAATAAGGATACATGCATGTGTGCGTTTATATATACCGAGGATAACGCATATTATACGTGTATATCGGTTTCTCTGTGAAAGGGGAGAACGCCTCGTATAGCAGCACGACGAATCTCACCATATATGAGCATGACACTAAATCGATCGAGCAATATAGCATTAAAGCGACGATTCGTCCAACGTCAGACGCCCCAATATAAGAGATCGCTTATTTTCATGTAACGAGCATTACGTATGTAATGTATGCAAGTGTATACGGGTGTCTACCATATATAGATATATGGATATACGGCCTCGGAAGAAAATGTGCCAAATCAATTTGATTTTCGAGACGACAGCAAAGGAGCTATTCGTTATTCGAGGTCGAAAAAAAAAAAAAACGAAAACTTCGTTCGAAGGTCAGATTCATCCTCAATATTAAGGACTAGTACACAGCATTAATTCTCAAAGCGCTTTTTCTCAGTTTCTTGTAAAGTCGACCTCTTCACGTCTTAAGGGGACTAGGCATCGAAAAGTCTCGTTTTTTTTTGTTGGTATTTTGTTACTACAATCGCTTCTAAACATTTTTGCGCAAAAAAACTGATTAATTCACAAAATTGAGCTCAGGAGAGCGATAAAACTCCAATACTCCGCTAACGGTTAAGGGGCTATACCAGTGTGACACTTTCAAAAAATCGATTTTTTGCCTTTTTCGACAGTTTATACTTTCAAGAATATCCTGTAAAAAATTCAAGGCCGTATCCCTAAGCATTTTATCTTCCAAAAATCGATAGTTAAATCTTTAAACGCGTTTTTTCTCGAAATGAGATTTCTCAAAATTGCTGACATTGTAACTCAAAGAGCAATTGCTCGATTGACTTCAAATTTGAACTGAGTACTCTTTAGTATATTTATTCTGCAATGACGTAGGATATTTTTGATTGGATGAAAATTGAAGATTTGGCATTGAAAAAAACGACTATTTTATAGGCAAGAAAACAGACTTTTTTCATAACTACGTCATTTTGTTAGATTTAGATATTTTTCGAAAATCCTACGTCATTGTACTGGAAATACCTTCCAGTTTAACGACATTCTTTCCTTTTTCAGTTTCAGCCACTCAAACGGTCGGAATCAGGTCAGCAGTGGAGGAAGTTTTTTTTTGGCGCCTCAGAAGGCAGCGCATAAGTCGCTTGGATCTCAATATTTTTCTATCAAAAAATTATGTAATATAGGTCAAATATAGCCGAATATATTCTTAATTTTCCGAAACATTTAAGGGGTTACCCCCACTTGCGATTTTGAAAAAATCGATTTTTTTTATTGCATTTTTTTGAAGTATAAGTATCTGAGAATATGTCCTGAAAATTTCAAGTCGATCCGAACAAAATTGACTGAGATATGAGCGTTGAAAGAGAAGAATCCGTTGTGTAAACGACCGGAAATTGAAACTTTAAACGCGTTTTTCTCAAAATGGCATTTCTGAAGTCGGTGACCAAGATTACTCGAACACTAATGAACCGATCTTCTTGAAATTTTGCAGGCTTATTTAATACAAAAAAATGTAGTCTTTAATCGTTCGATTTTTTTCGTTGAAATCGAACCATTAACTTTGACTGTCCGCCATTTTGTGAAAAATGAATATTTTTTTAAAATCCTTCGATCAAAGACTAGTTTATGCTTATATTTGACTAAATCCATCCGCATTTTTTTTCAGATGATCCACTTCGCCGCAATGTTGGTCACCGCAAACCGTGTATATAAAAACATTATTTCATTGACGGCCATTTGCCACTAAACAATGTAATATTTTTCAATAAAAAAATTACTGAAAGTTCTTCAAGATGTGTTCTTTAGGATGGTATATTGATCGGTTAAAAAAGTTTTGTAGTTTTCTTTAAAAAAATTCATGAAAAAGACCTTTTTTTGCGCTAAAAGTGGGGGTAACGCCTTAATTGAGTACTTTTATTCCAAAAAATTCCCGAAAAAAAACGGAAATTTTCAGCGTTCTCACTGGTATAGCCCCTTAAGGCGGGATATACATTTAAACAGGAAAAAATAAACAATATTGAGGAATTGTTTAAACTAAGAACTAATTATTCTGAAATTATCAAACTTTAGGTATACTTTAATAGTATATTTAAGTATACAAAACAAGTTTTTATTATTAATTCATCATGGAAATGGCGGAGTTGTGGCAGAGTGTTACAGCAAGTTCGCCGAGGGAGTTGCGAATCGGCGTGTAGTCTAGATTCCCGTAGACTTTTATTTGCAAAAAAGTTCATACATTTTTTCAGTTAGAACATGTATAGTTTCTATGTGACGGTAATTAAAATGAAGAAAATGCAAATTTAAGAAAATGGCACGCTTTTACAAACAAAAAATCAACATTTCATGCAACATTTCCGTAAAATGTGCATTAAAAAAGTAGTTTTTTTCCAATTTTGCAAAAACAAGTTTCGTCAAGTAGAAGGTACCAATATTATCAATATTTCTACCAAGTTTCAACTTAATCAGCTTAATAGTTTTTAAGTAATCCTGCACGCCGATTTCGATAATACAGTTATGAGATGAACGCGTTTGAAGTTCACGCCCGTTCCGAATCCGAGCGGTGAGGCACAGCGTTGACGGGCTGTAACGTTTGAAGTTTTTCAAATTTCGCTTTGAAACGTTGGGAAAATAATCTACACATATATTTGTATCGTTTAAAGAAAAAAAGAACCCGAGTAAAAATGAATATATATAATTGTATATTAATTGATCATA
This sequence comes from Ophion obscuratus, assembly GCA_964007375.1. Classification (NCBI taxonomy): domain Eukaryota; kingdom Metazoa; phylum Arthropoda; class Insecta; order Hymenoptera; family Ichneumonidae; genus Ophion; species Ophion obscuratus. The sequence goes on along the minus strand of OZ023314.1, from coordinate 21,868,131 downwards.
TACAATTGTATACAAACTTGGCCCGATAGAATTTTATATATTTGTATATAAACGTATACAATTTATATACTAATATACTATCGTACATAACTGTATATTAGTATATACAATTTTATACGTTTATATTCAAATATATGAAATTCTATCGGGCCAATTTTTGTATACAATTGTATATGATCAATTAATATACAATTATATATATTTATTATATATTCATTTTTACTCAGGTTCATATTTTATAATTCAACGTTTCAATGTAAAATACGTTGATATGTTTTGTCATGCAGAAAAAAAAGCTATTGTGACACATATTATACCAGTCGAAGAAAGCGATGACATTTTGTTAGTAAAATATCAAGAAAAAACTAATATTAATCAACTGATCAGAACTAGAAATTATCTCTGTAAGAAACCGAATAATTGTAATCAAATTTGGTAAATATATGGCATCAATACATAATTTGTTAACTTTTGATAAACAATCTTTTGATTTACCTGCTTCCATACGCGAATAAAACCAAAGAAAACTTTTTCTATATCTAATCATATATGAAGCCATATAAAGATATATACAATTATATGTATTTCAAAAGAAAATAAAGTACTCATATACAGTCATATACAATTTTATATATCGTAAATAAAATTTTCACTTATATATATAATTATATATAATTATATACAACACTATATTGAATGATATATAACTGTATATGACATTATATCTAATTATATAAACTCCCTATAAAAATAGTATCTCCATATATCATTATATACAGAGCTATGTGTAATTTTATCAAATTTGATGGCAGTACATTTATATCGGATTATATATACGAATGTATATAATACAATTATATATAAACCTAGATATAAATATATATGATTGTATATCATTTTTATATAAATGTATCTAAGTATATACAATCATTTTTAGTCGGGAAAAGAAATTGATTTTTTAATCGTTGTAAATGTATTTCCCGCCTTAACAACTGATGAAGACAAAAGATTGCAAACATCGACAAAAGAAGCTACGGTGGAAAAAAACGACGGTATGCGATTGCTGCCGAAGAATAAGCTGATCTCGAGAAGTCCTACAACGTCGGCAATTTTTAACGTACGTGAGTTGTAATTTTTCTGCCATTTTATTGCACGAGAACTTAAATGCGTTTTGCTCGAAATAGCATTTTGTACTAATTTTGCCGCGATAACTCAAGAACGATGGAAGATATTGCCTTGCTTTTTTTAAGAAGATATTAACTTTCTCTGTAAAATGAACCGACGACGATGTGAAAAAATGAATTTATTATTATTGTTATTACAACAAATGTCATCTGTTTTTCGATGTTTTCCAAATTTTAGCCGTCACTTTTGAAATTTTCATGTTTTTTTTTCAAAAATGGTAGGTTCAGTCTGTGAAGGAACATCCCCTGAAGAGAATGGCGTTTGGGAATTGCAGAGAACTTCAACCGGTCAGTCGGAATGATGGAAATGAGGGAGCAGTGCATGAGACGCGTGCTCTTCTTTATCCGCTCATATCTTTCTCAAATATTTATATTTTTCAAACCTCTACCACTGAATTTCATAGCCAAAACTCCAATGAAAACGTTGCAAAGAAGAAAATATATGTATTTTGTTTCGGTTCTTCACAAATGCCATTTGAATTTGATCCCATTTTCGACCTGTTTTCGCTGCCTAGTCCCCTTAAGCCACTCCTTCCACGCACCCAAATATTTAACAGCTAACCAATTTTCATCTATAATCGAATAAAAATACATTCCAGTATACTGGTAAAAATTCCATCCAAGTTATAGAACATTTAACGAAAAATTACGACTCTAAAAATCGTCTCATTTATACGGCGCTTTATGGAGATGACGCGCTAGCCACATTTCTAGCTAATAATTTTACACTAAATAACTCTAGATGCCTGATACTGTTCGCGCGTGTAGAAAAATCTAAAGATTTCGTACCGATAATAAAAACAGGGGGTCACCGAATGTTCAAAGAAAATATTAACGATAAAACTTGGAAAAATGTCTCCAGTAGAAGAATTTTCGTAGCCGCGACTTTTCAGAAAAAATGTAGAAGTGTCTAAATCTACTAAATTTGCGACAAATTTAACGTTGGATATAATAATTGATGGTGGCTTATTTTTATTAGGCGCCACTGTAATTTACCAATGATTCAACAGGGTCCTGCTTATGCTCCCACAAAATATGGTCCTCCGTGAAAGGAATACCTTAAGGGACAACACCACTGTGACTCCCTGTTTTTTTGCCATTTTTCAAGAATTTTTTTTTGTGGGAAAAAAAAGAGATATTCTAATTTTTTTTTGTCTTGTTCGTTGTTTATTGAAGATACATAAAAAAAAATTCAAATTTTTCACGCCCCATGGTGACGCTGGGGAAGCTCCCGCGTCAGGTACTGATGCCTCTGCAGTGGTTCGCGGCACGCAGCAGAACTCTCTTCAAAGTCGATCTGAAAAAAAATACCGAGTGTTTTCGTTAATAATATGATATTTTGAAGAGAAGTACATAGGGATTTGAAAAAATATTGATTTTTAAAAAATAGGCACGCCTTTGAAATTAAAGGACGATTTTCGAGCAAAATTTCTCGTCGAAAATAGGCTATAACTTTTTTTATTATTGAGATATCGAAAAAATCCTATGTACTTCTTTAGATAATCTAGTTTTATCGATGCAGTCCAAATTTGAAGTCGATCGGATAAAAATTGCTCGAGTTATGCTGCGTGCCGCACTTAAAAAAGTGGTTTTGAGAAAAACGCGTTCAAAGTTTTAGGTTTGTTAATTTATGCGATAAATTGGAAAAAAAATGTTTACCTTTAATCAGCGATGTCGGCACCATATAGCTGGCCTTCAAGAAGTAAATCATTGTCCCTAGCATCTTTTCTGGAACTTGTAGAGGCTCTTCTTGCCTCTTTTGCAGCGTCTGTGAGCGAGCGCTCCGCCAGCTCGATCCGCGCTGCGTCGGTTTCAACGCAAAAATTGAAACAATTTGGGCCGATAGTTATCCCCAACGTCTCCAAAACTTTCATGAGGCTTCTCAGGCCATCATTGAATAATAATACCGCGATATCAGCTGCAATATCGACGATTGACGATTGACGACTTGAAAATGTTTCAATTATCGCCACCTACGGTTTTTTTTCGAAACTATATTTATAACAATAGCCGGTTTTTGTGAAGGGAAACAAAAGAATACCTGGGAAAGACCCGCAGGACCTGGGAAAGGCCCGGTATACCTGCCGACCCTGAGGCGCGCAGCTGCGCGGGACCCCGAGCGTCACGGAGCGCTGCACCGCTCCACAAAATATTCAATATCTCCGAAAATAATTATTTTTTCGACCTGGGTCCAACGGCATCTTAATCTTAAATGTATTTTAGATTTTTCTAGATGGTTTTCAAAAAATCGATTTTTTGAAGCCGTCACAGTGGTGTTGTCCCTTAAGCAGCGTTTGTAGATTCATTTTATCCGATATAAGTATCAAGTCTCGATGTAGATATATACTAAAGTGTATTCACCCAACTGTCTGTAATTCGAGGCACCGTTTTAAATAATGGAAATAAATTGTCTGCTATAATATAGTATATTTCGCAATCGGTTCCCTGCACTCGGGAAGTCATATATACACGCAAGTTGCGTCCAAATACATCGCGAAAATGAAGACACATAAAAGAAGGTTTCGTGCAAAAGATTTGCGGTTCGTGCGGTTTCGTGCAAACGATTGATTGGTGTGGTTCATGATTGATTGGTGTGGTTCTTATTCTCTTAAGGCGTTAGGCCGCTCTAGAATTTTCGAAAAATCGATTTTTTTCATCAAGCGGAAAAGAGATGCAAAAGCAGAACGATAATCTGGAAGGCCAATTGTATGGTGCAGGCATATCAGATTAACCTATTGTAAAATTATTCACGATTTTCTACTACTCAAAACTTCAAACGCGTTTATCTCAAAACTGCATTTTTTAAATTAGCCGGAAACATAACTCACAAGGAATATCCGTCAGGTGACACCCTTCGATTTTGTTGAAATTTGGATATGTTATAAAGCACCGAAAAGTAAGCGATACGTTTTCTTTTTATCAGCGGAAAAACGGTTTTTTCTTTTTATTAAAGATTAATTTTTTAAAGGTAAAGGTTTAAAGGTAAATTTACCTTTTAGAGGTATTTTTTTTGCAATGTCACTATAGTGATTTTTTCATTGCTTCGGATTAGAAGAGTTTTCGTTTTTGTTTCATTAAAATCGGTGGACTCCTTGTGTGCGAAACTGCTATATTTCCCCCAGAGATGCCTTTTTTCGAGGGGTGGTTTCACCCCTTAAAACCGTTTTTCCGCCGGTAAAAAAAATACGTATCGCTTAGTTTTCAGTGCTTTATAAAATATCCAAGTTTCAACAAAATCGAAGAGTGTCACCTGAGGGATGTTCCTTGTCAGACAAATTTCAACCGATCCACTTGAAATGTCGAATATATCTTGAAAAATACATTGTCTATGGAAGTACGTAGGATTTTTTTTATATTGCATAGTTCATTTGTTATTAACAATAATCTGACGATTTTTTAGGCAAATTTTTCACTTTCCACTTTAGAAGTACGCCATTTAGCCAAAAATCAATATATCGAAAAAATCCTACGTCCTTATATAGCAGTTAGCATATATAATCGAAAAAAAAAAATCATTGGCTCATTATAATTTAACAATTACAGGAGCTGTTTGTCCGGCCGTGGACCCTGGAAAAACGAAGACTCCATCGCAAAAACGCTGCACAGCCGTCATTTTGAAATTAATAGCTGAAAAAAGATTATTGTATGCAGTCACTGATATGTATGATAAATACCCTTTTTCCTAATTACGATTTATTTTTTAGTTTTTCTGAAAAAACAAATCGGCCAAAAAGCCTATTTTTTCGGCCTCTAGCGTGGCCCAAGGCCTTAAAAGCAGCTGGTTTTGAGACGAATCTAATGAAAAAAAAATCACCTCTCAAGCTAACAGACAACGGATCGTTGAAGCTTTGAAAATAGAGTAATATACGACCATGTGGCTTTATTGTCGAGTACGATGCAAATAACATTATTACGATGCTAAATATACCATATGGTATATTTATATGGAAAAGGACGAAGAGTCGAAATTTTTGGATTCTGTACCTCTGGGCGATAAATTGGAAACCTTATAAGATAAGTAATAAACGAAAATGTTGCCTGTATCTTGTATAGCATGTATAAGCTTGGTAATATCGATCCTCAAGAAAGTATCAGTTTGTGGTTGTCAGGTTTATTCGTTTTGAGGGGTGTTCTCACTTTAGGCCTTACAAAGAAAGCTATTTTTTTTATAGGTTTATATTATAGATATTGATATAAAAGTTGTTACAATTAATAAATACATATTCGAAATACATTAAATTTTTTTTTAAATGTATTTATGTAAATCAAACAAACTTTAAACGCGTTTTTCTCGATACAACGATTTTTGACGGCTTGTCGATAAAATCTTCGAAACTACTGAACCGATCCTTATGAAATTTTAACCCCATATTCTTTACAACTATAGCTATATCGCATATCAAGGATTTTTTAAATTTTGATGTTTACTAATTTGTTTGCCAAAAACGTTGGAAAAAACACGTTTTTTTGTCCGCCATTTTGTTATTTCTGCATATATCAAAAATCGTATGAAATGCGCTATAGCCTTAACATACTGAATCTAAAACCGTTTGATTTTTTTGTTCCAGATGATTCATCTCCGAGATTTCATCAACAGTGCAGACCTACAATTTTTTAGGACATGTTTCAACTACCTTTTTCGTCTATAAATAATGACTTGAATAAATAATTATTTTTAAATTGGATTTCGAAAGTGTATTTATTAAGTGTAACAATTTTATATCAATATCTATAATATAAACCTATCAAAAAAGTTCACGAAAACAGCCATTTTTAGCGTCTAAAGTCAGAAGACCTCTTAACCCTTCGACTGCATATGGGGTCGATCCGACCCCAGACGTTTTTCAGATCGTTGTATTACGGTAAATATGCATTTTTTCGTACAAACGTTTTCTGTAGTCAATGATCCTTATGTTATGGCTGAATGTTTATTTTTTAAGAAAGACAAAAATTAAGTTACCACCATTGAGACACCACTTTCAATACACGCCTGCAATCTGATTCGCGTTAATTGTATTATCTTATTAATCGCGTCAGTCTACATTAACGAACAGGCTCTAATTCTTCTTCATTGCATATCTTGCGCAGTAGTCGGCGCTTCTTTATATACGATGTCTTCCAAAGTCCACTATAAAAAAAGTGCAGTGGTGTCAAGTCTGGTGAACGTTCGGGACCAACTACACGATAAGACTATAGAATCAATACGAATTAAATTGCAAGCGTGCATTGGAAGTGCTGGCCATCACTTTGAGCACCTTTTATTGGGTACGTTATAAGTACGTGTTTGGCCCGTTTAAAAAACTATAATCTAGGCTAAAAACATTAAAAATGCTTTTTTATCGTTTTTTTTTGTACGAAATCTTGATCAATCATCTTTAAATTTGGTGTCTAAACTTTTGTTGAGTTCCTTGATGAAAATCTAAAAAAAAATTAGTGGTCCAACAATGGAGGTGACCTTGAAATCTTCAAAGGGCCTCCACCCGAATGAACCTCGCAGCCACCACACGATGAGCCCCTGCGAACTATGTAACTATTGTAATCAAAGTTTTCTCCTAAGTCGTATAGGTTGGAAAATATTTCTCCTACCAATAGTTGTTGCCGCACCTTGTACGCACCTGGCAGTTTACTTTGCATTGTCCTGTTCGTACTTTGCATGCCCCAATACTGTATATGAATGTATGCGAGGAAGGATCGAAATCATTATACGCAACGTTTGATCCGAGTGATCTCAATTTGTCGGCAACATCGAATTAACGTTCGCCAATTTGGGTTTGATGAATTGGCGAATGATTTGCGCGGCTCGGCATTCGCTGCACGAGCATCGACGAACGATGCGATCGCGTTATACAGGCACTCGTGCGTTACGGAAAGCATGTAAATTCGAATTCGAGATAGCTGATTGACAAGTGAAAATTCTATTTGCTCATCGACCCTGTATGCAGTATAACTGCTGATAAAGAGGCGAACGCTTTCTATCGTCAATTTACATTATCCGTGAGCATACATATCCTATCGATCTTTTATTGCCCCATGTATGCACACTGGACAATCTCGTTAATCGCAATATCGTACAATACACACCCACATCTATACAGGGTGAGTCACGAGAAACAAAACACCTCAATATCTCTGTTGGATTTAAAAATACGAGGTATGTACATATCAGAATTTGAATGGTTTGGAAGGACTCACATGGCTATCATAATATTTAGTTTTTATTTTTTTTTTCGTTTTTTTCAAGGTCATTCAAGTTGTTTTTTAAACAGCATGGCATATTTTTCCCCTTGCACATTGCAGCCGACATCCAAACGAATTCGACAATGTAACATAGTCTGACCTTCAAATGACCGTCAACCCAGAAATATTGAATAAATACTGTCGACTTTCTTCGTAGATGAAAATCATGTCGATGTTTTCTTCCTTCGAGTAACGCATTGTGAAACGTTCAGCGATGAACTGATAGATTAGAAATTTGAGAAACTTGAGAAATCTGATAGCAGAAAGGTGGTCAGATTAATAAGTAGCTGATAAACACGAGTGTGTACACACGAATAGGTGAAGGTGTTTATTAAATCTTCTGTCATCGCAGAACCTTTTACTCTGTTGTGTTATTGTGATCCATTTGAATGTAACGCAGCTTGCAGAAATCATTCAGCGTAACGGAAATAAATAAATGAATGTTATACGTTGAATTATTATTTATTCAATATTTACGGGTTGAAGGTCATTTGAAGGTCATACTAGGCACGATTACGATATCTTTGGCGCCTCTATTTGAACCTGGTTTATTGATATTTGGCCCAAAATAAGACTTTTTTCAAGAGTGACAAAAATTGAAATTCGGTGTTTAAGGGGGTGAAACAGGGGGTTGAAAGTCGAAGCATTATTATGTTTGTGGTTCCCAATTTTGACCATGCAGCGTCCATATTCGATAGAAAATGCGACTTTTTCGCAGGGTAATGAAACTCGAAAATGCGGCTTTAAAGGATTGAAGAGGAGGGTGTTAAAATTTGGCTGTACATATATTTGAACATAATTTTTTGTTGTATCTTTTATTTTCTCTATGAAAAAATGCCTTTAAAAATTAGGATAAACTTCCGAAAAACTGTTACCTCCGATTGGCTTCAAATTTGGCACAGACCTTCTTTTTGACGATATAAGAGACCCTATGAAAAGGAATTTTGGCGTAACGCAATATTTTTTGAGATATTGAATTTTCAAAATCGGTAATTTGCTCAATCATGTATATATGTACAAGCATGTAATACATACGGTAAACGACGCCACTACTACCACAAACACACACGTGGGCGTGGAGCACTTTTCATGTGTATGCGTAATCGTTAAGTGAGTTTGGAGCACCTTCGATGTGTGTGTGGAATCGTTGGGTGGGTCTGGAGCACCTTCGATGTGTGCGTGGAATCGTTGGGTGGGTCTGGAGCACCTTCGATGTGTGCGTGGAATCGTTGGGTGGGTCTGGAGCACCTTCGATGTGTGCGTGGAATCGTTGGGTGGGTCTGGAGCACCTTCGATGTGTGTGTGGAATCGTTGGGTGGGTCTGGAGCACCTTCGATGTGTGTGTGTGGAATCATTGGGTGGGTCTGGAGCACCTTCGATGTGTGCGTGGAATCGTTGGGTGGGCACGATTACGATATATCTGGCGCCTTAATTTGATCGTGGATTATTCATATTTGGCGCAAAAGAAACACTTTTTTAAGAATTAAAAAATCGCGATTTTGGCTTCCTTTAGAAGATACAGGACATTTTACGAATTATTCGTTATTAAGCGATTTAGCTGGTTTGCGTTAATGTAGCTTTCTTCGGAATGCGCTATGTCGAGAAAATAAACAAGAACAAACCCAAACAAAGTACGACGTAACAATGTAAAACACGTGGAAAATTCGATTTACATAGAAAATCGGAAAAATACACTTTTTCTCTTCGAAGCGCTGTAAATCCAAAACAAAGGCTCAAAACGAAAAAAGTTATTCTTGTTTTTCGTATTTTTTTCGGCCATATTTCATAATCCAATGGTCAAATTTAGGCGCCAAAGATATTGTAATCTCCCCTCATACTATGTTACATGGTTGAACTCGTTTCGATACCGGCTACAATGTGCAAGGGGAAAAAATATGCCATTCCATTATTTTAAACTTCGATGATCTTGAAAAAGCCGAAAAACATGAAATGAAATAAAATTATACATTCTTTGTGTTTTTAAATCCAACAGAGATATTCAGGTGTTCTGTTTCTCACCCTGTAACTCACCCTGTACACACACACACACACATGCGTATCGGCGATTTTATAACTTTTAGTTTCTAAATTAAAAGTTTTTAAAAAGGCAAAATAATAGTGAATAACTAGTTCCCCGATTATTGATTGACACCCCTCTTGGCTCTTCTTCACAATTTGAATACTTAAGGGATTTTTTATAGTTGAAATTTTCGAAAAATCGATCTTTTTTCTTCGTATTGCACATATATTTAAGTACACAAACAGAAAATTTCTTGTCAATCCGGCGAATATTCTCGAAGTTACATTTGTAATGACGCGTCAAAGCATTCGAAAGTACTTTTGAAACTTTAAGAACGTTTTCCTCAAAACTGTAGATTTCTCGGAAACGGCTGGACCGATCAGTCTCAAATCTTAACACAATCGTTTCAAGTATATTTTTTACTAATTAATCGTAGGCTCATTCTCACCGGTAAATATTTTCAATTTTATAAACAATTTAAAGCCTAAATATGTGTCGAAAATCGATTTTTTTTCGAGACTCCGCCATCTTGTCAAAATTCTCCCGGAGATCGGCTATAGCATCTTTCAAAATAATTATTTTTACAAATAAAGAATGTTAAAATACAGTTAAAAGTTACCACAATATATGTAAACATTTTTACGTTAAAAGATTTAAGTCTTCTCAAGAAAAATTCTTGAAAATTCGATCTTTTTGGCCCTCCTGACTGTATATAACCCCTTAAAACTATGAAATTTATTTTCGGGTATGTTATTTTTACAAAAATTTTTTTTCTCACTAACCGCCGATTTACAAGCTGTCTGACTAGCGACGATGAGTAATTGGAATGTATTTACATGGGAAAATTTCGTTCTAACTGCTCATAAAATGAAAAGTTTTCGATTCATCAGAAATTCCGTACGTAATTCTCTGCGTAATGCAATTAGGAACATAACTGTTAAATTTGATGTAAATCGGGTGAAAATTGTTGAAGTTATTTGTCACATGAATTTGAAAAAAGCTGTTTCGAGAAGTTTCGGGTAGTCGGCCATTTTGTACATCGAAAAAAATATACATATATTTTTTAACAGCTTGATATTCATACTAAATAGATGTGTAATTAATTTTATGAGCGACTCACTTTTTCATACGAAAAAAAAAAATTGTTAAATTCGCACCCGATTTTATACCCGTTACTGTGGCTTAACCCCTTAAGAAGGTCTGTAGCCAGATTGTTGGGGTGCAGGATGATCTTCCTCGTATGGTTTTCACTGAGTCATTGGATTCCTTGTTTGACTGTTGCCGTTTGAAGATCCTTGTGTATTGTTTTATTGGCGACATACCACGGAGCATTTACTATTTTACGAGTGTTTTAGATTGGAATCGTTGGATAGGGTTGAGATTTGTCTCACTTCGATATTGCTTTTTAGATGAGCAATTTGCTGTTCAGCGATGTTTGTGTCTTACATTCGAGTAGCCAGTACATACTCGTACTCCGAAATTTGAGGTTAAGTTCTTTTTTATTTGTTTCGATGTGCTTTCTCCGTGTTAGCCTTCGTTCAAGGTGCAGTCCCAAGTATTTCAGGCTATTATGTTGCGGGAGTAGTCGATCGTTGAGGCTGACCGGTGGGCAGCTTCCTCTTCTCATGGTGAATGTGAGGTGCGTCGAATTCTTCTCACTTGCCTTGATCCTCCATTTGCTCAGCCATTGTTGTATCTCTATGAGGTTGTCCTGAAGGCCGCTCGACGTGGCGTCGAGCGGGTCCTTGCAGGATATTAAAAGAGCAGTGTCATGGGCGAATGTTGGAGCAGTAATTGCCGGTCGTACTGGTAGGTCAGCTGTGTATGTGGTGTATAATACCGGTCCCAAGACGCCACCTTGAGGTACTCTTGATTTCACTGCATAGGTGTCAGACAGATTTTGCCCTTGGGGCACTTGAAATCCCCGATCTTGAAGATAGTCCGTAGTGTTGGGGCAGTGCTTGATTTATTTTGTACAAGAGTCCAGTGTGCCAGACTTTGTCGAATGCCTGTTGAATGCCCAAGAACTATACTGAGCAGTATTCATTTCTTTATAGGGACTACGATATTGCGTTGGTCACTTGGTGTACTTTGCTCGATAGTTGAATGTTGGTTTCTTAAGGCTTTAGGCCACAGTAACGGGTATAAAATCATGTGCGAATTTAACCATTTTTTTCGTACGAAAAAAGTGATTCACTCATAAAATTAATTACACATCTTTTGAATAAAACAATATTTTTTTTAATTCCGTACGTACTTCTCTAGGTATTCTAATGTAGATTGACGAGAATTTGTGTTTTTTGTTCTAGGTAAAAAATTGTGGATGCTAAATGTCACGCCGCGGAGCTCCGAAAAAAAAGATAACAAAAGAAAATCTTAGTAGTCAATCATTTTTTACATCGAAAAAAGGACTCACAGCTTGATATTCATACTAAATGGATGTGTAATTAATTTTGTGAGTGAATCACTTTTTTCATACGAAAAAAATTGTTAAATTCGCACATAATTTTATACCCGTGACTGTGGCCTAAGTCCTTAAGCCACATAGAAGCTGCGGGATGTTGTTCGTATCCTCCATAAGCGCTTTGATTGTTTTTAGTAGCTATTTTTCAAATATTTTGGACATAATGAGCAATGTGTCACATTTAAGTGATAATATCTGTATGACATTTTTTCAATTTTTCTTTATTGGCTTAAATGACGTACGTACAAACATGTAAAAAGCAACATTCACTAACCTTCTTGATGAAATTTTTGTTAAACGCTTGTAAAAGCTGAATTTCGAAACACCACTGACAGCTCCGAAATGATAAATTCGGATTCTCATTGCGAGCACGTGCCACTTGGGCATTCGCTATTTGTAAACAGTTTTCTCTTTATTTTTGTTGGCGTTATGATTTAAAAAATGAGTGACGAAGTGTATATGAACAAAAAGGTAAGTAAAACTGATTATGTAACGCGTAGAAAAAGCAATTTTCAATCGCGTGTTTCTCGAAATCTTGCTTTTGAATTTGGCACGCAGCAGAGTCAAGGACGTACCCAGGATCGATGCTAGAGGGTAAGCTTCTACGAAACTAATATGCCAGCGGATATTAGTTTATCAGATGGACATGAAATGTTAACTCTAGCTTCTCAGATAGATTGAAGTATACTCGGTTTTTATGGTTAATCAACAATTACGGTTTTTATAAACAAATTACGATCGATTTTTTCGGTGAAAATTCATTTTTTTTCCAAACTAAAGCCAAATTCGTAAAAATTAATTTCTTTAAATATCACTGTGTACTTCTGTGGCAAAACTGATGTTGATAATGAAAAAAAAAAAATTTCTTTCAGATGTCGATGTTCATCACTTCTGCTGCGTGCCGATTGGTACTTTGAAAAAAATGGTCTTGGCCCGAAGTGGTGTACACCGGCATCTTGTTTTTTAAATTTGAAAAAAAAAATTGTTATCCTGGATATATGATGAACGAACGGTTTAAAGGATTTTTTAATTGGCTTTATAGTTTCTTCGAAAAAAATCCAGAAAAATCCCATTTTTTACGCTTCGAACAGAGATTTTTGTTGTTGTCAAGCCTCTAAGAAAAAACATTTGTCACTTCCAAATGACGGCATTATGTCCGTCAATTTTTAACGTTCAGTGTCGGATTGAGTATAATAAAAAAAAAACACTTGATATGTTCGGCGAAAGGATAATCTAGAAATACCGCACGACGAGCCGAAGGACGGGAGGAATATTCGTTTTGCTTGAAAATTCTGACCCCATTGTCGTAGCGAAGTGGCACACTTTGGGTTACCACGGAACCCACGTGTAATTTATCGACAAAACTGCCGTACGAAAATGCCATCGCCCGATATATGAATGGATTTTGATTTTCTTTTTTTACGTTTGAGCAATCGAAACACCAACGGATGCGTATCGGCGAGGTGGTATTTTTAATGAAAAAAAAAGGCATTCAGTGGTCGCGATAGTATGGATACCGTTCGACATTTTATATCAACCTTTACAGTTCGCTGGGCACGTATTGTTATTCTCGTGTAGAGTTAAAGAATGTACTTGTGCGTTATGCGCGTGTGTTTATATGTATATACAGGGTGTCCTCTCATGAAGTGATAATCCTGCAACTGTCGATAGGTCAGCTCATGTCCTACTATATGCTGGAACTTCAGTTTAGTAAAAGTCCCACGGTTTTCGAGATTTTGGGCTTTTTGTGTTATTTTTTGAATAAAAATTATCTGCTTTTCGTTTTTCGCATGCCATTTCTACAGATGATATGAATAGATAATAACTAAAGAACTTTTTAAGGGGTTACCCCCACTTGCGATTTTGAAAAAATCGATTTTTTTATTGCATTTTTTTGAAGTATAAGTATCTGAGAATATGTCCTGAAAATTTCAAGTCGATCCGAACAAAATTGACTGAGATATGAGCGTTGAAAGAGAAGAATCCGTTGTGTAAACGACCGGAAATTGAAACTTTAAACGCGTTTTTCTCAAAATGGCATTTCTGAAGTCGGTGACCAAGTTCACTCAAACACTAATGAACCGATCTTCTTGAAATTTTGCAGGCTTATTTAATACATAAAAATGTAGTCTTTAATCGTTCGATTTTTTTTTTCGAAAAAAAATTGCCGTTTTATAGCCAAAAAACGGCCGTTTTTTTCGTTAAAATCGAACCATTAACTTTGACTGTCCGCCATTTTGTGAAAAATGAATATTTTTTAAAATCCTTCGATTAAAGACTAGTTTATACTTATATTTGACTAAATCCAGCCGCATTTTTTTTTCAGATGATCCACTTCGCCGCAATGTTGGTCACCGCAAACCGTGTATATAAAAACATTATTTCATTGACGGCCATTTGCCACTAAACAGTGTAATATTTTTCAATAAAAATATTACTGAAAGTTCTTCAAGATGTGTTCTTTAAGATGGTATATTGAACGATTAAAAAAGTTTTGTAGTTTTCTTTGAAAAAAATAATGAAAAAGGCCTTTTTTTGCGCTACAAGTGGGGGTAACGCCTTAAAGCAATTGGCACTATATGCGTAGTACATTTTTTTACACCGCAGGCTATCAAAGTCAAATGTTCGAAATGGTTTGTATGATAACTCTGCATAAGACATTTTTTCATAGTTTCCTTAACACTTAAGGTTGAAAAAACTTTTCTAGATAAAACAAATAACCAAGAGTATTTTTTATAACCAGGTAAAAAAAGTTACCATTTGTAGAAATGACATGCCAAAAACCAAAAGCGGATGAGTTTGATCTCGAGAACCGTGAGACTTTTACTTAAGGGCATGTACAAGGTCAACATAACCACAAAAATTTTCCGACCAAATTTTCTCATAGATGGTTAAATGTTTTAGGAAAAACAAAGCATTAGGCTCTGGAGAATTCCCTGACGCAGAGCTTGATGGTTCCCTTTTGCCCTAAATATTATTCATCTCTGAGAAATCGCTGTTCGAAAATTTCAGCTCTCTCTCGCACTCATATGTCACGTGGTAGATCTTCTACTTCGCCTTAAGAGGCTATACCAGTGTGATACTTTCATAAAATCGATTTTTTTGCCTTTTTCGACAGTTTATACTTTCAAGAATATCATTATCATTTATATCATTTATATCAATATCATTTTATCTTACAAAAATCGATAGTTAAATCTTTCAACGCGTTTTTCTCGAAATGAGATTTTTCAAATTTGCTGACATTGTAACTCAAAGATTAATTATCCGATTGACTTAAAAATTGAACTGACTACTCTTGAATATATTTACTCTACAATGACGTAGGATATTTTTGATTGGGTGAAAAATTAATGATTCGACATTGAAAAAAAACGACCATTTTATAGGCAAGAAAACAGACTTTTTTCATAACTACGCCATTTTGTTAGATTTTGATATTTTTCGAAAATCCTACGTCATTGTACAGGAAATACTTTCAGTTTAGCGACATTTTTTTCTTTTTCAGTTTCAACTACTCAATCGGCCGGAATCATGTCAGCAGTGGAGAAACTTTTTTTGGCGCCTCCGAAGGCAGCGCATAAGCCGCTTGGATCTCAATATTTTTCTGTGAAAAAATTATGTAATATAGGTCAAATATAGCCAAATATATTCTTGATTGTCCGAAACATTTAATTGAGTACTTTTCTTCCAAAAAATTCCCGAAAACCACCCAAATTTTCAGCGTTCACACTGGTTTAGCCTCTTGAGTGCAATTCCAGCATATAGTAGGACATGATCTGACCTATCGACAGTTGCACGATTATCCATTCATAACAGGATACCCCGTATACACCAACGCGACGATTGGAGGATCAGTCATTTTTCGCCAACATTTCCACCTTTTTTGAATAACTATATCCGTATGAAAAATGATCGCGGAAAAAACGAAAATTTTTAGCGTTCACTCAACTTTGAAAATCATGGTTGCAAGGAATGTTGACATTATTCGTATAAAGTTAGCATTCGTCGAACGCCAAAAATGATAAATTTAAAGAAATTGAGCAACTTTGAGCTTATGCACGGGATATGAATTTATTTCCGGTACAATCCCTTTGACAGTTTTAAGAATCTTTTTGCATTTTTTGTTTCGCATTACCTGAAATGTGCCAATCACCAACGCCAGTTCTCGATTAATCAGAAATTCCGTACGTACTTCTCTGCGGAATGCAATTAGGAACATAAGTTTTAAATTTGAAGAAAATCGAGTGAAAATTGTTGAAATTATTTCTCACGCCAATTGGACTTGTCTCGAAAAGTTTCGAGTAGTCGGCCATTTTGTACATCGAAAAAAAATTCTAACAGCTTGATATTCATACTAAATAGATGTGTAATTAATTTTATGAGTGAATCACTTTTTCATACGAAAAAAAAAAATTGTTAATTTCGCACATGATTTTATACCCGTTCCTAAGGCCTTAAAGAGGCCTTACAGGAACCTTCCCCTTTAAATTCATTCTTTAGGCTGGCAATAAAAAAACTGCATGTTTCGACTTTGGAAGGTCATAACTCCGGTGAAAAGGTCACCCAATATCCACTAATTGTACGATAGCGTTGGAATGCTGAGTTTTTTACGCAACCTCCGGTAAATTTGATCAACCACGCTTTTTAACGATGACGATACACGTTTCATAATACTTTTTGTCTGCAATGATTTTCCACGGAGATAGAGCTAATCTAGAAGGTCATCATTTTTGGCAGACATGAGTGATGTTTTAATCGTGACACTGGACACACACACACTCGCGCATACGCACACGTACACAGGTACACAGTGAAATTAATCAACAACATACACTCTGATCAAAGAATTAACGTTCACGAGGCTATACCGCGGAAATGATCATCAAATATTTCCGTACGTTTCAATAATGACGGTGTTATAGAATACGAACTTTTGCCCGCGGCTTCGCTCGCATGTATGTCAAAAATGTTGTCCATGGGTATTTCACCAATGTTTTGTAAAGTCGTATTGAATGATGGGTTATACCAAGGTTATTACGAAAAGACGATTTTCATATCGTAAAGAAAATTCCACGTAGCTTACATACATATTCATAATCACATCTCCCGAAAAAAGCGAACAGTTCAGTTCAATAATGATTTAAGCTATTAAAACTGCTTTCCATTGAGTATGTATATTAATGCTGAGAGCATCACGCATCGCTGTTCTTCTGAAGGAAAATCGCATTCTCTTAAGTTCTACTTAAGGTATTCCTTTTACAAACCCGAATATTTACCAACTAACGGATTTTGGTCTATAATTAAACAACAATATATCCCAGTATAGTGATAAATCTTTAAGCCAAGTTATCGAATTTTTAAACAAAAATTACGACTCTCAAAATCGTCTCATTCATACTGCACTATATGGAGATGACACGCTGGCCACATTTATATATAATAATTTATAACCTAAATAACTTTAGGTGTCTGATACAAACTGCTCTACGCGTATAAACAATTCTGACGAATCCGTAACGACAATAAAAACAGGGGCTCACTGAATGTTCGAAGAAAATATTCATGATGAAAACTTGGAAAAATTGCGCTAACAGAAGAATTTTCGTAGCCACGACTTTTCTACTAAAACCTACTAAATTCGCGCGAAATTTTTTATTCCTGTTTATCGTTGGATATAACAATTGATTGTAACTTATTTTTTTATTCAGCGCTACTGTAATTTACCAATGATTCGGAAGGGCCCTACTCTTGCCTCCACAAAATACGGCCCGCGGCGGAAGGAATGCCTTAAGGGGTCTTCTCACTTTAAACGCTAAAAAATTATTTTTTCATGATTTTTTTTATAGGCATATATTATATATATATTGATGTAAAAGTTACACTTTGTTGTTACACTTAATAGAATTGTTACACTTAATAGACCTTAGAAATACATTTTTTTTTATTTTTTTTTAAATTCAAGTCACTATTTATAGACGAAAATGGTAGTGTAAAAAATGTTCTAAAAAAATAGTATGCCTGCGCTGTTGATGAAATCTCGGAGATGGATTATCGGAAACAAAAATCAAAGTTTGTAGATTCAGTATGTTAATGGCTATAGCGCATATCACACGATTTTTCATATATGCAAAAATAACAAAATGGCGGACATTTTTCGGAAAACGAAAAAAAAACGTGTTTTTTAACCGTTTTTGGCAGAAAAAATAGTAAATATCAAAATTTAAAAAAATCCTTGATATGCGCTATAGCTATAGTTGTAAAGAATATGTGGTTGAAATTTCATAAGGATCGGTTCAGTAGTTTCGAAGATTTTATCAAAAATCCGTCGAAAAACGTTGTTTCGAGAAAAATGCGATTAAAGTTTGTTTGGGTTACATAAATACATATAAATTATTTTTTAAAGTATTTGGCAAGTGTGTTTATTAAGTGTAACAACTTTTATATCAATATCTGTAATATAAACCTATGAATAAAATTAATGAAAATAGCCTCTTTTAGCGTCTAAAGTGAGAAGACCCCTTAACAGATCCGGATGAAACAGTGCAGGGAAATCCTGGAAGCATTCATTTCCACATACCAAAGATTCAGTAAAGAAGCTTTATCTGTTTTCACGCTAACTTCGGTCAAACGGAGTAACTGAGAAAATGTCCAAAACTGAAAGATATTGTCTTCTAACCCTACAAGCTTAATTTCAGCCTGACAGAACGAATATACAGGTAGACACTACAATTATATGATTCTATAAATTGATGTTCAAAATCGAGTGTCCTATTTGAGGCATCGAGTGAATAATATTCTTTAATATATGTCTATATGTATACCAGTATCCATTTTTTTTCAGTGACTTCAAAGTTGTCACACCATTGCGTAAGCACGTTTGTGTACATTTATTTAAAAAACTACAGATATTACACAAAGTGCAACTATTTCATGGCATTGAAAATGTAATCAGACGTTGCGAGCAATAAAAAACAAGTACATGTAAATAATATGAGTTTGTTTTTATTATTTTTCAGAAAATATTGATACATTGAGGTATATAATTGGGTTGGCTTGTATTTGTTTGTTTGTTTGGGTTTGTTTGTATAATTATTGTTATATAATTTTTGTAATATATGCGTAACATAAACAATAATGTTATAATAATTTTTTCATTAATAACGAGATTAGAATTGGGTGGGGAGAGGAAATTTTTCAACCGATCACGCATTCAGCATGCCGCAGCTCCCCCACTCTACTACAACACAGTGGCAGTGGAGTGGGGGTAGCGTTACTTTCGTGTGACATGCAGCTAACGCAGACCCCTATCCCATCCTACCTCAACAAACATATACAGTTTTAAAAGCATTTTCAATGCTGAAACAAACATATAAAGTTTTAAAAGCATTTTCAATGCTAACATTTATTTATTTTTATTATTTATTATTAATTTTTATATATTGAGGCCTTAGGCCACAGTAACGGGTATAAAATCATGTGCGAATTCAACAATTTTCTTTTCGTATGAAAAAGTGATTCACTCATGAAAGTAATTAGACATCTATTTAGTATGAATATCAAGCTCTTAGAATTTTTTTATGTACACAATGGCCGACTACTCAAAACTTCTCGACACAGCTTTTTTCCAATTTGCATGGATAGTAACTTCAACAATTTTCACTTGATTTACTTCAAATTTAAAAGTTATGCTCCTAATTACATTTCGCAGAGAAGTACGTACGGAATTTCTGATTAATCGAAAACTCTTCATTTTATGAGCAGTTTATGAGCAGTTATAACGAAATTTTTCACTGAAAATTCATTTCTTAACTTCAAATACCTACAACTATTGAATAAAACAATATTTTTTAAATTCCGTACGTACTTCTCCAGGTATTCTAATGTAGATGAGAATTTTTGTTTTTTTGTTCTAGGTAAAAAATTGTGGACGCTAAATGTCACGGCGCAGAGCCCCTAAAAAAAGATAACAAAAGAAAATATTAGTAGTCGGCCATTTTGTACATCGAAAAAAAAATGATATGTATTTTCTAACAGCTTGATAGTCATAATAAATAGATGTGTAATTCATTTTATGAGTGAATCACTTTTTCATACGAAAAAAAATTGTTAAATTCGCACATGATTTTATACGCGTTCCTGTGGCCTAAGGCCTTAAGAAGTGAAGTGATTTAGTCATCATAATTTAATTAAAAAATGGAGTTGTTTATTGAAAAGTGGCATGAGTCATCGGTCTGCCGACAATGATTTTCACGCTTTACGACTTTCAAATTGGACGACTTTACTTTGCTTTTGCTGATGCTCAACCTCAACGAATTTGCAAGCGAAGTCGTTTTCTTGTACATAAATACAGACACAAACACATAAACGCAAATGTATGTATACATACATTCACACATATGCATAAACATCGTGGAATTCTTTGGATTTATGCCCCTCGCTCCTTTACTTGTGTTCTATGGGGGTTTCCATTAACTTGTATTATTTGTACTACCATAAACACGCAGTATCGATATTTGCAATGAGCTACTGAATTGAATAATTTGCCAAATTATTCTTCTTTTTTAGAAGAATCATCTCAGAAAGGCGATGTGTGCAAATCGTTTTTTTTTGCCCACTCTATACATATATATTCGTACCATTTATCGAGCGGGTAATGTTTGCAATTGTTCTGTACAGCAGGATCTCGTGAGTAAATGAGGATCTATTCATGATCTCTGACGTTCAACTGTACATACGTATGTGAATAGATACACGTATATACACCCACGCATATATGTATGTAAATGAAGCACCATTACAGTCGATTTCGAGCATTCACGAACAGAAGCGCCTATAGCCATATGCTACTGCACTTGCTCTGCGAGAAACACGACGATGTTGTGTCCCCCTTGGGCTTTGGGCAGGGGTTAATATGTGTACGTGTACACAAGTCCTAGATCGGAGGATTACTGCTTGCACTATGCGCTCGCTGTTTACACGACGAAAGGATAAATGCCATGTTGACACGAGAATATACTAGCAATCGGAATTAATCGATCGATATATATATATATATATATGTATGTATGTATGTATGTATGTATGTATGTATGTGTATATATATATATGTATGTATGTATGTATGTATGTATGTATATATATATATATGTATGTATGTATGTATATATATATATATATATATATATATATATATATATATATGTATGTATGTATGTATGTATGTATGTATATATATATATATATATATATATATATATACATGATTAAGATTTAGGATTTAAATCCATATGGTTTTGTGTTTTTTTACTGGGAAATAAGAGTCTTACAAATTATTACGAAAATTCTGAATGCTAATGATACGCAAACAGAATATTCTACAATATAGCGAAAGAACTTATTCTATACAATTCCCACCAACAATAGGAAGGGAAACGCTGGGGAAAAGACTTGATGAAAGTATCAAGGGAATTACAAATCGAGGAAATAGTAGATACGATAAAAAGGGGGAAGGAAATAAAAATAATAGAGAATTTGATAGATGAGGTCTTGAAAAACTTAAGATAGTTCTGTAGTTTTGGTCAAATCTTAGGAGCTGACCTTCGTGACTATACCTAACACGTAAACCGATCGGAGTTTGCTCGCATTTCTCGATGTAGGTTCTAAACGGATCTTAAGATTTCAAAATAAAAACACACGTGTACGCAGTACTATTGTGGAATTGTTTAAAAAAAAAAATAACGAACTTTGACCGTTTAATTTCGGAGATATCGACTTATGAAAAGTGGTAATTTTATTCCACACCGAACTCGGGCCCAACCAGCCCCCTGACACTGGCCTACTATTCGACTTTTATTCATGTAAGATATTCGAAACACCGGCGCAACATACATATATATGCATGCCTGTCACACGACTACTAGCGCCACAGTGCGGCAAGGACATTTTGCGAACAGCATTTATCTACCAGTGTCAGGGGGCTGGGCCCAATCATCTATAACGGAATAACAACAGTGTACGCTGCAGCCAGCTGATCGGCGCGTGGTCTGGGAACTCGAAGCGTGTTTTTTTCCCGAGTTCTAGTAATTCTGAGACGGATGTGAAATAAATTTATTCTGCAAACAAATTTAATTTGTTCAATTTATGCATGTATTTATGCATGTATTTGTCTTTGTTACAGCGAATACAATTTAAACTGTCGGCAAGATGTTGTAATCCACGTTCCGACGTCCTTCGACAGCGAATTTTTGTTGCTGATCGTTGAGGTTATGGTTATTCTCATCGCGTTTAGCCGCATTTGCTTGACACATGGCTGCCACAGCTTTCAGTCTTTTAGCAAGCGCCTTTTTTCTTGTAAACTTTCCTTTATATCGCATTTGGGTTGACAGTTTCACGCTTTTTTTATTTATATAAAATATTTCGCGAAAGACGGATCGTAGGAAGCTCAACGCTATGACTGCAGGAAAATCGCGCTGTTGTCATGATTACAGCGCCGCTCTCTATACGAGTATGAGACCTATCTACACTGGAAAAAAAATTCAGTTGGTTTAACAAAATGTATCTTTAAATACGTTCAACTTGATTTTTGATTGGCATAACAAACATTTTGTTAATCTAACGATAGTTTGTATCTTTAAATACGTTCAACTTGATTTTTGATTGGCATAATCAATCAAAATCCAATCAATTGTTATGCCAATCAAAAATCAAGTTGAACGTATTTAAAGATACATTTTGTTAAACCAACTGAATTTTTTTTTCAGTGTATGCACGAGGTGCGAATGTGTGGGACATATAGAGGGTACAAGCTCTGTCGAAAATTTACAATCAACAGCATCGTATAGGAATTGGATGGTACTATACGCTTCGACCGAAACTTTTGGCTCATACGTGAACCCACAGAAGTACTTTAAAAAGAAAGACCATAGAGAGAGAGAAAAAGAACAGATTCCAAAATCGACGTATAATAGTTTATACAATGCGATAATAAAAAAACGACGAAGCACCGTGGACGTATTGGGCGGCAAAAGATATTAAAGGAAAGGATAAGGAAACATGAACGAGGATGAGGTGTGGAAATGTAGGAAGGGATGGAAAAAAGGAGGAAGTGGAATGGACTTGTAGGATATGTAAACGAGAAAGAGAAACAATGGAGCACCTGATTACGTGTGAAAAAGGAAGAGGGGTAATATTTAAGGAAGCGAAAACATAAAGAGAGAAGCGGGTAAAGGGGAAGTGATAAGAGGGGAGTAGAGAATAGATTAATAGGATTGCTGAGAGGGGAGATAGATGTAAATATGTGTAATTTTTTTTAGGGAAATAGAAAGAGAGTGTGAGAAAAGAGAAACGGTGGTAATGGAGAGCGAGAATGCAGATTGTGACGAAAATTAAAAATGATAAAAGAGGAAAGATGTAAGTTCGATTGTTGGAGAGCGATGTTTAACGGTGTAACAGCTTACTAAGAAGCCGAAAAGGCGATGCAAATAAAACTTCTTACTACTAGGAAGAGAAATGCAGAGTTGAAACGATCAAAGAAATGTGTTCTCTTTTGTATATACGCGGAAGTGAATACGTTCCAAAATTGTTGTTGCTTTCGAGGAAACTATTCCGAATAAAAATTGGTCCTTTCATATAGTAAATATCCTTCAATTTCGCAAGTCTTTGCCTGAGCCATTCTCCACATGATAACCCACCGATGTCGGGGATCGTGTATTTATACCTCAATCTCACTGCGCTCTGAGCAAACGGACCTAAAGCTTGGAGGGCACGTACATACGCGTCTCCGCACACGCATATACGTTCTCTTATAACGTCAATGCAAATATATCTCCACTATATCAACATGGCCCGAGAGATACTCCAATTTAGTCAAGATGTCTTCTAATATCAATGAGAAAATTGACGTAATCAAGATTCGCGACATGAATTTCATATAACAATTTATGGGGTCTTATCACTTTAGATACTAAAAAAAGCTATTTTAATGAATTTTATTTTGATATGTTTATATTATAGATATAGATATTAAAGTTGTTACACTTGAAAAATACACTTTCGAAATACATTCGAAAAAAAATTATTTATTTAAGTCACTATTTATAGACGAAAATGGTAATTAAAAAATATCCTAAAAAAATTGTCTGCGTCTGCGCTGTGATAAAATCTCAGAGATGGATCATCCGGAACAAAAAGTAAAACGTTTTTAGATTCAGTATGTTAATGGCTATAGCGCATATCACATAATTTTTTATATATGCAAAAATAACAAAATGGTGGACATTTTTCGAAAAAACGTGTTTTTTCACCCTTTTTGACAAAAAAAATTGTAATTGTGAAAAAATGTTAATCCTTGATATGCGCTATAGGTATAGTTGTAAAGAATATGTGGTTAAAATTTCACAAGGATCGGTTCATTAGTTACGAAGATTTTAACAACAAGGCGTCGAAAAACGTTGTTAAAGATTGTTTGGGTTACATAAATACATTTTTTTAAACATTTATGTATTTTGAAAGTGTATTTATTAAGTGTAAGCACTTTTATATCAATATCTATAATTTGAACCTGTCAAAAAAATCTTGAAAATAGCCTTTTTAGCGTCTAAAGTGCGAAGACCCCTTAAGGAATACAAAGATGTCAAATCCAATGTAAAGCTAATCATTCTGTATTGGATAATCACATGTGCGTCAAGTTATCGTTAATAAAGCTCTGTCGGCCGCATTATTATTATCAAAAAAATATGCCAGGTCTATCGAACAATGAAGGTCGATTAAAAAAATGCTATCGACTTCATGCATTTTAATAGACGATATCTTAACGAATAAGAATACACGAAGCGATGCAATAAGTATTGTACTATTTATTACTAAAACTGTAAATAATCAATAGTTAGAAAAAAAGTTCTACGACTACCGAATTATCGAGTTTGTTTGAACCCATGAATGTTTGTAATCAATGTTCACGACATTAAGGGGGACATCATGGGTATTGAAATTTAAAAAAATCCATTTTTGTTTAAATTTTTTATCCAATAGTACAACATGTCAAGAACATTTTGCCAAAGGGGCTGGAATCAAAGATTGCATGTAAGTTGAAAAAAAAAACATTCTCCGTTTTATTCCTACTCAAAACTTTAGTCGCTTTTTTCTCAAAACTGTATTTTTGAAGTCGGTGGACGCGATTTCTCAGAAACGAATGCACCGATCATGTTGACATTTTACACACGTCTTCTAGATCGTATTGACTAGTGATTAAACGAAGGATTTTTTTTCCTTCGATCACAACTTATTTTCAATTCATGGTCTCGATTTTACCGAAATCGAACTGTTTTGCATACAACTCTACTAAACATTCAAATTTCAATTGCTTTTAAAATCCTTCGTTCAATCACGAGCTATACTCACCTACTGACAAAAAATATTTGGTTTTTTTATTTCCGATAAAGCCATCATGAGTTATCCTGACCACCGCGAGGATACTTTTTTTTAAGCGGTTTCCGAAAACCAGTTCCCAACAGCTGAATCTTCAATATTTTTGGATTAAACTTTTCATAAAATATTGTTTAAATGTTGTACTCTTATATGCTCAAAGTTTGATCAAAATAATTATTTGATTATATTTTTTTTTAATGAGAGAAAATATGTTCTTGTTTGCCCTTCGAAACCCATGCAACCCGTTAATGTCAATTTAAATTGAATTGAGCATGGATAAATAATTACTGGAGAAAATGGACGAATTTATTACTGAAGAATCGAATATGTACGAACCCCAAGATATTTTCTCTAGATCGAAGATCAACGGCTGATCATCCAAGGCTCCCTCCAGCGCCGAGAACGTTGCGCCGGAAGCGAGGCTAGCAGGGAGCACATCGGTCCGAAAAAAAAAATCCAAAAAACGTGCAACCAAACGGAAAAACCACAGTTACCACACTCATGCGGTCACAAAGACGAAAACTTGTTCGTTGAGTATCCTTTTCCCAAATTTGCTAACATCCTGCAACCTCCGACACTTCGCGCAAGGTCCGCCGACCTTGATCAATTTAATGTCATCATTATTCATTTGGTCTATCATTTATATTATTTTGCTTCGATCGAAAATTCGCGCTAAGGGTTGCAGTGAGAATCGCGATCTTTTGCGTCTCATGTCACTTGCTCAAGGGTTGCGATCATTTTTATTGCAAAATGGGGGTAAGTGGAATCGCGATGGAAAAAATCATCCTCGACGCGGTATTATGAGGAATGATGCACGCGACACTGCGGCGTCGCGATGTCTGACGTCGCGCGTTTTCTACCCTTATTCCGTTACCACCTTTCAACACCCCCCCTCGGTACCCCTAACGTTACGCGCCGGCGCGGAATTGCAGCTTTTCCTATTTTAACAATTTTTTTATTCTTCCCCGTCTTATGGCTCTGGAATAAAGGTGAGCTGAGCTACGCGCACTTCTACTGCGAAATTTTCGCGCACAATTGTTAAGATACAGTCGCAGACGTACGAGAATAGTTCCCTCGTAGTTATGGGACACTGGTCAACAATGAGAATATGCAACGAAGTGCTTGAAGGATACGGAGGTTACTATACACACGCAAAATCGATTGTCCAATTTATTCTGTTATACTATCTAACGTGTATTCTTTAGGAACAACGAAAAAAGAGTTACTCAGTTTTATTGATCGTTTTAGCGTGCTTAAAGTGCTATTTTTTCGGCCTATGGATTCAGAATTTTCGTTCTAATATTATTTTCTTCTATACTGAAAAACACATTAACTATGTCGAATTTTTATATTTTTCGTGGAAAGGTTTCACATTACTCTTAAGAAATGTTTTTAAAAAATGACAGTAATAAAGAAATGTTCAAACAGACAGTTTTATAAATAAAACTTTTCGACAAAAAACTCGGAAAATCATAGGTATTGAAATAAATCAATCATTTGATTCCCTATGAAGGAATGTTTGTGTGCTAATTACTTTAACAAATAATTAGCACACAATTATTTTTTCATATGGAAACAAATGGTTGAGTTATTTCAATACCTATGGTGTTCCGAGTTTTGTAACATAACAATGCACTGAGAGTAATGTAATCGTGATCTCAACCATATTTCAACTATACTTTGTATTTCCCTGAGGGGACAATAATACTTTATAGCCATAGTTACTGCCAAAAGTATAGTACAGCTTATTGATATTTTAGGAGTTGTACGAATTATGCACATATGTTAACAGCAACCATCAATTTTACAAACATACGTTTATTCATCGATGTTATATGATATAGTAGCTTTTCATAAAATGGATGTTATCTGATACTATAACAATTTTACTTCGCCAAGCTTTTAATATTGAACTAAAATACATATATACATTGATTAATAATGTTGCCTGTGATCTGCGACGATGTTTATAGTGATTTATACCATATTATAAGATACGACCTGCTATATGCGTATTTGGTGTGTTATTCAAGTGTTGGTACAAGGCATCAATGCCCGTCTACTAAATGCATAGAATCTTTCATGAATCCAAAACAAAATAAAATTTTCAACTGAGAGTTCTACCTCGATGATTTTTTGTTATATTTCGCCATTCCCTGAACTCCGGTAATCATATATATGACATAAGAGACAAAAGTAATTCCGTCCATACTTCTGAATAACTGTTACTTGCAATTTAGATGAAATATGGCACAAATCTTTTTGTTTTATAATATAATTCACTGTTTAAATGGATTTTTGGCAATTCGCAATATTTTTGTACCATATAATAGTGATTTATACCATATAATATGATACGACCTGCTAAATGCATAGAATTGTGTGTCCTACAAGAACAGAACGTAAACTAAAAGAAGTGTTGAACCGATATCCTATTTTTGCAATGCAATCAACATAATATGTGACAGTTTGTGAGGCATGCGTTGTTCTTAAAACTATTAAGGCGGAATATACATTTAAAACGATCAAAAAATCGTTTTTTTTCTTTCTTTAAAAGATAGAACTATATATGTAGAATATTTTCTCCAAAGTTTCAAAGCGAAATTCGAAAAACTTCAAACGTTACAGCCCGTCAACGCTGTGCCTCACCGCTCGGATTCGGGGCGGGCGCGAACTTCAAACGCGTTTTTCTCAAATTGCATTATCGAAATTGGCGTGCAGGATTACTCAAAAACTATTAAGCCGGTTGAGTCGAAACTTGGGAGAAATATTGATAATATTGGTACCTTCTACTTGACGAAAATTGTTTTTTTTTAAATCGGAAAAAAACTACTCTTTTAATCCACATTTTACAGAAATGTTGATTTTTTGTTGTTGTAAATGCGTAAATATACTATTAAAGTGTACCTAGAGTTTGATAATTGTAAAACAATTATTTTTTAGTTAAAAAAATCCCTCAATATGCTTTTTTCCCTGTTTAAATGTATATCCCGGCTGCGATACGTCTTCGCTATAAGTAAGTTTTTATGATGAATTTTACTATCCCCTCTTTTCCCATGGGCGTTTATTGTAAATACCATGAACGTTGGTTTCAGTGTGCTCAATTAATATTTACCAAATCTCGAATGTCTGAAATTTGTCTGACCTTTGTAGAATAACGAGGTCCTGGAATTCTTAAATTTTTCGATCGAACCAAACATTTTATTGGGAAAATATGTGCGATACACTCTTAAGGCCTTAGGCCACTCCAGAGGCCGAAGAATAGGCTTTCTGGGGATTTTTTTCCCAGAAAAACTACAAAATAAATTGAGATTACAAAAAGGGTGTTTATCATACATATCAATGACTGTATACATTAATTTTTTTGAAGCGATTGCTTTCAAAATGGCGGCTGTGCAGCGTTTATCTCAAAACTGCATTTTTTAAGTCGGCCGGAAACATAACTCAGACAATTTTCAACCGATTCACTCGAAATGTTGAATATATCTTGAAAAAATACATTGTCTATGGAAGTACGTAAGATTTTTATTTTTCTACAGTGCATAGTTCATTTGTTATTAACAATTATCTGACGATTTTGAAGGCAAATTTTTGGAAAGTGATAAATTTGCTGAAAAAATGGCCTAACCCCTTAAAGGGACTGCGGGGGTTTGAAAGTTAACAAATTAGCTAAATTAGCTAAAATTCACTAAATTGGCATCCGGATGACCAAAAAAAAAATGGAAAATGCTGCGTTATTTGGTATTACGAAGTTAGAAACGCATTTTGTTTTCAATCAGATGCCAGGTACAATTAACGCACTATAGTTCTTTTACAACTTCTGTGTGAATTGCAAACTGATATCCTAAGCGAATTGCGCGATTTGTGGTAAAACCGGATTCAACAGTTTGCCTCCTACGTTGGAACGCCGATATTATTTATCTAGGAATAAATTTGCAGAAACGTTCTTCTATCATACTGTTAAAATAAATCCCCACGGAAAATAAACAAGTCTTACATTTATTCCGGTGTTGTTGGAAAAAAGGTTAAGCACGGGAAATTAAAAAATTTCAAACAGTTCTAGTCACCTTTAACTGTCGAATATTTTTTTTTCTTCATACATAACGCTGCTTATCCGCGCGATTTCCTACTCTTTCCTTCTTCGTTGAGGTATTCTTTTCACGAATCCGAATATTTACCAATCAACTCATTTTCGTCTATGATCAAGTAAAAATACATCCTAGTATACTGGTAAAATTTCAAGCCACGTAACCGAACTCGAAACGAAAAATGACGACTCTAAATATCGTGTCATTTTTCAGGGAACCTGCTGTAGTTTGATACATTTTGCGTTCAACGATACATAAAACTAAAAATATGATATATGTACTGATGAAATAAATTGTATCTTAAGGGGTAAGGCCACTGTGGAAATTTCAAAAAATCGATAACGTTCTGCTCGAGCAGGACGTTAATTTGGAAGGCCAATTGTATGGCGCAGGCATCGCTGACTGAAGGTATATAAAATTTATCAATGATTTTTCTATAACGAAAACTTTAAACGCGTTTTTCTCGAAACTACATTTTTCAAGTCGGCCGGAATCATAACTCGAACAAATCTTGACCGCTTGACTTCAAATTTCAACTGCATATTCGAAATTACATTCTGCATAGAAGTACGTAGGATTTTCTCGATATATTACATATTTTTTTTATAAGCATTTTTCGGACGTTGTTTTTGTTGAGAATTTTGAACTTTTATTTATTATTAACTTTTATTTTATTATTTGATTAAAAATCGGTATATCAAAAAAAAATCCTACGTACTTCTGTAACTATTCACATGTATAATCGAAAAAAAAAAATTCCATTCACTGTAAATCAAAAATTGCAGGTGCCGTTAGTTCGGCCGCGCGCCTATGAAAAAAAGGCTTCGTCGAAGAAAAGCTGTGCAGCCGCCATTTTGTTTTATATTACTCTGAAAAAAATAGTTTATACAGTTTATCATATGTACAATAAAGGATATTTTTCGAAATTTTTATTTATCCCATTGTCTCGCTAAAAAAATCCCCAAAATATACTTCTTTTTTTCCCCGCTACAGTGGCCTTACCCCTTAAAAGGCAACTAATAGGGCTCTTAATATACATTACACAAAACCATCGACAAATATGTTAATATTTTTTTACGCAATAAAAAAAAAGTGGTATGTTGATCAAGGTACATCAGCGATGTTGCAGTCAAGGTACATCAGCATTGCTGATGTACCTTGACTGCAACATCCGTATACCTTGTACCTTGATCACAGTGAGGATTCAGTCAAATAAAAGGCAATTATTGGCCGAATTCAAATATTATTTATGTTTTTTAAAAGTTTATGATGTTTGTAGTATCTTTATTCAACTTATGTAATAACAGATATCTGTATTTTAACCAAAAAAATATTCACCAATCATACGTTTTTTGTAACTTCATTTAGTTTCTAAGTTGAAAGTATAGAAAACTGTGACATTTTTTCTTAAAATCTAAATTAGAAACATCATAATCAAATTATGCTGTTTTCTTCTTCTCTGAAACTAATTATTGTTCTTAGAGGCTTCTTATTCAATAGGTAAGCTCCCAATATTTGTTCATTTCGGGATCGGAATAGAATTCCCTTTTAGAATTTATTTTGTAGGCTTTTTCATTTTCTCTTTAATGTCTGACCAAGGATATAAGTTCAAATCTTTTTCTGGCCACCGAGAATAAATTTAATGATGTCATTATGTTTAAAGCCACATAAAAGACCAATACACGTCAAGGTTTCTCTCGTTTCATGCAAACACTAAAGCGTTATCGTAAAATCTTAAAAATCCGTACAATGCCGATCCGAAATGCGCTGTATGTTGACCACGATCAAGGTACAACGGGTTTCCCAGGATCAAGGTACAACACCCCCACCTCTTGATGTTTACTCGCACATAAAAAGATTGAGGTTGTGTTTAGCTAAAATCAGCATAATACCTCTTAAACGCTAATAAAGTACCTCCCTAAAACAGTAAGTTATAAATAATTATGTAGCTAATAAAGCAAGTTATGAAGAAAGCAAACAAAATTAAAATCCTACTTTTCGGCACCAAAAGTTTCAAAATAGTCTCACGTCCAAACGCCGTGGAGTAACGGTCTGCACCTAACTTCATGTTGATTTGCCTTCTCAAAACGTCACCAAGCCGTAAACAAAAATCCCTAAAGAGGGCGGAAACATTTTAAAAAGTTGAGTGGCTCAAGGTACGTAGAATGTTAAGGTGCTTCCTTACGGCACGTTATGGAGATGACAAGCTGGCCACATTTTCATCTAATAATTTATACACTAAATTACTCTAGATGCCTGCTATAAAGTGCTCAATAAGATTCCGTAAAGACGCCTCTGTAAAGAAAGATTTCGTAAAGACGATAAAAACAGGGGATCACCAAATGTTTAAAGAAAATATTAATGACAAAACTTAGAAGAATGTAACTAGCAGAAGAATTTTCGGACCCGCGACTTTTCACAGAAAATCTACTAAATTTCCGCGAAATTTTTTATTCCCATTTACCGTTGGGTATGATAATTTATTGTGACCTATCTTTATCAAGCGCCACTGTAACTCAACCAATGATTCAAAAGGGCCTTCCTTATGCCCCCATAAAATACGGCCCTCCGCGAACAGAATACCTTAAGCTTCGAGTGGTCCAACTTCGGGACTATACCGCCTACAGGGGCAAGAATAATTGCGATTTATCAACGATGTACGGTGCGTCGCCAGTTCACTTGAGGCGAACATTTTTTTACCACATTTATAAGGACCATTTTGGCTTGATAATGAGCGAATCTCATGTTTATGCAATTTTTCTGGCCATCGCCGTGCGGCGAAATATCCATGGGATGCCTTGCCTGTTTGGCCTCGTCATTCTCCCCCCATTGGGTTTGGATTTGCTGGATAACCCAAACAAGAAGTCTCTGCGGCTCGACACTTCCATTATCAAACCAACCCAAGTGTAAGTGTACATGTGAGTTTGTTTGGGTTTATTTGATAACGGAATTGACGAGCCGCAGAGATCGAATGTTTGTTTGGGTTCGTTTGGGTTATCGAAGAACTTAAACAATCGCAAACGAACCCAACAAACGCACATCTACACCCACACGCACACTTACACTAGGGGCGTTAAATATTTTACCTTCTCGTGGTACATTCGCGATAGCGCTAAAATAGTAAAAAAAAGATGTTCCAACCGAAAAATTATGATCGTTATAAAAAAAATGTTCCTACCATAATTGTTAGTTTTGGCTTGGCAATTTTTTTGGTGAAAAAAGTAATGTTCCTATTTTTTGTTAACATGTCGGTCATCTTAACGTCGCCATGTCGAATTTTGGAACAAAAAATATATTTTTTTTAACGATCCCTCTTGAACCCTAAAATTTTATTATACTCAATACTTAATCGGAGCAGTATTTTTCGAGATAAATCAGGTGTAAGATTAAAATGAGACATTCCGGTATCTGGCGAGGTCGTTTATTGACCGATTACACTAATACACATAATCCGCCAACACACATATTACATTATCAATACACATGGCACTTTTATTATGATACCAGAATTAGTAAAATTATGATGCCAACAATCTTAGATGTACGTATGAAAAATAGAACTAAATAGTGCAACTGGGTACAATACACTGGGTGGGCATTACTGAATGAGTAATCCCACCACGCGGTAAGCACTTCAAGTTATACAAAAACGGTAAAATCAACATATTAACCTCCAAATTCTCCAAATGTTGAAATTCGAAATGTGTACCTGCGGTCGATCGAATTAGAATGGTGGGGGCGACTCCCCAAGTAGCAATTTTCGAGAAGTTGTCCAAAAGTCGGCTAAGTGGGTACCAAATGTCCGCCTGGAAGTTATCTTAAAGATAACAACCATCCAAAAAGATAACTGTTGGACACATGGTAACTTATAGGTAGCATCCAAGCGGTCATTTGGTACCCATTTAGACAACTTCTGGACGACTGTTTGGAAATTGCTACCTGGGTCGTGTATTGGTGCTGTCTTTAATGTCGCTAGTATCGAGGGATATTGTTTTGATAGTGAGAACATAACCCGCGCATTCTGTGATTTTGCGTATATGGTTACCACATATGGTCAATCGAGTGCAATACACGTGTTAGCGACTTATAATTTTACTTTTCCATGCGAAGAACATAACTCGGATATTGTATTATATGCGGTTGTTTATTATATTAGGCAAAATGTGCTGCAGGAGAATGGAAAATGAAAAAAAAATTGTACAATATTGTACAAAATTGACAAACCAATACAATTTTGGTTGTTCCGCTACATTGTACGTTTTGTTTGCGGTTATTTTGTACCTGCACAACAGCAACTAATAAATATCCTTCATTCCGCCATCTTGAATCTTAACGGATAGATAAAATGTTTTTGTAGGATTTATCTACTCGAAATTATTTTTGGGTGGAAAATATAAGGTGCTGTCTCCATATTTATTGTTAGCGAAAATAGCAGTCCATGAATACGTGTACATAGAAATACTTACAAGCAGTAACCTCAATTATGCGTGTCATTCACAATTTATAAAAAGAAAAAAGACAGTGCACGGAAATTGAACCAAAGATAACAAACATTTCACTCAGGCATCAACCTATTCAGCTAGATGGTATTTTATCCATAAGAGAAGAAAACTAATTTCTTCCTGTTAACCTGGCTTGGATTTCAATGGTAGGGTTGATGGACTATTCATCAATTAATTACTGAATGGGTTTTTCTGATTTATTCCCGTCAGTTTATGAGTTTATGTATTTCTTTTTAAATATTACATTTTGAAGTTTACGTCAATCTCCACTTGATCGCATTGGTTGTACGCAACGTCGTTACCATTTTAGCTTCTCGCGTATATCTCCAGCATTTATGAAGAAAGTAACCCAAAAAACGAATATTGTGTGCAGCATAGTTTACAGAACAATATTACCGAAAAAAATAGACAAGTTACCGATCTCATTAATGAAAATGTATGAAAAACGTGCGACCGGTTTATGAAAAAGTGAGGCTTGTCGACGAGTGTGTATCAAAATGTGGCAACGTCGGAACTATGGGAATAGGAGAACCAATCGAAAACCTAGCGCGCTAATTTCAAATACGTCAAAGTCAAATGCGACTAAGGGGAAGTTATTCATTTATTCCCAGGTAGCAATTTCCAAACAGTCGTCCAGAAGTTGTCTAAATGGGTACCAAATGTCCGCTTGGAAGCTACCTATAAGTTACCATGTGTCCAACAGTTATCTTTAAGATAACTTCCGGGCGGACATTTGGTACCCACTTAGCCGACATTTGGACAACTTCTCGAAAATTGCTACTTGGGTTTATTATAATATATTCCCTTTTTCCTAGCTTTGGTGAGCATAGTACGATGCTTGTGGGCACGAGCACTAACAAATCGTCTTTTCCATCGGAAACTTTGCGGCGCACTAATTTTTTTCTGAATTATTTGATGTCTCCTTTTGCTCTGACATAACCTCTGAAAACGACCACCGGCGCGAAACGCGGGTAACAAAGCTGTGACCTGGGACAGTCACTGCAGTCAATCTAACAGCCTTGAATTACGAGAGAACCGTGCGACGTGGCCAAATCTCTTATATATTTTAATAGGATTTTTAAACATGGACATATAATTTTCTAATTATTCTAACTCCTTTAAATTACCATAGATGTAAATGATAATTATGATTATCTTCCGTACTTTCGAAAATTTCCGCGATATTCAGTGGTACACCTCATTAATATTATGCTACAATAAGTTGGCACTGGTGACGCCACACAATGTATTAGCATAGGAACTTCGGTTCGTCCCTCACCTTTCAAAAATTATTTAGCAATCATAAAGTTTAGTAATAACTAAATTTTCCATGTGCAAACTGTTTAAATGTTTAGATATAATTTAAAAAATGAAAATATAGTTATTCGATAGATTCGCGGGGTATTTATAGGTTTGATAATTAGCAATACCGGTTCTATCTCCGTCTCTTTTTACTCAACCAGGCGAGTTTAACCTCCACGCTTTTCAACGTCGATCTGCCAAAACAATGTCAGGTGTGGGAAATATAAAGCATTGTATTCGGGCCACGACTGGTAAAAAGCGTGGAAAATTTGTGTCGGCGAAATATGTCGGTTAAAAATTAAATACGTGTGGAAATTCGAATGAGTGAGATGAGATTAGGACTACAGTCAGCTGTTGCCTTGCTGTCACGTCTCTTTATCGTAGCAAGTGGTAATAAATCCAATACCGGAAGTTTAAATTAAACTTAATATTACATAAAAAATAGGGCAATAAGCGTATTTCTTCTGAGAGCACTGAATTACTACAAGTGTTAAGTATATAAATCTGATTATTTTTAGGAATCTGACGGATTCCCACTATTATATACACTTTTGTAGCGACCGGAAATTGTGTTTTTGTATGTCGTCTCGGAATTCCTTCACAAAAAGATGCAATTGTAATATTTATTTTCTCTGTAATTGGGTCGATAAACGACCCTGAATTTTTACAGAGACGATTATTAATATATTTAGTGGAGCTCAAAAAAAAAGAATGAAAATCCTATGGATTGAAGGCTGGCGATAGGACTACCTTAATAACTTGTGGAATATTTAGACTCTCAGGTTAGGCTACAACGAGAATGCGTGGCTATTGTCCTCGTCGCACAGAACCACGGTCCGTGCCAGGAAGACTAGAGGTAAGGAGTACGAACACCGTGTCGTCGAAACGTCCGCAAAAGTGAGGACGAGAAGGGCGGCGCTGCTCTCCTACCGCACCGAAGTAAAGTCAGCAACAAACCAGTGCCGTACGATACGCTCCCTCATATGGAGCGATAATTTGATCAAATGAATTGTGTAAAGGCAGTGCCGTACGATATGCAAAAAGCACCCTTTGCCATTTCATATGGAACGATCATTTCATCAAATTAGTTGTACAACCAGTTGGTGAACGCAATTTCTATATAGATGGACAGAATTCTTATATATAGATTATTTTGGAGAATACCGAAATACGGAAATTAAATCAGTTTTTTTGTTGCGGAAGGGGTAACAAACAAAATTTATTTATAGACACAAGGAACTTCATTAGAAATTTGCATCCAGACAAAAAATGTACAGATTATCACCATATTTACATATTATGATACGCTGTACAGATAAAGAATGTTAACGAAAAAACGGAAATAAAGTCAGTTTTTTTTCCTCGAGGAAACCGTAACAAACAAAATTTATTTATAGACACAAGAAAATTCATGAGAAATTTTAATCCAGACAAAATTTTTTCAAATTCTCACATCTCATATTTACACATTATGATACGCTGTACAGATAAAGAATAACAACGAAATACAGATATTGAGTCAATGTTTTTTTTTTTCGTTGCGGAAGCAGCAAAAACATAGACACAAGAAAATTCATAAGAATTTTGAATTCAAACAAAAGATTTACAAATTATCACACATCATATTTGCACATTATGACACGCTGCACAGATAAATCGATGTTACAATTTTGATTTTTTCCTATTGTCTTTCGTTTTAATTTTCCTTGCGTGATTATTTTCGTTGACCGATCTCGCTAGAAAATGTCCTCTCATGACGAGATAATAGTTTATCACTCTCTTCGTGAGCTCTTCGTTGTGTGCTTGGCATCCCACGTACTCTAAATTTTTCATGTCCGAAACTTTGTCGAGAACTTGATAGAGAGTGTTGATTTTAACGGCAGTTCTCGATCGATCGCTGCATCCAAGTTTCTCTCGCGCTCGGGCACTGAAAGCAACAATTCAAACAATATTATAAGCTTTTACTTAATTTGAACTTCTATGACAATGGCAAATTGATATTTCATCCACTCACCCACTCACTTCCCATTTTCACGCCTCGAAAATAAACATTTTGTTTATTTTCGAGACATGAGACAAAACGTGCAATGTACGAAAAAAAAAATCCATATATTGCACGTTTTGTCTTATCGACGGCACACTTGCTCCATATCTCGCGTTTGTGATCATTTTTATTTCACTCGGTACGATAATGGTACGATAAAACGAAATCATTCTTTTTATGAATGTAAGTACTATTTTTCTTACCTACGATTGATTGTTTTCGCCGCAGACCACTAAATATATTTTATACCGAGACAATTATTTTTTTTTACATCTAACACAATTCGAAAAATTGGTTAGCCCGAACGCGCTTTATGCCAACACGGACGACGAGCGGGAATCATCGATGACACATGACGTCGGTTGTGTTCTTGTCGCTTAGTTCACTTCGGTGCGGCCATGCACTAGCGACGCACGCCGTGAAAACACTAACTACTAAAATCCACAGTTTCACGGACGCTTTTGGATCGGGCTCGCCACAGGCGTTCGTACTCCTTACCTCTAATCAAGGAGACTAGAGTAAAGGAGTTCAAACTCCCTATCCTAGCCTGTATGTACGAAGTTCTTTCAATCGGTCGCAGAGATATAGTGCTCAGTTCCGCCGCAGGCGTCGCTAGTGTTCCCCAGAGCCCATAATATATAGTAATACAAAACTGCATAAGGTCCGAGCTGCTCCTCAACGACCAATGACAAAACTAGGGTGATCGTGTTTCTCTCTCGTACTCACCTGGAACAGTCATGGTGCGTTCTCTCTCGCACACCCGAACGATAATACACCCAAGTAGGGATTCCTTCTATTATAATATATAATAATATTGTGTACATATATATAATAAATAAAATATAAATAATATTAATGAAACAACTCGTGTTGTTTTATTCACATAGGCTTATCATATAATAAGCACATTAGATATAATAATTATATAATAAGTGCAACACGAGTTATTTTTTATGGAAACTTATGATTTGCCTGTTATGTTTAAAAATATAGCTAATTATAATGAAACGCCAATAAAGCGATAAACCAACCGTAATGTATTTATTATTCGGATGCGCGTTACTCTGTTTTCCTGTACAATAATAATAATGATAAATAACAATAATAACATGTACATGCAAGAAACCGGGCGAATGCGGGAACGTTGGCTCTACATGCTGGGGTTGTCTTTTCAACACGTGCTTAGTATATGTATACCCATGAAAACTCGTTGTTTGCTAGTTACGTTTAAAAATGAAGCTAAATATGAATTAAATTAAGCGATGAACCAACCGAACAAGCCGTCAAGCCTAATTGAAGCCGAAGCATGGCAATCACTTACATATGAGAATATTATATTTACTGGCAAATGATTGTGTGGCGAAGTTGGTAGAACGCTAGCTTGCTGTATTGAAGGTCCTGAGTTCGAGCCTCGATAGTTTTAATTTTTTTCTTTTGCATTCGTACAGATATCTGGGTGTACGAGCGAATCGAAGCAGTTTTAACCAATCAAAGAACTCGTCCAATCCCAAAAGAACTCGAACAAAAATATCATGGAAGAATATATTTTTTAATTTACTGCCATCAATAGTTGAAATTTTTTTTATAATTCCTACCTAGAGTGTTTACTGTTTCCCTTTATCTCATTGACTCGCGAAGAGTCATCTCCATTATTATACACATAGTTCGATAGCTGCTGTGCTGGTGTACACGACAGATATATTTGTGTTTGACAGGGGCAAACCATTTTGCCGCCATAACACGGTCAGTTTCACCTTATGCAGTTTTGTATTACTATAGATTATGGGCTCTGGGGAACACTAGCGACGCCTGCGGCGGAACTGAGCATTACACCTCTGCGACCGATTGAAAGAACTGTTTAAGGCGGGAGTGTCCACTCCTTCTCTCTAGTCTCCTTGCCTCTAATCTTCCTGGTCCGTGCACAGAACCCACAGAACATCCACGATTACAGCGACTTTAGCGGACGGCTTCGGCAAGGAGACCATCCCCCACCACTAGAGTTGCCACACGTCAGACCGTGGCTGGGCAGAAGAATATTCTTAGGTGATAAGTAGCGCCACGTATTGGTCAGCAATAGAATTAAGAAATCCGGACAAAACGCATAGCGTTTTAATGCATATGAGAGCATTCTCTGATGAGAGTGCCGCGTGTTACCCCCTGACCAATAGCATGTTGAATAGCCAAATCGAATCTAGTAAGTTACTAAAATGCCGCTGTTTCCGCGGACCGTTATAGATCCTTACATACTGGTCATTACATTGTTTAACAATTTACGTTTGGCAGACTTTGCCGTGCAATAATTATTTACTCTCTGTTTGAAATATTTGCATAGGTAATGTACGCTAATTACAACAAAAATAAATACGTTCTGGTATTTTGCGATTAATTGACACAATTTCTCCTAACCTTAGTTTACGCGTTGTAATGTTTTTTTGTCATTAGATACGTGCAAGCGTGAGCGACGTTCTCGGCGTAAACATTAGTCTATACAAGAGATCGAAATTTCGACATCCGTGCTCGCATCAAGCAATGACTCGGATAACACAAGAAAGTTCGAGGTAACGCGCATTCCAGTTCAAAAGGTCTTGCAGTTATTTGTACCCTTGCGCTAGTTTTCAGTGAAGCAACCTTCATCCGTTGAAACATGAATACGAATTAGTGTGAGGCATGTCGAGCGACGGTGAGAGACGCGGAAGGGCAAGAACGAACAAACGAAGGTTCGTCGGCGCGCTCCAAAATGGTAGCAGCGACGAGTACAGCGGACCAATGGTAAAAACAAGAAAAAGCCAGAGAGGCAACGTAAGAACTTTTCAAATACCGAATTATGTAAAAAATTACTTTGCACTACCCCCATACCGTGCATTTTTTCTCGGAGAGGGATATTCCACATTTGAGGAGGTTGGAGCGTTAGCTACAATTGAAGATTAAAAAAAAATCAAAATATATGTTGTCCTAGAGAGTTTTGTAAAACAAGTTTGGAAATTTTTCATTGAATAAATGTGTTTGGGTTATTTTGGGTTTAAAACTGTTGCCAGTGATATACCGTCAGAGATATTTTGAATCGTAGTGTCGACCGTGCACTCCAAAAATTTGGCCACTCCTGGTCTAGACGATACTGCGTCTACAAATTGAAAAAAAAATTTCGCCATTGAACACCAGAGATAAAAAATAGTTTAAGGCCTTAGGCCACAGGATGTAAAATCATGTGCGTATTTAACATTTTTCTTTCGTATGAAAAAGTGTTGCACTCATAAAATGAATTACACATCTATTTAGTATGAATGTCCAGCTGTTAGAAAATATATATATATTTTTTTCAATGTACAAAATGGCTGACTGCTAATAGTTTCTTTTATCTTTTTTTTAGGCGCTCCGCGGCGTGACATTTAGCAACCACAATTTTTAGCCTAGAAGAAAAAACAAAAATTCTTGTCAATCTATATTAGGATTCCTAGGGAAGTACGTACAGAATTAAAAAAATATTGTTTTATTCAAAAGTTGTAGGTATTTGAACTTAAGAAATGAATTTTCAGTAAAAAGTTTCGTTATAACTGCTCATAAACTGCTCATAAAATGAAAAGTTTTCGATTAATCATAAATTCCGTACGTACTTCTCTGCGAAACGCAGTTAGAAACATAACTTTTAAATTTGAAGTAGATCGAGTGAAAATTATTGAAGTTGTCACGCCAGTTGGAAAAATGCTGTTTCGAGTAGTCGGCCATTTTGTACATCGACAGAAAAAATATATATTTTCTAACAGCTTGATATTCATACTAAATAAATGTGCAATTAATTTTACGAGTGAATCACTTTTCCATACGAAAAAAATTGTTAAATTCCCACATGATTTTATACCTGTTACTATGGCCTAAGCCCTTAATGCATGTAATTTTACGTGCGGTCAAATGGATAAAACATTCACACTACGGGAGAAGTAATTTTTTTTGGCTATTTGGCAACAAGATAAACCTTATCTAACAACGGATTAAAGCAAACGAAACTTTTGTAAACATTTAGAAGAAAAAAAACCCCATCTTGCCGATCGTAGAGCACATATATTTAATATTCAACCGTCAAGGTTTGATAAAAGACTACGAATCTTGGCTGGCGAATGAAGAGCATTACTGCCAACCTCAACATCTTGATGTTGCTGTATTTCATCAAAACTCGATGTTAATTAATGGTAATAATGAAAGGTGGGCAAGGTTAGTCCAAAAATCAACGTCGTTAATCGTTATTGCGTTACCGTAAACCGGGGTAACTTTGGGACGGGGGGTACAACTTTGGGACATCGCGTAATATGCGGCTTTTGAATTTCCTACCAACACCATGCTTTATGAATTGGCGCCCAATGGCCGCTACTGCTATACCGCTGGTATGTGCTTATACCTACGCGGCAAATATTTGAAGCTGTGCTGACGTGTCCCAAAGTTATCCGATATTGTCCCAAAGTTACCCCGGTTTACGGTACTCAAAAAGTTAACTTCTTTAATTATTAAAGCGTTAGTTTCTTGAACCGTTAACGCAAGTTAAAGTTATCCCTTAAAGTTAATAATCGATATGAAATTGTAGGTAATTTTTATTATTATGTTTTACCCAGCACTAATTTTGAAAATTAACCATTTAAATAAGGATTTCGTAGTATATGATATATTATAGTATTAATATGGTATTACAGTAGGTAGATATAGAGTATAGCAGGGTCCAGTAGGGCAGGCTAGGTAAGGATGGCAAATAAAAAACTAAGTAGAGAGGGCAAAAAAAGAGGCAGAATCTGACCGCACCGGAGGAATTTAGGTTCGGCAGTGTGTCGTTCTCTTGTTGAACGCAGTATAGAGTTTCTGCGTACACGCACGCTATGCATGGCCACTCATCTCACTCGAACTCGCGCCGCGCATTTCATTTGTTCGCCGCCTGCCATATGAGCGTGGCGCACATCGCGAAGACGAAGGAACGGACTTAAATTAACGGAAGTTAATAAGACCGTTGATAGTTTTTTAATTTAACTTAAAAGTTAACTCGTTGAGCAATATCCTAACTTCGTTAATTAAGGGGTCTTCTCACTTTAGACGCTAAAAATAAAGGCTCTTTTCGTACATTTTTTCGATAGGTTTATATTATAGGTATTGATATAAAAGTTGTTACACTTAATAAATACACTTTCGAAATACATTTGGAAAAAAAATTATGTATTTATGTAACCCAAACAAACCTTAAACGCGTTTTTCTCGAAACAGCCTTTTTCGACGGCTTGTTGATAAAATCTTCGAAACTGCTGAACCGATCCTTATGAAATTTTAACCACATATTCTCTACAACTATAACTATGGCGCAATCAAGAATTTAAAAATCATTAATTTTTACTATTTTTTTCGACAAAAACGATGAAAAAAACACTTTTTTGTTTTTTCGAAAAACGTCCGCCATTTTGTTATTTTTGCATATGTAAAAAAAATTATCATTTGCGCTATAGCCATTAACACACTGAGTCTAAAACCGTTTGACTTTTTTGTTCCGGATGGTCCATCCGCGATTTCATCAACAGCGCAGACCTACAATTTTTTAGGACATTTTTTTAACTACCATTTTCATGTATAAATAGTGACTCAAAAAAATAAAGATTTTTTAAATGTATTTCGAAAGGGTCTTTATTAAGTGTAACAACTTTTTGTCAATATCTATAATATAAACCTGTCGAAAAAAAATCATGAAAATAGCCTTTTTAAGCGTATAAAGTGAGAAGACCCCTTAATGATTAACGAACTAACGTTTTTCTGCCCAGTTTTGGTAATAATAAATCATCTCGTGACAAATATAAATACGCATAATTATTAAGGAGTGAGGTCTAGTTGGAACGTTAAAAAAAGGCCTTTTTTTCCGATTTTTTTTCGGCCAAACGATAAAATAATTTACAACAAAAGTTCTTCCGTTTAAAAGATATATATTTAATGTAAACATTATAATTTTTTTAAAAGAAATATGTTTCAAAATAAGCCGATACGTAACAATGATGGTTTTTGCCGAGGACGCTGCAAAAAAAAAACAGGTTTTGCGGTGATCACTCTCACGCTGTGACGGATTATCTGAAACCAACAAAACAGTGGGGAATCTTTAGTTAATGATATAATGCTCCGGTTGAACGAAGGGTTTTGAAAAATTTCCATTTTTCACAAAATGGCGGACGTTGAAAGTCAAAAGTGTTGTTTTGACCAAAATTTCACTTACAAAAATTGACTATAAAGAAAAAATTGTCCAAAAAAAAAATCCTTCGTTCATCCGGAGGAAAACTATGTATAGAAGAAATGACATAAATTTCAACCCGATCGGTAAAGCCGTTCTCGAGTTACATTGATGACCGACTTCGAAAACATGGTTTTGAGAAAAACGAGTTTAAAGTTTACCTACCACTACCTATTTACTTTATATGGCTCAAACACGGCATCCTTCAAAGTTATGTATTTCGGCGAATAATGGTCTGATTTACATTCAATTAGTTGGGAAATACTCTTAAGATATTATACTTTTAGAAAATGAAAAAATATCGATTTTTTGAAAATTCTAACTAGACCTCCCTCCTTAATGACTCCAATTTTCATTCTGATTTGTATAAAACATTCACGGACGCATGTTTCTCATAATAATCAACGATAATATTATAATTTTTCAAGTTGGTAGTAACCCAAAAGTTTTTCTTCTTCACGTAGTAAAAATATAAAAATGCATATTCAACAATTAGCATCTACAGAATAAATATATCTCTCATATGCATTTTATTGAGGTTCGT
Organism: Ophion obscuratus; assembly: GCA_964007375.1. NCBI lineage: Eukaryota > Metazoa > Arthropoda > Insecta > Hymenoptera > Ichneumonidae > Ophion > Ophion obscuratus. The sequence continues at coordinate 21,824,077 of OZ023314.1, read as the reverse complement.
GGAAAAAAGATTCAAAAGCAGTCATTTGACTTAACGGGACCACTCCAACCTCCTTAATATTTGAGGACTCAAAACCCTTGGTGCATACATATCGGCAAAACCTATTGGAAATTTTAGAAATTATATAGTTGAAAACTAAATCTCATATAAATGAGCGCGCTATAAATTCAGTACACAATGGTTGAATGTTCTAGAAAAATGACAATTTGGTTGTTGAATATACCTCATAGGGCGACGCTACTATATTAGGCCAAAAATCGAATTCTGGACGGTTTTTTCAAAATATACACAAAAATTGTATACCAAATTTCATGAATACACAATAGTGACACCATAGCCTGTTAAAACCAAATTTTTTTAACCAAAGCCGCTAGGTTCGAATTTTTATAATTTTTAGGATTGCACCTGATGAAAAATTCCAAAACGTTATTTAAAAAGAAATTTGAAGAAATAAGTAAGGTAAAGATAACGAATATCATTTGCACATTTATGTGTATGTCGATTAACAGAGTTTTGTATCAAGTATCACGAAAAAATATTAATAATTAACGAAGTTAAGAACAATCTTGTGAAGGACCTTTGCACGTGAGGAGTTTAACGGCTCAGTTGATCTTGACCACCGGTTGATCTGAAAAAACGCGTTTTTTCTCTTGAAATAGATAATATTAGCTAAGACTTGACCGAACTTTTTTTGTTATCGTGCTTCAATCACTCAAAAAAAATTAGGAATTTTTTCAATTTTTCTCATTTGATATTGAAAAAAAAACGGGTTAAACATGTTTTTGTACACCTCTTCATGTATATGTTGAATATTAAATACCCAATTGTAAATTCTCGATGAATTTTGTTGATTGTTTTAAATGCAACTTCTTACACCCCACCCAAACTTCTTGAGGGATAATAACACTTTGTGGGAGCGAAATTAAATGTCATTTTCTCCACTTTATTTAAGAAAAACGGAGCGATATTTCTAAATTCAGTTTGCAATACATATTTATATAAGTCATGAAGTACAAGAATTTTTTTTCTCCATTATTTAAAAACAAAATGGGGGTGCAGTGGCCGATGAAAGGAAACTCCTCTTTGTTTAATGATCTCTATGGGCGGAATTCTACAGGTCATAATTTCAAATCTAGAACAAAAAACGAAAAAGATTTAGAAAAACAGACGTCAAAATCTAGTGAAGTACGATTTTTATCTAGTAAGATTTTTGAGACATTGATTTTTACAAAAAAAAAAAAATGCGTCAATACGAAGGAATTTTTTTTTCTCACGAAACCGGTCATAAAATCGTTAAATTTTAATTGATCAAGAAAATCCTACGTGCTTCGTCCTACGTAAATCGACTTTTCGGAACACTTAAAAAATGTTCCCTCACATGAAAACAATTTTTTTTTTTCGTATGAAAAAGTGATTCACTTATAAAATTAATTACACATCTATTCAGTATGAATATCAAGATGTTAGAATTTTGTTTTCGATGTACTAAATGGCCAACTACTAATATTTTCTTTTATTATCTTTTTTTAGGCGCTCCGCGGCGTGACATTTAACATCCACAATTTTTTAACCAGAACAAAAAACAAAAGTTCTCGTCAATCTACATTAGAATACCTAGAGAAGTACGTACGGAATTTAAAAAACATTGTTTAATTCAAAAGTTGTAGGTATGTGGACTTAAGAAATGAATTTTCAGAGAAAAATTTCGTCATAACTGCTCATAAACTGCTCATAAAATGAAAAGTTGTCGATTAATCAGAAATTCCGTACTTCTCTGCGAAATGCAATTAGGAACATAACTTTTAAATTTGAAGTAAATCGAGTGAAAATTGTCGAAGTTATTTGTCACGCCAATTGGATAAACGCTGTTTCGAGAAGTTTCGAGTAGTCGGCCATTTTGTACATCGAACACAAAAATATATATTTTCTAACAGCTTGATATTCATACTAAATAGATGTGTAATTAATTTTACGAGTGAATCACTTTTTCGTACGACAAAAAATTGTTAAATTCGCACATGATTTTATGCCCGTTACTGTAGCCTAAGGCATTAAGAGAACTTTTAAGCCAATCAAAACAAAAAATCACAAGATATTACCCCTTAAACACCTGCGTCATCTGATAAATATCTACAATGATTATTTTTATCAACGTGAGCCAACAATTTAACGAATGAAATTACATTGTAGGAATTGCCAAAAGATACAAAGAAGACCAGGGATAACGAAATGGCGGCCGCTGGTTCGTCGTGCAACGGTTGGTATTGAAAAATCTCATTGTAGCAAACGATAGCAAAAGCAAATCACTCGTTGATCTATCATCATCGATATGTCGTCGCAGGAGTTCAACACGATAATACGATGCAGGACCAGACGACCGGTCAAATTTCATTCAACAGTACGGATAGAGAATCGGCGGGAAGCCAACGATACGCGAGGTCCTCACAACCATTGGAGTCGCCGGGAATTCCGGTGAACGATAAAGACGTAGCCAGGAGTCCGGGAAGCGGTGAAGAAAACTCAAAGATCAATCGCGAATTGAGTGATCACTGCCCAATTTGTTTAGCGTCGTTTACGAGTCAGGAAGTCGGAACACCGACCTCGTGCAATCATTTCTTCTGTCTCAAGTGTATCACCGAGTGGGCCAACAACACGAATACCTGTCCCGTTGATCGTCAACATTTTAGCGCAATCCTAGTTCGCGAACATTACGGTGGCAAAGTAAGACGATTATTTTTACGGCCATTGATGATTGCGTATGGAGACATAGATCAGAAAAAACGCGCCGATTAGAAATTCGCTCGTTACTGTCCAATCGTTTTACGTCGCTCTCAAAATTTCTCTTATGAGCAAATCGTTTTTCGACGATGCTTTCTTCGTAGAGGAAGCTTCGCGAGCGAAATAAAATGATCAGGCAACAATGTGCGAGCTTCCAACTTGCGCTTCATTCTTCAAAACTAACCTTCCCGTAATATCCTATGGGAAGGACAACTGCCACTTTTCGTCACTGGCGGAGCTAGCATAGCACGCCCCGAGCGAGCGATGTCTGAGCGTTTGGTTTCAACCGGACGGTCGAACTTATTTATTTTCAGTGTTGTGCGTAGGATGTACTGCTGAAGGAACACATTTTTTTTCCTGAGGATGACGCCAGGTGCAAACAGTGGGAAATAGCTTTGTCCTTTTTTCTCCATCTGCTTTTAAGGCGGGAGATACATTTAGACAGGACAAAAATTAGCAATATTGAAGGATTTTTCAAAGTAAGAAATAATTATTCTACAATTATCAAACTTTAGATATACTTTAACTCTTTAACTGCCATTGTAGCGAATTTGCTACGTTCACTTTGACCCCGTTGGTAGAAGCGCAAGGACTCTATAGCGGACAAGCTACTTCACAGTTCCATCAATTTATGCTATATGCAGCTAAAAAATTCCGGGATAGCTTGAAACTCAAACGTAAACATATGAATTATGTTAATATGGCAACAATGTTGTGAAAATTTACGACGCTTGCCCCCAGCATTTGATCAGCTGCCTGTTTTTTGTCCAAAAAAGTAAGTAAATGGACATTATAAAAATATATTTTTGACAAAATTGTGTAAAGGACGGGCTTGACTGGACGAACTAGACTTTGAAGATTTTTGATTGAATTAGGATAATAGTTTGAACGGAGCGGGTGAAAATGGTAGTAGCAAATTTGCTACAGTCCGAAAATACTACTTCCCAGGCCTTTGTCGACAAAATTATGGTTGGATATTCATATTTAACCCTTTTTTAGCTATACTACCAGAGGAAATGATTTTGAGCTATCCAGAAACAGACGTGGCCGTTAAAGGGTTAATAGTATATTCAAGTATACAAAACAATCTTTTAATATTAATTCACCATCAAAATGACGGAGCCGGGGCAGAGTTAGAAAATGCAAATTTAAGGGGAGATATACACGTAGGAGGCGGAAGAAGGTCACTTTTGTGAATTTTTTCAAGGAAAACTATTTGAAATTTCGGATTGCGGTTTTAATTATCTAAAAGTATGTGCATTCAAAAATATGTTTAATTTTCTTTATTTAAAAATATCAAAAATATACAAGGATATTGTATGATCCTTGGAGCGTCGTAAAAAATCTGCGTATACGGTACCCACTGGCGTTTCTTAAAAAAATCATCTGAAAAAAAAACCAAAAAGATTATTAAATTAGATACTATAATCTAGTAATTGTCATAGCCGATTTTGAAAATATCGATTTATGACAAAATGACGGATGTTTGAACATAAATAGTGATTTTTGGGCCAAAAATTAGTTATTATTTTGCCTATAAAACAAAAACTAAGTAACGGAAAAAAATCCTATGACAAGTACTAGATAATGGTGTATAGAATAACCACAAAAAACCTCAAGGCAATCGGTTCATTGGTTTTCGAGAAATTTTGGGAACAGATTTGAAAAACGTGGTTTTGAGAAAAACGCGTTTGAAAATTTGGGAATGAATAAATCATGAAATTTGTCAACTTACATGGAATCATCGATACCAGGCCCATAGTGTAGGTGTTCTACGGTCGAGGGAATGTTCATAGCTTCTAAATCGATTTTTTCGACCATCTAGGTGTATATCTCCCCGTAAGAAAATGACACGTATTACAAAAAAAAATCGACATTTCACGCAACGTTTCTGCAAAATGTGAATTAAAAAAGTAGTTTTTTTTTTTTTCAATTTTTAAAAAACAATTCTCGTCACGTAGAAAGTACCAATATTATCAATATTTCTAGCAAGTTTCAACTCAATCGGCTTAATAGTTTTTGAGTAATCCTGCACGCCAATTTCGATAATGCAGTTTTGAGAAAAACGCGTTTGTGAAGTTCACGCTCGCTCCGAATCCGAGCAGTGAGGCCCAGCGTTGACGGACTGTAACGTTTGAATTTTTTTTTGAATTTCGCCTTGAAACTTTAGGAAAATATTCTCCATATATATAGTTCTATCGTTACAATCGATTTTTTTGTCGCTCTAAATGTATATCCCGCCTTAAGAATGGATTTCACCTGTTCGACTCTTAAGTGAGCAAATTTACTTGGAATACTCATTGCATTCAACGGAGAAGGCAGAGATCGTCTCTGCACACAATAACAAATAAGCTCTGCAATAACCTCAATGTCTTTCACAGACCACAAACAGCGACGTGGGTTGCTCTGGAAAGTCTGTTTTAAGGGGTAAGGCCACTGTAACGGCCCAAAAAAAAAGGTTTTTTCACTAATTTTTTGCTCCCGAAATTGAAGGTATTTGAAAAAAAACTTTTAATGGTGTTATCGGGCATACATTAAACTTTATTATAAAATTTTTTTACAGTAAAAAAAAACAAAATGGCGGTTCCACAGCTATCTTCCCGGGACATGTTTTGCTTCCAGGGCTCCGCGGCACGCAGCACCACTGGTGCACTTTTGAATCTAGAACAAAAAAAAAACCATTAATCTAGAGGGCTATAGCTAGAGAATGTCGATCGGATTTTAAAAAGTATCAATTTTTGTGGATTTGGCGTGCGTTTGAAAAAAAAAAATTGATTTTTGACGAAAAAAACGGCAAGTTTTTTGTTAATAAAAAATCAATAAATAAAGTTCTTGAAAATTCCGATCGACATTCTCAAGATAATGTAAATGTTCACATCTGGTTAAAATTTCAAGTAAAAAAAATGAAAATTGTTCGAGTTATGCTGCGTGCCATTTTGAAAAACCCTGTTTCGAGAAACACGCGTTTAAAGTTTTGCGAATAGTTTGTTTGGGTTTGTTTGGGTTAAATAGTTTGTTGTGTAAATAGTTGGGTTAAATAAAAAATAGTTTAAACTATTTTTTAAGCCAATAAAAAAAAATCGATTTTTCAAAAAATTTACAGTGGCCTTACCCCTTAATAACGAAAGCACAAGAAAATTTCAAACTAGCAAAAAACTGAAATTTCTAATGTTGAAATATTATATCTTCGGAAAATATGTATAAGCATTAACTTTCGGGGACGTGACGTGAGTTGGAAATGATTGGGACGTGCTATGGTGGCGCCATATGCCCCGAGCTTTGCGTATTCAACGATTTGGACGAGGTCATTTCCTACATTTACTAAAAATTCGAAATTTTTCAAACCCCTTAAGTGATTTCCGTCCAATGTAATACTAACCAGCCATCAAGTATAGAGTAAACCAACCAGTGAATGGACGAATAAGGGGGCATCCATTAATTACGTGAGGTGATTTTGGCGATTTTTCGACCCCCCCTCTCCCCCTGGTGAGATGTCGTGAGATTTTGCTCGACCCCTTCCCCCCACCCCTAATCTCACGTGAGATTTTGTAAAATGCATACGTTCACGGAAAATAAATTGTAGTAGAAGTAACTGCGGTTGTAGTACCATTTACACCACCATGTAAAGTAGTAGGGAGACTCTCCCTACGTGATAAAAATTATGTGATTACTAAAATTACTAAAATTACTAAAATTACGTGATATTTGCCGAAGCCCCCCTCTCCCCCCCACGTGAGATTGGGTGAGATTTCGCTCGACCCCCTCCCCCCCCCCTAAACGCCTCACGTAATTAATGGACGCCCCCTAACGACACTAGGACTCAGATGGAGTGCAAAATGCAAATGTAATCAAAACCAATTTTTCACAGGCTGTAGCTATCAAAAGATATTATTCTGAAAGAATAAAAAAATATTCGAAAGGCAACATATAATACTGAAGGAATTGATAGATAAGTAGCGAAATGATTAAATCGCCAGTGAATAAATGAAATTACCAGTAAATGGACGCTCAACCGCCAGTAAATGGACGTATAGTGTGGTCGAACGCTTCCAAGCGAAACGATTTATTTTTATTAAATGCTAGAATAGGAGATCGCTGTGCTGTACAATAATGATAATATTCTTATAGATATGGATATTATACTCGTTATTGCGATTGCGCAGAAAATACAATAAGCTTTTTTGCATCTTAATTCTCAAAAAAAAACTACCAAAGTTTGTTTCGACAGAGAAGGAGAGAAGTTTTGCCAAAAATAAAAATACAACGAATAAATTGATTTTATGACCACATTTAATTAAATGTCATATGTTAACAATAATCAATTTAGCAATTTTCAGCAGATAAGCTCAATTTTTAACTCTATTTTGAGAATGATCAGAACAGAGCCCATACGTCCATTCACTGGACGTTAGAATACATCACCAGTGAATAAACGTGTCTAATTCTGACCTATTATTGCGTATTTATTTCCAAATTTTGCAAAAACTCAAAAATTGATTCTTTCTCAAGTAATGAAAGTAATACTTAGCCTCAAAACATATAAAAACTATTGTTTTCGCGTTTTAAACACCTACTGTGCACAGCCGTAGCGTAACTAATTTGCGCGGTGTGCAAGTACCATAAAATAGAAAAATTCCGTGCAGCGTCAAAAGTCGATATTAAACTGAGAAATCGGTTTTAACAATAGCTGTGATTTCTTTGCTAAATTAAAGTGATTTGGGTTTTTTTCGACAATTCATATTCTTTACTGATTTTGAATATGAATCAGCTTTTGTCCATTCACTGGTCGGTTTACCCTACACTATTTATGGTATAATTTTCGCCATTGCATCACAAGCCGCCCGTCAGTTATTACATTCACGAAATCTTTCGAATTCCAGAAAATTCGTATTTCTTTATAGAAATACGAATTTAAATATTAAATACGGGGTATTTTGTAAAAAGCTTTGCGAAAAAGTTGTGCAAATAAAACTCGATACTACTACTATTAAATACGGGGTTAAATGGCCCCGCATTCAATATTTAATAAATAAATTCGTATTCAATATTTAAATGCGAATTTAAATATTAAATACGGGCCTTTAACCCATTTTCGCCATATCCAATACCATTTATCCGTCAGGGAAACCCCCGGGGCGCGAAGGATCTCACATCTGAAGAAAAAAACGTTTTTTCGTTGTTTTTTTACGATTTTTTATTTCCATTATTATTTAAAATCATATTCTGAAAATTCGTTATAAGTAGATCACTAAATAATAACCCTGAAGAAAGTTTGCGTGATTTTCGTAGCTTAAATCTGCCCAAGGAAATATCAGGAATTAAACGAAATCATTTTCGTTGCATGCCAACGATGCAAACTTCAATGACATACTTCCGGAGACTTATAAATGTTACTTTTCGTCGTTTCGTAACGTTCCGAATAGATTTCCGTCAAAGTCGCAATAAAAGGGGTTTCCCACCTGTAAAAAGTTGTCTTCATGGGGAAGCAAAAAAACAATTATCACGCTAGAAGGTCACATCGGCATATTTGGTAGTATCAATATTTCGTAAATCATATTTGACTTTTCAATTGTGGCAAAATTCACGAGCCAAATTTCGATGAAAACATTTGATATTCCAAAAAGGTTTTTTTGCAATCTAATATTTTGCCTTTTTATTATCGAGCGATCCAACTTCATGATGGATGAATGCGTTTCTCTATTAAGGGACTATTCCAGTGCGGCTAGCTTGAAAATTGCCGATTTTCATGATTGAAAAAAAATAATATTCGATTATCAGTCCGACTTTTTTTTTCGTTTATTCAAAGGTTGTACATAAGAATATTTTTAACTGTTTTAGTTTCAGTTTTTATATAATTTGTTTGGCCACTGCAAAATGATGCCTAGCGAAATAGCGCCTGACGGTGGACAGTCCTACTCCTCCAAAAATTGTCTGAGACAAAAAAACAAAAAAGATTATTAATCAATATGAACAAAATGTATCGGCGTACGGAGGATTTTTTTTTTCCAACGAAAATTTAACAAAATCGTGATCATTTCAAAATGAAGTGTCAAATTAGGCCTTTTTCGACAGCTTTTCGTTAAAAAAAAAAAGTGAAATTAAGAAAAAACGCTTCCGTACGACGTTGAGGAATAGCGTTGATGTGGCAAAATTTGAGACGGATAGCTTGAAAACTCTTCGTTTTTCGAAAATTCGGGAAAATGGGACATATTTATTGCATATTTAAAATCACACTTTTTGAAAATAATCGTCATGGTCGTGTAGAAAAGAGTTGAAAGTACATAGCAGTTTTTTTTTTTATTTTTCAACAATTTATCACATTGCAAAATGAGTGGGGTGAATTTCACCCACAATTACTTTTACGTCATTTTTCGAGTGTGACTGGCAAGGGTTAAAATAGGTCACCGTTTAGAAAAACGACGTTTTTCCCTTTTTCCCCCTTTTTTCTAAGAAAGGCTGTAGCGACCGGAATAATTCGAATTCCGCGACCAAAACTCAAAAGCATGTTTATGAAAGTCCATATTTTTGGATAATGCAAAAAAAACCATTTCCAAAAAATGTTACACTGGAATGGTCCCTCAAAGCAGGAGACCACAGTAACTGCCCATTTTCAAGTTTTTTTCTTTGGAATCTTCCTTCAAAGAAAGGAATCAAATACATGCTCAAAGGCACTTTTAGGCTTTATTAGGTATATATTGAAGTATGTAAAAAAATGTATTTGTCAAAAGAATAGAAAATGGCGGCGCACGTCGCTATAGCACTACTGGTTTTCCGCCAATCCGCAGCACGCAGTAGAACTGTCATAAATTTAATCCTGGAACTAAGAGTGAATATTTTCGTTGATTATATTAAGGCCTTAGGCCACAGTAACGGGTATAAAATCATGTGCGAATTTAATAATTGTTTTCTTATGAAAAAGTGATTCACTCATAAAATTAATTACACATCTATTTAGTATGAATATCAAGCTGTTAGAAAAAAAAATATATGTTTTTCGATGCATAAAATGGCCGACTACTCGGAACTTCTCGAAACAGCTTTTTTCCAATCGGCGTGACAAATAACTTCAACATTTTCACTCGATTTACCTCAAATTTAAAAGTTATGTTCCTAATTGCGTTTCGCAGAGAAGTACATACGGAATTTCCGATTAATCGAAAACTTTTCATTTTATGAGCAGTTATAACGAAATTTTTCACTGAAAATTCATTTCTTACGTTCAAATACCTACAAATTTTGAATAAAACAATATTTTTTAAATTTCGTACGTACTTCTCTAGGTATTCTAATGTAGATTGACGAAAATTTTTGTTTTTTTTGTTGTAGGTAAAAAATTGTGAATGCTAAATGTCACGCCTAAAAAAAGATAACAAAAGAAAATATTAGTAGTCGGCCATTTTGTGCATCGAAAAGAAAATATATATATATTTTCTAACACCTTGATATTCATACTAAATAAATGTGTAATTAATTTTATGAGTGAATCACTTTTTCACATGAAAAAAATTGTTGAATTCGTACATGATTTTATACCCGTTACTGTGGCCTAAGGCCTTAAGGGAGACTTTGTCCTTGGAATGCCATATTTCAGGTGTTTACATTTTATTTTTTTTAAAGAAAACGAGTAAAGCTTTTTGAGTGCGGTTTTTTTCTTGCTTTTATTCATGATATACAGAACGTTAAAATTTTTTTTTTTTAAACCAAAATGGCGGCCGTTGCAGCTCCGCGAAAACAGGTCCTCAAATCGCGGGAGGTAAACGGCTAACATCACTGTTGACAGTGCTGCTAGCTAACAGTTGCTAACAGTTGCTGCTGCTATCAGCTCTTTGTTGATCTGAAACACAAATTCAAAGCATATTATCAATCTGTGACCCTTTAGTCATGGAATGACGGATGGGTTTTTCGTTTAGTACAAATTTCGGAAAATGGCGGCAATTAAAAAAAATCGAATTATCGCGTTTTTTCGCATAAGAAGATAAATAATAAATGCAAAAATGTGTGTTTCAAAAATAATAAATGAAAAAATATGTTCCGTGAGAACATATTTTCTGAGTATGCTCTCCAAATTTCAGGTCTATATGTTAATTACAGCGGTCAGGAGAATGTCAGCCATTTTTAAAAACGTGTTTTCGAGAAAAACGCGTTTAAAGTTTTGTAATGTGTTTACACAAATGTGTTTATAACTACCGCTAATCGGCAATGCCTGGTCCATAGAGGCATCCCTCCTCTTCTGCTCATGTTGAGCCGCTAACATCTCCCGCTAAATTTCAAGGACAAAGTCTCCGTTAATTTTAGCAGTCAAGTACAGGGGGAAATAAAAAATAACGAAAAAAAAAAGTAAAATAGAGACGATTTTGTAAAAACGTTCGTTTTTTCGACCATAATTTTCATATGAAGTGATATATTTTTTTACAATTTTCGATCGAAATCCTACGAAAATGCAATGTACAGTAAAAAGCGTAAAATATTCCAACAGGTAACGAATAGCCAGGCAATCTCGGCAAGAAGATACCAACAGTATTCGCCGGACGAAGCTTCCCGCTTATCGAACTCCGGCAGCGAGTATAACGCTTCTATTTGGGCGGAGTATATCTCCGATCTCGACATTTCGTACGAAAGTGACGACAACCTGTCCTTCCTCTCCACGGACGATGGTTTCGCCGTGACGATGAACGAGATCGAAGACGAGGAAGACTATCCTGATTCGATGCACGATGATTACGAAGACGATGCGAGCCAACAATCTTCTCATCTGCAATGTGACGATCAAGATGCCCAACAATCATTCGCTTCGTCCACTCGAGAAAGCGAAGACGGTCGTGAAGAATCCTTATCCAGTGACGAGATGGAGGAAATGTCGCGCAACGCCGAAATCGATTGTTCACTCGGCGAGCCCAGTTGTTCCCCCCCGTATTATTACGATGACAACGAGTCCGATGGATTATTGCCCCACGTTGAGGAACAAAGTTCGCCACCGTTATCCGTCTCGTCTAACGATGCCGAAGACCCATACGATTACTCGGGTTATTCGCAATCGGGTGAAGATTCCGGGCCACCGTCGGCTTCACAAACTTTTGGGAGTTCGTCCGATCCGTCCGACTCCTCGGACTTGTCCGGTTCTTCCAATTCCTTGCCGGTATCGGATCCGTACTCGTCCTCCTCGAGCGATTATTCTTTTTAAATTCTACCAACGAATAATCACCCCCCCTGACATCGATTCAGCAGAGATCGAGCCGAGATTTTCTTCGGCCAACTCGAATTTAAGTTACTCTTCGCGTGTGATATTTTCATTACGTTAAAATTACTTTTCATCGAGAAATTTAATCTAATTGCAATTTTTCAAACCATAACGAACTATCCGGCTCTCCTCGTTGAGCCAATTTGCAAAGTGTTACGGATAGGTAGGTAGGGCGTTACGAATCACTGTCGTCGAATATCCATAAGTGAATATCCATAAGTCGAATAACCATAAGTGAGTATAGCGTAGAAATGAGTGCCCGAAATGGCGGGAGGTAGAGATAAGTGAGATTGTTTAGGTTTGTTTGGGTTCCTCTATACTCACTTATGGAAATTCGTACTTACAGATATTCGACCTATGGATATTGACACTTATGGATATTCGGTTATGGGAATTCGGTTTACGGAAATTCGGCTTACGGATATTCGACTTATGGATATTCTACCCCAATCGTTACGGATGGTGACAAATATTACGGATAGAGCGAGAAGGATGACTCGGGGATTTTGTACTGTTCGGCCTAGCCGTTATAGTTACTGCGAGTATAATGTAAGCAGGCTTTCAGTGTGTCGTCGTTGTGGACAGGCATCCACGCATTTATGCCAATTAACGATTGTCCATTGCAAACCTATGAACTTGCCAAAAAAACGAACCTGATGCTATGTACGAATTAATATCACAAATTGCAATAAAAATAATTTAATATTTTGCTATTCAACAGTGAGTACATTAATATCCGCGGACATGGGCACTTCAATTTTCCTTTCAACGGAAAACAGGAAAACAGTTTCGTCAAAATTCGAATACGGAATTATTAGATTTGTATTCTGGAAAAAAAAACGCTCCGTTGTGTTAGTGTGGGTAACATGCTACTTGATAAAAAGACGATAATAATTATTCAGAATGTGTGTGTGCATGCGTGTGTGTGTGTGGGTGTGTGTGTGTGTGTGTGTGTGTGTGTGTGTGTGTGTGTGTGTGTGTGTGTGTGTGTGTGTGTGTGTGTGTGTGTGTTCTGAATAATTATTATCGTATTTTATTAAGTAGTATTTTTATTAACAAACACACACACGCATATATATATATATACACACACACACGCAGGCACGCACGCACACCAAGTGTCGTGTTATGAATGGACAATCCTGCAACTGTCGATAGGTCAGATCATGTCCTACTAAATGCTGGAGTTTCAGTTAACCCATTAACGCCCAAGAATCGCGATTTTTTCCTTCAAGTTCAAGCCAGATTTTTATTATATAAAAAAAATCATAAAAAATGAAGAGGTACGTTCCCTAGTATTTTCGGGGGTGCTCTTTCAGAATCTGGGGTCAAAATCGGGTTTTGTCCATTAGGAAAAACAATATGGCGGCTTTTAAACAAAAAAAACAGGAAAAATCGATGACACTTTTTTTTCAAATTTTTTTTTCACCTCGAAGCCGTTGAAAAGTCCGGTTTTTGTTTCAACCATGGGTGCATAGAATAGTGACGATTGAACAATCAATTTTTCAAATTCGTCGTTGTCAACATTTTCACCCCCAAAATGGCACTTTTCACCCCCTGAGTGACACGAAAAATTTCCCGCTCGGTGTCCCAAATGAAAGTAGTTGGATTTGGACGAAAATTGGTACTCGGAGGTTTTTGAGGTCGCTGATTACGATTCTGTTCTCAGAATTCCGAAATTCAAAATGGCCGATCCAATATGGCGGACACAAATGCAAAAGTTCATTTGAATTGGATAAAACGTGGCACTCGGGGGTTTTCGAGGTCGCTGATTATGATTCTGCACTCAAAATTCCGAAATTCAAAATGGCGGATCCAATATGGCGGACACAAATGCAAAAGTTCATTTGAATTGGATAAAACATGGTACTCGGGGGTTTTCGAGGTCGCTGATTATGATTCTGCTCTCAAAATTCCGAAATTAAAAATGGCGGATCCAATATGGCGGACACAAATGCAAAAATTCATTTGAATTGGATAAAACGTGGCACTCGAGGGTTTTCGAGGTCGCTGATTATGATTCTGCTCTCAAAATTCCGAAATTCAAAATGGCGGATGCAATGTGGCGGACACAAATGCAAAAGTTCATTTGAATTGGATAAAACGTGGCACTCGGGGGTTTTCGAGGTCGCTTATTATGATTCTGCTCCCAAAGTTCCGAAATTAAAAATGGCGGATCCAATATGGCGGACAAAAATGCAAAAGTTCATTTGTATCGGATGGAATGTGGCACTCGGGGATTTGCGAGGTCGCTGATTATGATTCTGCTCTCAAAATTCCGAAATTAAAAATGGCGGATCCAATATGGCGGACACAAATGCAAAAGTTCATTTGAATTGGATAAAACGTGGCACTCGGGGGTTTTCGAAGTCGCTGATTATGATTCTGCTCTTAAAATTTGAAAGCCTTTGGGTTTTCCAATACCTGAAAATACCAGGTATTTAAATACTCAAAGGCTTTCGAATTTTGAGAGCAGAAATATAATAAGTGACCTAGAAAACCCTCTAGTCCCACGTTTTATCCAATTCAAATGAACTTTTGCATTTGTGTCCGCCGTATTGGATCCGCCATTTTTAATTTCGGAATTTTGAGAGCAGAATCATAATCAGCGACCTCAAAAACCCCCGAGTGTCACGTTTTATCTAATGCAAATAAACGTTTGCATTTGTGTCCGCCATATTGGATCCGCCATTTTGAATTTCGAAATTTTGAGAGCAGAATCATAATCAGCGACCTCGAAAACCCCCGAGTGCCACGTTTTATCCAATTCAAATGAACTTTTGCATTTGTGTCCACCATATTGGATCCGCCATTTTGAATTTCGGAATTTTGAGAGCAGAATCATAATCAGCGACCTCGAAAACCCCCGAGTGCCACGTTTTATCCAATTCAAATGAACTTTTGCATTTGTGTCCGCCATATTGGATCCGCCATTTTTAATTTCGGAATTTTGAGAGCAGAATCATAATCAGCGACCTCGAAAACCCCCGAGTGCTACGTTTTATTCAATTCAAATGAACTTTTGCATTTGTGTCCGCCATATTGGATCCGCCATTTTTAATTTCGGAATTTTGAGAGCAGAATCATAATCAGCGACCTCGAAAACCCCCGAGTGCCTCGTTTTATCCAATTCAAATGAAATTTTGCATTTGTGTCCGCCATATTGGATCGGCCATTTTGAATTTCGGAATTTTGAGAACAGAATCGTAATCAGCGACCTCAAAAACCTCTGAGTACCAATTTTCGTCCAAATCCAACTACTTTTCATTTGGGACACCGAGTGTGGAATTTTTCGTGTCACTCAGGGGGTGAAAAGCGCCATTTTGGGGGTGAAAATGTTGACAACGACGAATTTAAAAAATCGATTGTTCAATCGTCACTATTCTATGCACCCATGGTTGAAAAAAAAACCGGACTTTTCAACGGCTTCGAGGTGAAAAAAAAATTTGAAAAAAAAGTGTCACCGATTTTTGCTGTTTTTTTTGTTTAAAAGCCGCCATATTTTTTTTCCTAATAGACAACACCCGATTTTGACCCCAGATTCTGAAAGAGCACCCTCGAAAATACTAGGGAACGTATCTTTTCATTTTTTATGATTTTTTTTATATAATAAAAATCTGGCTTGAAAATGAAGGAAAAAATCGCGTTTCTTGGGCGTTAATGGGTTAAGTAAAAGTCGCACGGTTTTCGAGATAAAAATCATCTGCTTTTGGTTTTTCGCATGCCATTTCTACAAATGATAACTCTTTTGACTCGATTTTTTTAAAAATACTCTTGGTTATTTGTTTTATCTAGAAAGTCTTCTTTTTAACTTAAAATGTTAAGGAAACTTTATGAAAAAAGATGTTATGTAGAATTTTCATACAAACCAATTCGAACATCTGACTGATAGCCTGCGGTATTAAAAAAAAGCACTACGCATATCATGTCATTTACTTAAAAAAGTTGCTTAGTTATTGTCGATTCACATCATTTGTAGAAATGACATGCGAAAAACCAAAAGCAAATGATTTTTTCTTCAGAAAATAAAGCCCAAAATCTCGAAAATCGTGGGAATTTCCTAAACTAAAATTCCAGCATATAGTAGGACATTATCTGACCTATTGTTGCAGGATCTGACAGTTGCCGGATTATCCATTAATTACAGGAAGCCCTGTATATATATACACACACACACACACATATATATACATATATATATATATATATATATATATATATATATATATATATACAATCCTGAAGAATCACCCTTAAAAGAATTGTATACACATTAGCGTAGCCAGGTGAGGGCAGGGGCAGACACCCCCAGAAGAAAATTGATCCAAAATAATTAAATAAAAATAATCGATTAATTTTATTTGTTTCACCCGAGCAAGCAGAAAAAAATCATTTAAGGTATTCCTTTTATGGACCTGAATATTTAACAATTAACTGATATTCTTCGCCAACAAAATAAAAATACATCCCAGTATACTGGTCAAATTTCAAGCCATGTTACCAAACTTTTAACGACAAATTACGACTCTAAAAATCGTTTAATTTATACAGCACTTTATGGAGATGACACACTGGCCACATTTCTGTGTACTAGTTTATACACTAAATTACTCCAGATGCCTGATACAAACAACTGCTCAACGCGTGTAAAATATTTTAATGATTGCGTAACGGCGATAAAAACAGGGGGTCACCGAATGTTTAAAGAAAATATTAATGATAAAACTTAGAAAAATGTAAGTTTCGTAATTGCGACTTTACGGATAAAATGTAAAAATGTTTAAATCTACTGAATTCGCGGCAAAACTTTTTATTCCAGTTTATCGTTGGGTATAATAATTGATCGTGACTTATTTTTATTGAACGTCACTGTAATTTACCAATGATTCAGACGAGTCTTGCTTGTGCCCTCCGCGAAAGGAATACTTTAATAAAATTCGAACTATTTCCTTCATCGCAATTTCGTGACTGACATGACAAGTAGCTATTTCATTACGTAAATTGAATACATATTCACATTTTACAATTAGGTTAACTGTCAGTCAAAGGAATAAATTAGATTTTCCGGCCGATACACAACAGGAAAAATACTGGAAAATTAACATTTACTACCAAGTAATAGATAATTTCATTGTAAATCTAAAACGCCGATTTGAGAATGTACAGTTAGCTCAGGCAATTGACACATTTCTTTAAATGAAATATGAAGAAAAGAGGATTTTATAAATAATTATTGAAAATTTTTAATAATTGTTAAATCAGCTTTAGAAACTGAAGGGCTGGACATGAAGAACATACTTTTATTTAAAATAGATCGAATGAATGCTGGAAATTTAAGAAAGCATATTAAGAAGGATTACCGCCCTAACTTATATATACTTTTCTAACAGCAATAGTAATCTCAGTCAGGTTCGCCTGCTTCGAGGGGAGTTTTTCTGCCATGAGACGGATAAAAAGGTCGCTTAGAAGCACAATGCTTCAGGAATGATTCTCTCATATGCCACTGCTAAACATAGAGAATGACATCGTTAAAAAACAAATTGCAACTGGAAAAGTGTTTGGCCTATTTGCTGCAAAAATTAAAAACTCAAACTTCTTTAATTGCGTACCTACTGAAAGTAAAGTTTAAGGAATGATGAAAAATTGGTTGATTATTTTTTAAGGTATTGCAAGAGTTTGATATTAATGTTAACATGAATGTATAATTGAAGCTTTATATTTTACGTGATTATCGACTATTCTGTACATTTTATTTTCGTGAAGATTATTGAACAAACCCACTTTTCAGCCCCCCCCCCCCCCCCCCACCCCTCCCCCAGTATGAAATGCGGTTATGCCAATTACATGTTCGTTAGAAAAAATGTTATGTACTTTGCTGGAAAATATTCCGCGGTATTCAAATCTTAAAAAAGTACGACTCACTGGTAATTCGTATACAAGAAATAAAATCGCGCTTTCAGTAGCCACTCATATCTATACGTATAAAAGAACATGTCCTGAGTGATTTATCAACGCCGAGCCAAAACCGCGAAAGCTAATTACATGAATTTTGGACAGTAGGTTCCTTCTGTGACGTAAGCACCCACTAAGAAGGGATTTTTCGAAATTCAATCCTTAAGGGGAGAAAATGGGTGGCAAAGTTTGTATGGAAATTTAAAAAAATCTCGTCGGCTTTACTTGAAACTTCAACACAATAAAACACGTATTTTAGCGTTTTTCGAAATTCAACCCCTAAACGAAAGGGGGTGGAAAAGTCGGTACGGAAAATTTAAAAAATCGGGTCAAATTTACTTGAATCTTTGTATCACTGCTCCTAGACACAATTAATGAAATTTCAGCGTTCTTGACAATTCAATCCTTAAGGGGAAAAGGAGGTAGCAACGTTTGAATGGTAAAAGAAATATCTGTTCAGATTTACTTAAAACTTAGAATTAATGCTCTTCAATGGAATTCTACGTGTTCCTCAATGGAACATTGCAGGAGCACATTTCATTAAGGGGTTAAGCCACAGTAACGGGCCACAGTATCATGTGCTAATTGAACCATTTTTTACGTATGAAAAAGTGATAAACTCACAAAATTAATTACACATCTATTTAGCATGAATATCAAGCTGTTAGAAAATAGATTTTTTTTCGATGTACAAAATGGCCGACTACTAATATTATCTTTTATCTTTTTTTTTAGGCGCTCCGCGGCGTGACATTTAGCATCGACAATTTTTTACATAGAACAAAAAACAAAAATTCTCGTCAATCTACATCAAAATGCCTAGAGAAGTACGTACGGAATTCAAAAACTATTGTTTTATTCAAAAGTTGTAGGTATTTGAACTTAAGAAATAAATTTTCAGTAAAAAATTTCGTTATAACAGCACATAAAATGAAAAGTTTTCGATTAATCGGAAATTCTGTACGTACTTCTTTGCGAAATGCAATTAGGAACATAACTTTCAAATTTGAAGTAAATCGAGTGAAAATTGTTGAAGTTATTTATCACGCCAATTGGAAAAAAGCTGTTTCGAGAAGTTTCGAGTAGTCGGCCATTTTGTACATCGAAAAAAATATATATTTTTTCTAACAGCTTGATATTCATACTAAATAGATGTGTAATTAATTTTATGAGTGAATCACCTTTTCATACGAACAAAAATTATTAAATTCGCACATGATTTTATACCCGTTACTGTGGCCTAACGCCTTAAGGGGCATACAGCACAATTCTACGCGAGCGAAGCCGCGGGCGAAAAGCTGGTTCTCTGCATTTTATTTAAACGAAGATTACTGAACAAGACTACTTTTTTCGACCCCCCTAATGAAATGCAGTTATGCCAATGAGTATACATGTGCATTACAAAAAACGTTATTTACTTCGCTGGAAAATATTTCACGGTATTTAAATCTTAAAAAAGTACGACTCACTGATCTATGCAAGAAATAAAATCGCGTTTTTCATTACCCACTCATATTTTTTTATATTTGAAAAACAAGACTTCAAAACTCGCTTAAACAAATAATTTTTTTTTTAAATCATTCATTTCCCGCTCAGTCATCCGTTGTTCAAGTTAAAGACTGTAGAGGGGCGTCCTGTATTTCCGTTTCCTGTTCCTTTTTTATATTCCCAAAACTTGGATTTATGCGCCCGACCGCCGTAATTCTTAACCGAGTTTAGGCCGAATTCTACAAACTCGAATATTTGAGACCGACGAACAAAGAGCTCGTTCGAGAAAGTTTATAACGTCGTGTTTAAATCGACAAGCACGGAGTCGGAGTAAAGTATTTCTATTGCGGCGTATTCACCATCTTGGAAAAGCCGGAGAGGATATATAGTACGGGGAGCGGAGAAATAGCGCAACGTCGCAACTATAGCGTCGGCGAGAGAGAGGTGTCCCAAGATGTCCGCAGATTTGCGATAGGAAGCGTTACCCCCGCCCGTTGAAAGCTCGGCTGTCAATATTGTTGTTTTTTTCTTATTTTATCCGTCGTAATTAACGATCAAGCCTGACTCGCGTGTATGAAAAACACGACACGTTCGAGGTACGCAAACTTGTTGAAACGTTCGTTATTTGTTCCGAGTACGCGGATCTATCGTGCGATCTTTGTGAATGTGTATGCGCGCGCGGGCGCGCGCGCGCGCGTCCCCGTGTGCCCGTGCGTGTACGATGTGTGTGTGTGTGGGTTGAAACTGTGTGTCTCACCGAGGCGATCGGATCGAGTGCTCGCCAAGCTTGCTTGTGTTTCGAAATTCATCGGTAAAAAGTTTCGTTCTCACCCTCCGAGTAGAATTCCGCCAAGCGCGATAGCCCATTCTCGTGCTCTTGAAGCCGCCTGTGTCGATTGGCTGGTGCGATCTCAAGATTTCTTTTCACCTCCGAGCGTCGTTTATTCCCGATACAGCGCGGCGTGAAAGAAGGAGAAAAAAAAACGTAATTTCGTTTCTGAAGCTCGTGCAAGTTCACGTCGATTTGTCAAAAGTGTACGCGTTGGAGACGAATCTCGGTGAGCATCGCAATCTCGTTGGACTCCTTCGATTCGAAGCGTCGGCTTGACCGAGGATGCAAATTTTCCTCGGGAAAAACACTTCGTTTTCACGGTGTCAATTCTTTTTTCCCCCGAATTTCGTCCCGAATACTTCGCAAGATTTTGCCTCTCATTCGTTCCTCGATAGCGTTGTGGAAAAGTGAAAATGTCCGTCTCTCCGCTGAGCGTTGCGATTATATCGTACCTAGGTTACTGGGCGCTCCGTCGACTCTCCGCAGTTGTAAATGCGCATTCGCGCGAACCGCAGGTACCTTAGAAATTCACATCGAACTTACTTTTTTTGCGTTCCAGGCACGGAACAGAAATGCGTCTTACCTTCGCTTGAAGTACCCTCGTCGAGACAAAATGTCCAGCGACGGAGAAGTACCGCCGCAGCCGTCCAAGCGCAGGCGCCTCGTCAGCTCGGATAGCGATAGCAGCGAAGGATCCATCGTGGTCGGGACACACCGAAAACGTCGCGTCTACGTAGGAATATACAAACTAATCGATATGTAGAACGTCGAAGCATTTCACAAAACGGTCCTTTGAGAAATTGAAAATTAGGAATTTTGCGGCGACCGGCCGAGTTTGCTAATTTATCGATGTTGCAATGTCCTCGGTTCGAGTATCCGATGAAAGTTGAAATTTGAGGGGTTAGGATGACGCTGAAGTTTGTATCGGTCGCGTGCAACGAAAATTCTTTTTTCGGTTTTATTTCTTGACTTTTGTTATCCAAAATCTTGTCCTGTAAATTTAGGATGTAGATATCTCGTAAGGATTGTAAAAACAAGACAACAAATTTTTCTAAAAATGATATTGTTAATAACTAATGAAAAAGAATATTAAGAAGAAACACGTTCGAGAACACTAAACCACTATTACACTGAATGTACCAAAATTCGAATCACTCCGCTCGTTACATGTTTCAAAAAACATAGTATCGAGAAAAACGCGTTTAAAGCTTCGCTAGCAGGTCTATCCTCGTAATCATAAGTTTACATACAATCTGCGATGCTGGATTTCTAGAAAAGTCAATTTAACATGAGAACATCGTTCCTCCTCTTTTAGCCTGGATTTACCTTTTAAAACGATTACAAATTTCCTACGAGAGACTGTGTCAATGATATTTCAAAATTTCAGAGAGTTAGTGACGCGGACAGCACAGATGACGATGATTCCGTACCGAAGCCTTTGACCCGAAGAAAAAACTACGTAAGTTCTCAGTGCCAGGCAGAACTCGAATGATCGGCACAGCTGTGATCTTTGTATCGTAAATTGCTCTTTGATCATCATTTTCAGAGAGTCGTGAGCGACAATGAGGATAGTTACAGCAGCGATACGGAGGCTGCAGATTCTTCTCACAGCGGTAAGTTTCACGGTAGTTCTGTCTGCCTAAGATATTGAGTGATTGATAGAATTTATGCCCGAGCTTACTTTCGGGCAAACAAAGTATGCATGTTAGTAGTGAACACTGCTACTACAATGATAGAAACTCGATGCATTATCATTTTATTTGTTATCGTAAAGAATGCTTGTAAACTTGTAAAAAGCTTGTAGACAAGATTTCTCATCGATCCACGAAATTCACCGAAACATTATAACACTTTCAATTTGCAGTATATTTGCATGCATCATTCTTTTATCCATAGTTACGAAGAGTAGAAGCATAGAGAAGAAAAATAGCACGTAATGTTTTAGATCTTTTGTGTGTAGTTTATGTATGAAAAGCTTGGAAAACGTCACGATCATTCGCTACATAATTGTAGTGCAGTTGATTATAATCTACAGGAACTCGGCGTTTTTCCTCATTTGGTTCTCCCATATATCGTCACCGAACTGCATGGCAATGTGGTAATCAGTTGATTGGCTTAAAAATTTGTTCAGTGTGGGATGCGGTATATGTACTCCCAAGCTCTGATACAGCCAAATATTAACGATCACGAGTGGAATAATCATTAGACAAACACTCTTTACCGGATATTTGGGGCTTGCTCTAAATATTTTGGCGCAGACAACTGTTTTTACTCTTGATCTGGGACACGTATTTGAGAATTGCAAATTTCAGGTACTTTTTTCTAGGACTCTCTCTTTTATACACTACCGGCCAAAAGTTTGCGGACACCTCGGATAATTGCAAAACTTTCGATCACTAAATAATTGCCAAATATCGTTAGAATAATATAATTCATTTAATTTATTATGTTACGAAGATATATAGGTCTGTATAATCAATGACATTTTTCTAATGTAATTTTGCAATTATCCAAATTGATCGACAGTTTTGCAATTATATGAAATGTCCGGAAACTTTGGCCGTGATGTATATCCTTAAGAGGCTAAATCCACCGACAGGCCTAAAAAAATGACCAAATTCAGAAAAAAATCTGAGAAACGCTTGGTGAAGAAGAAACGCATTTTTTCTATACAAATCGGCTTTTGGTTTTTCGCATGTCATTTCTACAAAAAATAACTTTTTTTGACCCGGTTTTTTAAAAATACTCTTTGTTATTTGTTTTATCTATAAAAGTCTTCTTTTTAACCTTAAATGTTAAGGAAACTTTATGAACAAAGATCTTGTGCGTAATTTTCATACAAAAACAAATCCGAACATCTGACTCTGATAGCCTGGTGTAAAAAAATGTAGTACGCATATCGTGCCAATTATTTAAAAAAGTTGCTCAGTTATTGTCGATTCATATCATTTGTAGAAATAGCATGCGAAAAACCAAAAGCAGATGATTTTTTTTTTTAAATCACATAAAGACCAAAATTTCGAAAACCGTGGTACTTTTACTAAACTGAAATTCCAGCATATAGTAGGACATGATCTGACCTATCGACAGTTGCAGGATTATCGATTCATAAAAGAACACCCTGTATGTATCTTTGTATAATATCGTTTTTTATTCTCAAGTATACCCTTGCAAATTTTACACGCATGTGTAAACCTCTGTACACTGATACCCTTTTACAAATTTCTTTCTCTTTTCTTAACATTTGCCTCTCGTTCTTGTAATGATTCGTTTTATTACATTTCATTTCACGAATTACAATTTATTTATGATTTACAATTCATTTAATTAAAATTCATTTTACGATCGAATCGTCTCTTGACTGAATAATAGCGAGAATTTTCAATAAAAGCGAATACAATTTAATATCTACATATAAAGTCGTTTCAAAATCACTTTCGTCTCTTTACATGATATCGCCGTGGATATTTAAGGGCGGTCCATAAATTACGTCATTTTAAAATAGGGGGGGGGGGGTCTGATCGTTGGATGAGGGTAACGATAATTGGATTATGACGATAGGAAGGATAGGATGATTTTGGGGGGGGGGGGGGGTTGAAAATCAGCCAAAATCGATGACGTAATATATGGACGGCCCCTTAATAGAATGAGTATAATTTATGGTTAAATCTAATATGGCTAGAAAGAGAGAGAGAGAGAGAGAGAGAGAGAGAGAGAGAACCGTTGATGTTACAAACAAATATACAATTGATCTGATTCGTCAATTTGTCGATCATCACCGACTACATCAATATTGAACGGACCTTTTTGTTGTTCGATTAATTTGCAATAACGAAATCACGTAACTTATCTGGGCCGTGCTGTGTTTCGAAGCAACTGTTACAAGTCTCCACTTTCCGTAGGTTTTATGTACGATACTTTTGATCGAGAGGAGCTCCTCGTACGGAAATACAATAAAATGAGTCGTTATATAAATAAATAAATTGTAGTTCGTAAAATGAAGTGTAATAAAACGAATCATTACATCGTTTTTCCCTTTATGCTTTCATTCTTACCATAAACTCAAAGGCTGTCGCATACTCGCACAACTCTGATCGGTTTCCCTTTTATTTCTTAATTAATTTTTCGCTTCAGTGCCTCTTGTAGCCTCTTCGCAACTTCTCCAATCAATCTACCACTTATTCATTTTTTCTCCTATTTTCCTATATTTCCGACGGTGTTGAATTTTGCATCGTTCGATAGCAACGAAAATTCTCATTTTCTTCTTCGTTTCCATTATTACCGAACATATTTTCTTGGCAATTT
Organism: Ophion obscuratus; assembly: GCA_964007375.1. Taxonomy (NCBI): domain Eukaryota; kingdom Metazoa; phylum Arthropoda; class Insecta; order Hymenoptera; family Ichneumonidae; genus Ophion; species Ophion obscuratus. Next base: position 21,799,484 of record OZ023314.1, on the reverse strand, counting down.
ATATTGTAGATTTTTAACAAGGATCCTGAAAAACGTAAGAGTGCTTTTTTTTGCCCGGATTCGCCAAAAATATGTTTTGACAATCGAAAAAAATCAATTTTCGTTGCATTCCAACGATGCAAACTTCAACATTCTTATTTCCGCATCTCAACCTAACCCATGAATCATTAGTTCCTCCCTCCATTCCTTTCTCCTCCCAGTACTCTTCCATTTCCACACGTTGTTTTCGATTTTTGTATTCTCTATGTACCTTTGTATTAAGGGAGACTTTGTCCTTGGCGTGCCATATTTCAGGTGTTTACATTTTACTTTTTTTAAAGCAAACGAGTAAAGCTTTTTGAGTGCGGTTTTTTTCTTGCTTTTATTCATGATATACAGAACGTTAAAAAAATTTTTTTTGAAAAAAAAAAACCAAATTGGCGGCCGTTGCAGCTTCGCGAAAACAGGTCCTCAAATCGCGGGAGGTAAACGGCTGACATCACTGCCCCCTCTTTGTTGATCTGAAACACAAATTCAAAGCATATTATCAATCTGTGACCCTCTGGTTATGGAATGACGGATGGGTTTTTCGTTTAGTACAAATTTCGGAAAATGGCGGCAATTAAAAAAAAAATCGAATTTTCGCGTTTTTTTTCCGCATAAAAAGATAAATAATAAATGCAAAAATGTATCAATCGAAAAAACAATCCGTCATTCCGTGAAGACATATTTTCTGAGTATGCTCTCCAAATTTCAGGTCGATATGTTAATTACAGCGGTCAGGAGAATGTCAGCCATTTTTAAAAACGTGTTTTTGAGAAAAACGCGTCTAAAGTTGTGTAATGTGTTTACACAAATGTGTTAATAATTACCGCTAATCGGCAATGCCTGGTCCATAGAGGCATCCCTCCTCTTCTTCTAGCTGCTCATGTTCAGCCGCTAACATCTCCCGCTGCAATTTCAAGGACAAAGTCTCCCTTAAAAAAAAAAACAATGCGTTTCTTTTTCACCAACCGTTTACCAGAATTTTCTTTCGGAAGTCGGCAATTTTTCCCGAGCCTCCAGGTAGATGCAGGCCCTTGACAAAGGAGCGAGAAAAAAAACTGCCGAATCTGTCCAATTTAAAGAAGATAACTCACGAGACTGTTTGTACATTGCAGTCGATAGTAGCACGAACTCCGAGTGGCAGTCGGATTGGGAAAGTGCGTCGGAAGATTCGGAGGCTGAGTCGGTCGAGCACAGAAGTCGTTCCAAGCCCTCGAAAGCGTCGAAAAAAGTGAAGAAGGAAAAGCTCGAGGCGAGCGACGCTGCTTGCGCGGCCGGTGTCGAGTCCGACGTGAGCGACGGACAATCCGAAAAGTGTCCAATATGCCTTCTGTCGTTCGGAAAACAAGAAGTCGCTACACCATCGTCATGCGAGCACTGCTTCTGTCTCTTGTGTCTCATGGAATGGAGCAAGAACATAAACACCTGCCCCGTCGATCGTCAGACTTTCGCTGCTCTGCACGTTCGGGACAAAATTGGAGGAAAAGTAAGGGCAAACGAATTATTGCACTTTGAACTTTGTTCGTTTGTTTGTTCTTCTCAATTCCTCTCGGAGTTGTAAAACCTCCAAAGCTACGAACAAAAAACAGATTTCCGACAAAGAATATTCGTTGCTCTCGAAAGATTCTCGCGGCTGTGAGAACTTTAGTATGAATTTTGATGAAAAAAAAAAAATTACTTCCAGGTCAAGAGGCAAATACCGGTCGAGATAAAGTCGAACGTGGAGGAACAGGTACAGGAAGATCCGACTTATTGCGAAGTTTGCCATCAGTGCGACCGCGAGGATCGTATGCTACTGTGCGACGGCTGTGACCTCGGCTATCATCTCGAATGCCTCAATCCACCGATGAACGAGGTCCCGATGGACGAGTGGTACTGTCCCGACTGTTCGCGCAACAGTCAGAACGACGCTGAAATGGTAAGACGCCTGTGAGGAGGTTCCAGCACAGATCGAGACCCCTTTGTATATCTCTTATCCTCAATGTTATCCCTACACACAACCAACCCTCTTACTTTTTGTTCAAACCAATTTACAGCCTTCTGCAACTTGAAGTGCGCGCTGAAAAAAAAGCTTTGCTTGCCTATTCATGCAATGATCAATTTTGTTGTATTCCGAGAATATTCGAAGCCCCGATAAATGGTAACATTGCTCCGTAGTTCCTCGGAAAAACGACGATTCGCGTAATGCAGCGCAGCGTTGAAGTATTCAGTAACAGGAATACGGTCGGCTCGTCTTTCACGAACAATCGATAATTTTTTCATTGCAGAAAAGGAGGAGAATAGATAAATGGTTTTGTGTACAGGCAACGAGATTTGTCTCGTATTTTGTCGTATTCAAAATAATGTCCCAATTTCACACAATGAAGACAGCTTTGTAACGGTGCATTTTCGAATTTGCATCGTATTTCTTATTTTGCTTCCGTAACGGGTCCATAGGTCGATATTTGCCGCGTTTTCTACTATCGTCTTCCTTCCTAACGTGTAAAACGTTACGAAATCTCGCAACATACCGTAAAATGGGGTTACTTTGAATAGGGTTTGGAAGTTTTTTTGTAAGTAACTTTTTTTTTAACCTAAATTTCAACTTTTTTGGCTCCAATAGAATATCGTGTCGTTTGGGTATAAGTATAAGAAAGTAAAGTAAATGTATAAGAAAGTCAATCCACAATTTTATATATAAAAAAACAGTGTCGAAGTGACCTCGAGTGTGGGGTTTGTTTGATAAGGCATTGAAATGCAACTTATGTCAAAGATTAAGCGTTACTTTGACATCATTTTGATAAAAACAAAATATTTCGTGCCAACGATTTTTTACAATCAAATTGTCGTCTTTATTAAGGAAACACTTTACATAAAAATATCAAGTACCTACGGTACTATTACAGGCATCCAATCAGTCTTATAATTATCATTGAGATCAAAATCAACTTGAGCAACATTACAATGAAGTTGAACTATAAACTTGAGCAACGATAGAAAAAAAGAGTTAAAAAGGCGGGTTTGCTGCGCACACATTTGAGGCCTTAGGCCACAGTAACGGGTACAAAATCGTGTGCGAATTTAACAAATTTTTTTTCGGATGAAAAAGTGATCCACTCGTAAAATTAATTACACATCTATTTAGTATGAATATCAAGCTGTGAGAAAAAAAATATATATTTTTTTTTCGACGTACAAAATGGCCGACTACTAATATTTTCTTTTGTTATCTTTTTTTAGGCGCTCCGCGGTGTGACATTTAGCATCCACAATTTTTTTTACCCAGAACCAAAAAACAAAAATTCTCGTCAATCTACATTAGAATGCCTAGAGAAGTACGTACGGAATTTAAAAAATATTTTTTTTATTCAAAAGTTGTAGGTATTTGAACTTAAGAAATGAATATTCAGTGAAAAATTTCGTTATAACTGCTCATAAACTGCTCAGATAATGAAAAGTTTTCGATTAATCAGAAATTCCGTACGTACTTCTCTGCGAGATGCAATTAGGAACATAACTTTTAAATTTGATGTAAATCGCGTGAAAATTGTTGGTTATTTGTTGTCACGCCAATTGGAAAACAGCTGTTTCGAGAAGTTTCGAATAATCGGCCATTTTGTACATCGAAAAAAAAAACCATTTTCTAACAGCTTGATATTCATACTAAATAGATGTGTAATTAATTTTACGAGCGAATCACTTATTCATACGAAAAAAAATGTTAAATTCGCGCATGATTTCATACCCGTTACTGTGGCCCAAGTCCTTAATGTCAATTTAACCCCGTTTTACGGTATTGGATCATTTTCTTAGATTCATTTCACAGAAATGCTACATCTTCTTAGATCCGTCCCATCACGAAATGTTTGAATTTTTTATTCTTCTCAAACCCAATGTCGCAGATCCTCCAGTTTCCGCTTACATTTCGTGTCTAGTCAGTCGATAACCATAAAAAAAAAAAAAGTCTTGCAACCGAAGCGAATGCAAATTTCGATTTTTTCCCAACCGCGAAAGAATCCTCGCGACGAGTAAAAGTAGAGTGAGCCCATATTTTGACGCGCCCGTTTGTTTTCAGGTTGACATCGATCTCGACGAGATATCCGATCTAATGGCTGAAGCGCGCGGTCTCGGACTCTCTTACGGTCGTACGCGTACCGGTGTACCGAACGAATCGTCATCGAGCTTCGGTTCCCATCGTATCGTACCGCGTACTCGTCAGACCGAGCGTGTACGGGCGAACATACGCGCCGATCGTAACCGTACGCGAGAGACGCGAAATAACGTTGGCACTTTCGATCCGGAACAACCATCCACCTCGTCCTCGGGTATGGATTCGATATCCGAAACGAGCCGTACCGGAATACGAGCGAGAATGTTCGAGGAAGTAACCGCGCGTATGAATCTCGCCGCGGTATCGACCTCGTCGCGTAATCGTCGCGCGAAAACGTCGCGTAAGACGAAGAAAAAAAAGCGTAAAGTAACGGGCCGGGACGAGAGATTGGTTCGCGAAGTGCGTATACGCGAGTACAATGACGACGGTGAGGAGCGTGAGATCGTAACTTACGTCAATGTCGCGCCAGCATCAACGAAGAGACGGAAGAAACGAGCTAAGAGATCGCGCAAGGTATAAACATTCATCAAAAAACAAACAACAACAAAACAATGATATAAACATTCAATCATACGAGCATAAAAAGCCAAGTACGAACAGTCTTGGACGCAATTAGGCTAATTTCACGATATTCCATTCGCGCACGTTAACTCATTTATTCGAAACAATGAAAGACCAAAAAAAAAGAAGAGAAACCTGTAGATTCTTACTGACAAACGAGTTACTAACCACTACACAAGCAAGGCCCAGACTGCTTTTAATACCACTACCAACATCCATCACAGCACATACCTCGCCATTAAAATTTTACATCACACTGCTGGCTGAGCACTGGCTTTTTTTTAAATCTTTTCGATACGCTAGTACCAATTTACACCTAAATCGTATTTATTTATTTATTTTTTCCTTGGTCTATGTAACAAAACCCGATTGTTCTCCTATTTGTACCAATAAAATGTATTCTTCAGTAGATGGATTTTTTTCTTGCTTCTTTCGCGCGGCGATCCGTCTCGCGGATCGTACGATCGAAATTCCTGTCGTGTCACATTTTTTTTTTTTTTTTTTTTTTTTTTGAGAGAGAGAGAGCGAGGGAGAGAGCGAACAACTTTGCGAAAAATCTTTGACTCGAGGACCCGCCGCTCAATCAGACCGTAGTTTTTTGTTTGCTGCCCGCTCCGACAGTCCGGATAATCCTCGTTCCAATCTGCCACTGTTCTTAACGCCTGTCAGTCGTACGGTTTTGCTCCCGATTTTTGTTTCATTCGATTATGTTTGTTTGTTCAGAAGCGACGAAGTAAACGCGCTCGCACGGTATCCTCGGTGGCAGCGGCGATCAACACGGTTAAAAGACGTTTGGCGAACACCCTCGGGATGATAAAGCCGACGGGACATCCGGATCTCTCCGGGCCACGCGTCAAAGTGCGGAGACAACCGAGTGAAAGGGGCATCTTGAACGACTCGCGATTTCGCGCTGGAATCTCCCAAGTCAGTCTCTTCGGCAACAATCTTGGCATCAGTTACAGCCCGCCGGGGTAAGTCCTTCTTTCGCTCAATCGACGTCGCCGCGCTCGTCGTTTTTTTTTTTACTATTCCCGTCGACTCGAGAAAATTTCAGTGCTCGCGCGTTTTGAAATGTCCGATCGACGGAGATCGACACGATCTCCGATGTATCGCGAAAGCCTCCAGAGGCTTAAACTCCAATCAGTTGGAGACGGAAACAAAAAGGAATTTTTCCGCACTTTCGAGGTCTCGGCGAAGATTTTGCGTGCGGCGAATAGAGAGAGTCGTTGACGCAATTTTCGAATTATAGTTATACATTTATCGTGGATTTATGTAGACGTAACGATTCGAAGCATCCTTGGTTAATATCGTCGATCTCTCGTCGAGAAAAAGCCCACGCCGGACATATCTACGAACACGGTCTTATATACTGGTCTTGAAACGAAGGCGAATCTCAGGGGTGAGGATTGGTAACCTTATTAAGCGAGATTTTCGCCCGTCTCGGGGCCACTGCGCGTCGCTGCTGTAGATCGGTACGGCGAGACCCGGTGCGTGACATAACCTCAGTGCTACAGCGAACAAACATTTATATGTTTGCTCGTAGTTTTCTTCTACGCTTTTAATAATAATTTGTTTTCATGCATTTCAGGGTGATTAGTCTTTTACAATTATTTTAAAGATTCTTAATGCTCAGATGCATTGGAAATGAAGTTTTTCAACATTTCAATTACGCCCATTTCCGCTCAAAGGGATTAGCGTACAACGGAAATAAATTCAGGTGAAAAAGAAACGCCGATTAGGGAAATGAACCCAAAATACGATGAGAGTAAGCGCGGAACGAATCCACTTGGCCGAATCACCTTTGTGACAGGATTAACGAAATGTCATGCATTTCCATCAGAATCACTTAAATTTTGCAAGTGCTCAGTTTACATTTTAACATAAATCCGATGAAGCGTTGAGGCTTCAGGCCACAGTAATGGGTATAAAATCATGTGCGAATTAAACCATTTTTTTCGTATGATAGAGTGATTCACTCGTAAAATTAATTACACATCTATTTAGTATGAATATCAAGCTGTTGAATTTTTTTGATGTACAAAATGGCCGACTACTAATATTTTCTTTTGTTATCTTTTTTTTAGGCGCTCCGCGGCGTGACATTTAGCATGCACAATTTTTAACCTAGAACAAAAAAACAAAAATTCTCGTCAATCCACATTAGAATACCTAGAGAAGTACGTACGGAATTTAAAGAATATTGTTTTATCCAAAAGTTGTAGGTATTTGAACTTAAGAAATGAATTTTCAGTGAAAAATTTCGTTATAACTGCTCATAAACTGCTCATAAAATGAAAATTTTTCGATTAATCAGAAATTCCGTGCCTACTTCTCTGCGAAATGCAATTAGGAACATAACTTTCAAATTTCAAGTAAATCTAGTGAAAATTGTTGCAGTTATTTGTCAGGCCAATTGGAAAAAAGCTGTTTCGAGAAGTTTCGAGTAGTCGGCCATTTTGTACATCGAAAAACATATATATATATATATATATATATATATATATATATATATATATATATATATTTTCTAACAGCTTGATATGCATATTAAATAGATGTGTAATTAATTTTATTATTTATTAATTTTTTCTCTTTTATTGATAATTATAATCTGTTATGTGCATAACAATAAATAATTGTGCAGGTAACCGGAACAAAACATAATTTCAGAGTAAGCATCCAACGATGCTTAATATCTCTGGGTTGCGCGGTATGACGATTTTTTCGGGGGTTAATTGAATTCTTTTTCGTAAGTCGAACGGTTTAAATTTCTTGATTCTTCTGGAGATTTGGAATTAATTTTATGAGCGAATCACTTTTTCGTACGAAAAAGATTGTTAAATTCGCACATGATTTTATACCCGTTACTGTGGCCTAAGGCCTTAAGTTAGTCCTATCGCCAGACTTCAATCCATAGGATTTTCATAATTTTGTTTGAGCTTCACTAAATATATTAATAATCGTCTCTGTAAAATTTCAGGGTTGTTTATCGGCCTAATTACAGAGAAAAGAAATATTAAAATTGCGTATTTCTGTGAAGGAATTCCGAGACGGCATACAAACACCCAATTACCGGTCGCTACAAAAGTGTACATAATAGTGGCAATCCGTCAGATTCTCAAAAATAATCAGATTTACATACTTAACACTTGTAGTAATCCAGTGCTCTCAGAAAAAATTACGCTTATTGACATAATTTTTATGTAATATCAAGTTTAATTTCAACTTCCGGTATTGGATTTATTACCACTTCCTACGATAACGAGACGTGACAGCAGGGCAACAGCTGACTGTAGTCCTAACCTCATCTCACTCATTCGAATTTCCACACATATTTCATTTTTAACCGACATATTTCGCCGACACAAATTTTCCACGCTTTTCACCAGTCGTGGCCCGAATACAATGCTTTATATTTCCCGCACCTGACATTGTTTTGACAGATCGACGTTGAAAAGCATGGACGTTAAACTCGCCTGGTTGCATAAAAGGAGACGGAGATAGAACCAATATTGCCAAATATCAAACCTAGAAATACTGCGCCAATCGTCGGAATAACTATTTTTTTCATTTTTCCAATTAAATGTGAACATTCATTAAGCAGTGTACACATGGAAAATTTAATTTATACATATTGTTTTCTTTTGCATATGTTGAAAATATAAATTGTACGAGTCTCAAGTATGATCAGTGGTATGACTAGTGTGAAGCGATAGGATTACCTTAAGGGGAGGTACCTGCGTAAACGGCGCGAAAAAACAAGTAAACTTTGGGAATTTTTATCGAAAAAATTATGGTCTCGATTGGATCCGGGTTTTTTTTTATTGGAAAATATGCACATTGAAGTATGTTTAGGATTTTTTAAAAAGTAATTCGTTGACTGAAAGCGATTCAAATGCGATTATCTCGTAACACAGTTTTCAAAGTCGTTGCCATATGTATCTCCAAATTTTTCCAAATTTTCTCCAAATTTGGATACAATATTCTTCGAAAGTTTTTCTCGTTCGCCACGTAGGGGTTTTTCATTTGATTGAACCCTCGCTTTTTTTATGCAATGTGTATGCAATCCAAAATCGTCGGAAATTGCGAACGAAAAACGAATGTTAAATTAATACGGTCGCAATTCCGTCAAAAATGAAAATTACAAAAAAAATCCCAAGTGGCGAACGAGAAAAACTATCGAAGAATATTGTATCCAAATTTGGACAAATTCGGACAAGCCGTTTTCGAGATACATCTGACACCGACTTTGAAAACTATGTTTCGAGATAATCGCGTTCGAATCGCTTCCAGTCAACGAATTTATTTTCAAAAATTCCTAAACATACCTCAAAGTACAAAAAACAACCCGGATCCAACCGAAACATTAGTTTTTGAGATAAAAATTTCCCAAGCTTACCTGTTTTTCTCAGTTTCAGTTAGTCATCTTTGTTCGTGTAGAACACGTACTGTTACTTTCTTCGTGCGTAAATCAAATATTGTTTACGAAACGCGGAATAAATACGAGTAATGGGGTTATACCCCCTGTAATGGGGTGTACAGCGCATGCGTTACATGTGATAGAAAAAGGGACAGAACGCTACTCTGTCTCGTGCTCTGTCTTCGTTGCACAGAGTGCCGATCTATCGTCACGCACCTCGCGGCCGTAGATCGCAACGCAAACGTCGCGTTAAGCGAACGTAGCCCCGCCACCGTTGTTGCAAGACCTTTATATAAGATCGTGTCTACGACAAAACGCCTCACGCATCGCGCGACAAAGCTTCAGAGTCTCAGGCGCGATGCGATTAATAAAAAAAAAAGCAATAAACTATCAGATCCGTGTACCGCTAGATTAGGAAATAACGAATATCAGTTTCGGTCTAATATACATAGACCTATGTATAAATACACACAATGCACATTGTTCGAAACCCGCGTTCACTAATTGTCAGGATAAAAAGGGACGTTCTTTGTCACAGGTTTTGACAGAAAGAGACAGAGAGAGAGAGAGAGAGAGAGAAAAAAGAACCACAAAATTTGTCACGCCGAAAAAGTGCGACATGAAATATTTTTCTTGTTTTGTTTTTTCTCTCGCCTCGTGTAGATCGGACGAAGATATTGACGATAGCGCTACCGGAGAAGGTCCAGTAGTCGGTACGCAACGTCGTACAGCGATTGCGTCGACGCGACGTCGTATTGCCCTCAAGGGAATAGCGAATCCGAGAATTCGTACCGAAACTGTCGCGACTTCCGGTCCGCCGGTGGTAGATCTGATCGGGACGATAATCGAGTCTCAAGAGTTGTGGCACTCGCGGAAGCAAACAGGCGTGACACTGAAGGCTGACGGTACATTGTTGATCGAAGCGAAGAGTCGCGAAAACGCCCACAGCATCAACAACAACGATAGCCCGATCAAGAAGAAAGACGAGACGAGGAGTGCGAACGTGGAAGCGGACGTTGATTTGGCGAGCGTCAATCCCAACGACATAACCCAAGCTCCGATGTACAATAACCCAAGGGGTGGTGGCGGGGGTAGCGGCGGTGGTGGTGGCAACAGAGGTAATTTCCGCGGTGGTTACCGGGATGGTTCGCGTCACAGCCAGGGCAGCAATCAAGGTGGTGGTTACGGTGGAAGGGATTACAACGCCGGTGGCGGTAGACACAGCTACGGTGGCGCAGGATCACGTGACAATTTCGGTAATCGAGAATTCGGACCACCGGCCAACTACAATCAGAACTTCGAGTATCGCGGTCCACCGCCGTTCGGTGGTACGCCACCCTTCAGAAATCGCAATCCCCAAAATTTTCGGCCGGAAAGACATCGCCTGCCGATGCCCGAGAGACCGCTCTTTCCGCCACAAATGGACAATCACGAGAGACCACCACCGCCCTTCAACCATCACAATCCCTTCGCCGGGCCGAGGATACCTCTGGGACCACCGCCCGGACCACCGCCCGGATTACCTCCAGGCATGCATCCCAACATGCCCGGCTCGTTGATCACGAGACCTCCACCACCTCCACCGTTACCACCCCCGCAACCCATTGTCCAGCAGACCGAGCAATCATCCGACTTTCACGAGGATTTCGCTCAACGCGCCCAGCCCGAAAATCCTCGCGAGGCATTCGGGCCGCAATTGCAGCCTCCGCCCGTCGCGAATCCGCCAACTCCCGAACCACGTCCAAACGAGGACGAAGATTGTGATATTTATTGCGACATCGAGGCCGGCCACAAATCCGACCACGAGACCCACGACGAGCAAAGCTCGGCCAACGAGAGTTCCATAGCACTCTTGCCACCTCCCGAGCCACCCTCGGGCTTGCTCGATTTCGAGGACAACTCGAAGAGCGACAAGGACAACGACAGCGATCAGGACCTCGTTATCGACGATACGCCGAAGGAAGAGCGCAGCGGGCGCGGCGCCGAGCAACGGGACGACAAATACGATCCGTTCGCCGCGGACAGCGACACGAACGACAGTGATCGCGATAAGAACGACGACAGATCCGAGAAGAAAAATCGAAACGATCCCGGCTCCATGTGCCCGTTGAATCCACCGCCTATGCCACCCGAATTTCCCCGCTCGAAACAATCACGCGGTGACGCCTCCGTGAATCCACTCTTGCGGCTGACTGCTTACGACGACGACGAAGACGAAGACTCGCAGGACGATTGTCCAAACTTTTCGATTTACTCGTCGGAAACTATGGACGTCGCCCGACACACCGAGCAAGAATTGTCACAACAGATCGGACCACTAGAGCCCCCTCCACTTCCGCCGGATATGCCCGACGACGACGACGTTATCGTCGGCGACGTGCAAAGCTGCGATCTCGCCGATATTCCCGAACCGTCCGATCCTTACGTCGAGGCACTGCGAAAAGAACGACAGACGCTCAGTCGCATACCACCGAAGAAAATATCCAACGATTCACGCGGCAAGATAACGTTCAAGATCGGCAACAAGTTCAAAGTCAACAACAAACTGAGCAATCTCTACGACGAGCTCGACGAGAATATCGAAGTCTCGATCGAGCAGGAGAAAGAGATTGAGGAAAAGAGAAACAACGCTCGAGCCCTAGAAAACAACGCTAAGAAAGAGCCCGACGTCGAGAAAGACGAGATATTTGCCAGCGACGATAAGCGCGACAAGAGCGAGACCAAGGAAAAGACGAGGATCAACGAAAGAACGGAGAATCCCAGCGACAGCGACGACGAGACAACCACGTGCGAGAGAAGAAAAAGCACCGAGGCCAAAACGAGCGAGAACGATAGAGAGGAGGACGACGAAAGGAGGAAGAAAATGAAAGATTCAGTCGACGAGACGAGCAAGGACTCGGAAAACGACGAGAACGATAAGCAGGAAGAAACGGAAGGGCCTGATAAAACTTTAATCACGAAAGACAACGATGAGAAGAAGGATCCCGATGATTCGAAGGCGAAAGAAACTTTTGCAATGTCGACGATAGATCTCACGGAAAAGAGTTCGGACACTGTAATATCCATAACCGAGAGCGTGCAATCCTCGCGAACGAAGCACGCGGATAAGGAAAATCGGGACGCCAGTCCATCCGAGAACAAGGACAAAACACCGACGAGACAGTGGAGATCGCTGACGCGCGATCGTCCGAGCGACGACGACGACAAACAATCGGAGGAACGTAGCGAAGAGGAAGAGGACGAGGACGATCGCCGTAAAATCGCGAAATCGCGAAAATTGCGCAAACGATCGAGCCGCGTCGACAGATCGTCGGACGGGCACAGCGACACGGAGGAACGCAGCAGCGACAACGAGGGCGAGACGAAGGATTGCGCGAAGAATTCGCGCTCGAGCAGTTTGGATCAAGCGCGCGCCGGGGCCAGCTCGTCATTCGACGTTGACGACGAGACGGAAAATTTTCCACTCGAAAAGGACGCCGTAAGCACCGGGGACAAGGGTGTGGAGAACGCGGCTCCCGAAGGTTGGGAATCCGAGGGTGCTTACACACCGTGCAAGGACGAGAGACCGATCAAAGAGAAAGACGGCAAAAGTTCCATGTCACCGTTCGAAAGCGGCCTCGAGCCTATAACACCGCCCAAGGATCGTTCGAACGACGACCTCGACGTGTGCGGAACCCCCGTGGGTTACGCCGGCCTCGGCACCGAGGCCATCTCCGAGACCGACGAGGCCATGAACTTCGAGGACGAGCTCACGCTGCTCAGCCTCCGCAAAGAGAAAGAAATGGAGGATGGCGAGATTACCGAGGACGGCAAATTGTCGAAGAAACACTCGCAAAAGTCGGCCGATCTCGAGGACGCCAAGCGAAAGAGAAAGAAGGAGAAAAAAGACAAGAGCAAGGACGCGGAGAAGAACAAGGAGAACATATCGTCGGAGAATCAGGTAGCCTGGAAGAAGATATCGAAGAGCACGAAGGATCGACAGTATCGCGACAAGGACAAGCGCTCGAGGTCGCGCGAACGCGACAAGGGCAAACCAAAGAAAAAACTCAAGGAAACGACGAAGAAGAAGGAGAAGAGAAAGGAACTGGCGCGTTACGACGTGAGAAAAATCGTCGCTGAGAAGCCAGCGAGGCCGAGAAAGGACGAGTACGGTCGCGACATAAGGGATTATTCGCGCAGCAAATCGCGCTCCCGTAGCCTTACGCGTCAGAGAAGCTTGTCGCGCGATCGTCGTTCTCGCTCGTACTCCAGAATACGCTCGAGAACGCGCACGCGGTCGCGTCAGCGTCGCTCGTGGTCGCGGGATCGTCGCTCGGTCTCGAAGGCGCGAAGATCCCCGTCGCGAAGACGTTCGCTGTCGCGAACTCGACGCGGCAAACGTTCGATCACACCGAGACGCTCGATGTCGAAGAAGCGCTCGGTATCGCGGCGACGCGGAGCCCTCTCGAAATCGCCGACACGCCGGCGACGCTCGTTGTCCGGTGGCAGACGACGTCGCAGATCCCTCTCGAGGAAGCACCGTTCGCGCTCCCGCGACAAGAGAAAAGACAAGATCAAGAGCAAGCACAAGTCGCGCAGTCGCTCGAGGACGCGCAAACGCACGCGCTCCAAGAGCCCCAAAAGATTGAGCTCCAAGTCCCGCGAGAAGAAACACGCCAAGAGAAAAATGGCCAGTAGATCGAGATCGAAGCATCGCTCGTTGTCCAGAGATCGCGATCGAAATAGAAATTGGAATCCCATGAGCGACAAGCCACCCGAGAGAGAGCGGCATTTTTCGCGCGACAAAGATGCCAATCGTGAATCGTGGAGCGCACAATGGACACCATCGTGGTCAAGATCGAATTCACCGATTGTAAATCAACACGAGGAATTGGGCGCGCACGCGTGGTCGCCACCGGCAGCCCTCGATGGTCCAAATGTGCCGCCGAAAAATCTCACCGTCATACTCACCAACAAAGAGGCCATCAAGAAGAAGAAAAAGGAGAAGAGAAAAGAAAGCAAAAAGGTGCGCGGTGGCGAGCTACAGGAAAGACGAAAAAAAGTCAAGAGAACTCGCACACCACCACCGTCGAAGGAAGTTTTCGCGAGCGGTGACAATATACTCGTGAGCGTTTGCTTCAACAAGGAGAACGAAACGACGCCAACGGGATTGCCGGAATTGCCGGAAACTATACCGCTATTGGCGGCCACGAAACGACGGAGACGAGAATCGATACAGGCGGAACCGGCCAAAAAGCCAAAGAAGGACAAAGCCAAGGAGAAACGCCCGAAATCACCCAAGGGCAAGAAGGAGAAGAAGAAAAAGTCGAAAGCTGCGGAAATAGCGGCTACGAAGAAACCCGTGGCTGTCATTGATCTCGATCAATCGCCATTTCGCGAGCAAACACCATCGCCACGTGACGTTATCGTTCTTAGCGACGACGACGACAAACAGGCACAAGAATTGGCCACGCCGGAATTACATCCACGCCCGAGCACGCCACAGCACGATCAGTTCGTCTCGCAAGGCCCGAAAACCCCACCGGAGCCACAAATCAAATATTCCATTGGCAACAAAACGAACAATCTTCGGCCATCCATGATGAATCCACTCCTCGAGGAGGAGGAAGAGGAGGAGGAGGAAGAGATCGACCAGAGAGTCGAGGAAGAATTGGAGATGAGAGCTCAGGAGGAATTGGAACTCAGACTGAAAATTGGCCCGAATACACCACCCGAGCCACCCTCCTCACCACCAACCTCGCCAGATGCTTACGATCCCTTCGATCCCACCAAATCGAGATCGCCGACCCCTACCGCCAGTCAGGATGCGACACCCAACGACGACAGGGACAGAAATCAACGCGGCAATTCACCGAGAAATCACGACGGCGACGATGAAAATTTAACGATCAATGAGACCGCGCAGCCTCAGGAAGCTCAGAGCACCGACAAACAAGCCACGGAAAAGCCAAAAATCATATCAATGGTAACGTTGAAACGCGCTTCGCCGAATCGCGACACGTCACCGGTCGTCGACAATCAGACGGAAATCGTACAGGTATTGGACAGCTCCCCGGCGAAGGTACAACAGAATCAACAGAACGTACAAACCGCCATTAATCCGTTTGCAACGATCAATCCTGTATTGGCAACCGTTGCCGCTGCCGTACAACGAAGCGCTATTTTCAATGCCAGTACACCCATCGCTGGGCAGAGGAACATTCAGCAGGTTCGCTTATTTCACTTATACCCGAGTCGGATACTTTTCGGCAGCCTCGTTTTTGCTTCTATTCGCGGTGAAAAAAAAAAACTTGCTGCCGCCCATTCGAAAAAGTCGAGGGGCTGTACCAGTGTGAACGCTGAAAATTTTGGGTGATTTTCGGAATTTTTTTTCGAAGAAAAGTACTCAATTACATGTTTTGGAAAATTAAGAATATATTTGGCTATATTTGGACTATATTGCATAATTCTTTTATAGAAAAATATTGAGATCCAAGGGATTAATGCGCATGTGGTTGAAGTTTGCATCGTTGCAATGCAACGAAAACTCTTATTCGTTTCTTATATTCTTATTATCCAAAATCATATTATGCAGATTTTTTGTAGATTGCTAAATAAGAATCCTATAAAACTTTGCGTGGTTTTTATAGCTTAAATCTGTCAAGGGAAATTTGCGAGACGGAACAAAGATAATTTTCGTTGCATTCTAACGATGCAAACTTCAACGTCATCTTATAAGCTGCCTTCGGAGGCGCCAAAAAACAAGTTTCTCCACTGCTGACATGATTCCGGCCGATTAAGTAGCTGAAACCGAAAAAGGAAAAAATGTTAAACTGGAAACTATTTTCTGTGCAATGACGTAGGATTTTCGAAAAATATCAAAATCTAACAAAATGGCGTAGTTGTGAAAAAAAAGTCAGTTTTCTTGCCTATAAAATGATCGTTTTTTTCAATGCCAAATCGTCAATATTCGTCCAATCGAAAATATTCTACGTCATTGTAGAGTAAATATATTCAAGAGTACTCAGTTCAAATTTCAAGTCAATCGGCTTATTGCTCTTTGAGTTACAATGTCAGCAAATTAAAAAAATCTCATTTCGAGAAAAACGCGCTTTAATGCTTTTTTGGGGACTTTTTTTGACAAACCATTAAAATAAAATAACTTATAAATTGGATATCATTTTTATTGACATTTAAACAAAGTTTGTGAATTTTTTGAAGTCATTATGTAGTATATAGTCGGAGATACACCGCCCAACAGGAACACATATATAAAAAGAGGTGCTCCACTGCTGCCATGATTCCGGCCGTTCTGCTTATCTGAAATAAACAAATCAAACGCAATTTTAATCGTGAGACTTGAGGCTCTACATGGAACAGTTTTTCGTTTTTTTTTTTTTTTTCTGGAGTCTACATAGCTGATAAAAAGAAAACTAACGAAGCAATCTCAATTAATTTAGTTCAACTTGTGGTTATAAATGTACCAAAGATGCTGTATAAATTTGAGCAGAATCAATCAAATAGTTTTTGAAAAAATCGTGTTTTGAGAAAAACGCGTTTGAAAGTTGTATATAATTCATAATAATAAAAAAAAACGGTCTCACCATCAATCTGCTATGCCTGAACCATCGAGTACACCTTCCTCTTCAAAGAAGTCACGCAAGGCCGTTTTCTCTTCTTTTGATCTGACACACTGGACGACCCCCTTAAAGATTTAACTATAGATTTTTGCGAGATAAAATTATATTTACCATAAAACACTGCTAATCAGCTGTACCTGGTCCATACAATGGACTGTTGAAAGAGGCACGCAAAGTTTTATAAAAACGGTTTTTTTAAGTGTCACACTGGTATAGCCCCTTAAATTCATAACTTTTTTTTGTAATCAATGTTATGCATTTATTCAATCGCGATTGACGAGGAAATGTTTGTTCGTCTCAACGCGAAAAGATTACGCCACGAAAAGGTCCGAATCGATCGTATCTTTGCCGCAGTTATGCCGGAGCTTTTTTTTTTATTTTTTTTTTGAACCCGTTCAATGTGGCCATCTGATTTCAGCCGAATCGTATCTCCCCGAGCACGCAGGCAAAGCAGCGGATTAACGACAGGCCACAATTGCCAAATTTATTCGCCAATGCGCCCAAGTCTACGCCTACACGTATGCAAAAGAGCCTACAGAACAAAAACGTCTCGACGCTTGGTCAGAACGGCAGCGATGCCACACTGGAGATGTCCAGTGATAACGTCCTCGATATGTCGTCCCCGTATTCACCGGGCTCGAGCCTGAGCGATGGTATATTCGATCCACCGAGTCCCGGCAATCACAATGCCTCACCGACAAACGCAACGAACGCCAACAAAGTCACAATGTCGAAGAACAAACCCACCGAAAAGAAGGACGCATTTGATGCACTCTTTGGTACTTCACCGGCTATGAAGCCAAAGGGACGAGCCAAGAAGACGATCGACAAAGAGAAGAGACCTAAAAAATGTGGGTATCCCGTCATATTTGATTTTCTTATTTTTCGGTTTTTTTTTCATGTATATTTCGAGCTGGATGCAGCACTGCGTACTAGCCATGTGTTGAATGAGAAAATTCGCACGCGTTTCATACATTGACGGCGATTCTTAGGCCCGTCATCCGACGAAGCGAAGATGAACGGAGCTAGGAAAAAATGACCAATAGAATCGTCCCGCCCAGCTTCGATTGACATGAATTCAGCACTCGATTGGTTGCTTTTTCCTAGCTTCGCTCATCTACCCTTTGATGGATGATAACCTTTAGGAACTTAAGGCCTTAGGCCACAGTAACGGGCATAAAATCATGTGCGAATTTAACCATTTTTTTCGTATGAAAAAGCGATTCACTCGTGAAATTAATTACACATCTATTTAGTATGAATATCAGCTGTTAGAATTTTTCTTTTAACGTACAACATGGCCGACTACTATTATTTTCTTTTATCTTTTTTTTAGACGCTCCGCGGCGTGACATTTAGCATCCACAATTTTTTACCTAGAACAAAAAACAAAAATTTCCGTCACTCTACATTAGAATACCTAGAGAAGTACGTACGGAATTTAAAAAATATTGTTTTATTCAAAAGTTGTAGGTACTCGAACTTAAGAAATGAAGTTTTAGTGAAAAATTTCGTTATAACTGCTCATAAACTGCTCATAAAATGAACAATTTTCGATTAATCAGAAATTCCGTACGTACTTACCGTAAAATTGTTGAAGTTATTTGTCACGCCAATTGGAAAAAAGCTGTTTCGAGAAGTTTCGATTAGTCGGCCATTTTGTACATCGAAAAAAACAATATATATATATTTTTTCTAACAGCTTGATATTCATACTAAATAGATGTGTAATTAATTTTATGAGTAAATCACTTTTTCATACGAAAAAAATTGTTAAATTCGCACATGATTTCTTACCCGTTACTGTAGCCTAAGGCCTTAACTGATTTTCAACGCACGCATTGCCTAGTTCGAAGTGCCATTCATGCTCTTCGATAGAACGAGAAAAAAGAAACCGTTTCAAGGCTTGTCATATTTTCATTTCATTTTTTTTTTAAATTTCAAACAGCTACTAATCCAAAAGTTGGTGTGCGCATGGATGAGAATCAATTGCAAATTCTAGACGATCTTCCAAGTTCCGCCGTCGAAATGCAGGTAAAGGATAAGGTCCGTATCGAAATAAGATGTGTGTGTTTTTTTTTTTTATGCAACGAGCGTTCGAGACTTGTCGGTAACTTGCACGTTCCCGCGAATCCTTTTTCAATCTTTTTGTTTTTTTTTTTTTCGTCGTCCCACAGTTCTTGAAGAAACTCAATCGACAAGAAAGGGTCGTGGAGGAGGTCAAGTTGGTCCTGAAGCCTCACTACACGAAGAAACACGTGACGAAGGAGGAGTACAAAGATATTATGCGTAAAGCCGTGCCGAAGGTCAGCATAGTCGAGACGAAAAACAAAAACTAAGCGAATAATATCTCTACCGATAGAAACAAAAACCCTTTTTCTCGCTCGTTGCAGATATGTCACAACAAAACGGGCGAAATAAATCCGAAAAAGATTGCCCAGCTCATCGAGGCTTACGTAAGGAAATGTCGTTCGGGCAAAAAGAGGAAATTACCAGCAGCGATGCCGCTCAACTCAACCGGAAAAACTGTTAAACCCATGTAAGTTGGGACATTATTTGCCTAATCGTATCTTACACTTGTATATTCTGCATTCGTGAAACGTGCCAAACGAAAGAAAAAAACCGTCTCGAATGTTTGTGACAGGAAAAATTTGTGGAGTTGATCGTACGATGGAAATTCTAGAAGCACAAGTATTTCTTCGTTGATGAGTACATCCGCGAAGCGCGATTGAACCATTTCGCCGTAAGAGTTGAACAGGAAAGCGAGAAGAATATGAAAAAGCAAGATGATAATGATTGAACAAAAAATTAGAGATCTCTTCAGCTGCGTGGGTAAGTGTATACGGTCATCGTTAAATATCTCCTCGTCATCGACCGAACAATGTGTATTGTGTGTACATACCTAAACTGATTGAATATAAGCGCAATATTTGTATTTATCCTTAGCAGTAGCTTTCATGCGAACGTTCGAGGTTCATATATAAGTGAAATTTATTGTTAATTTTATTACATAGACCTATACGATAATTGAGAATGATCGCAGTCTTATTGTAAAATTAGAATGTGTATGTGTGTGTGTGTGTATATATATATATATATATATATATATATATATATATATATATATATATATATATATATATATATATATATACTCATACATATATATAACACAAACATATACATTTTGCGAAAAACTGAGACGATCGTACTTCGTTACTACGGTGGGCAAAGAGACGTGTATAGCTGAATGTACGTTGTATACGGAAAATCTCGCTGATACGTACAGAATCGCGAATCAATCTATTTTTTTTCCATGTTAAAGTGAAAAAAAATGAATAAATTGATATGCTTGGCGGTTCGGTGGAACGCGCTCGTGCCCCGATGTATTATTTAATTTCGTAAAAAAAAAACAACAACAACAAAAAGTCGAAAAAACGAAAACAATGAGAAGAAAGGACGAGAAAAAGCCGATTTACCTGTAATTGTATAACGAGAGTGGCCTGTATCAGAATTTTTCACACGATTAATTGTAGATTTTATTGTCATGGATTTACAAATAACTTCCAACAGTCACTGTGGATGGAAATGGAGATAAAAGTAACATCTCGCTTTGCTACATTCGCCTCTGTGAATACTAAAAAACGAAGGTTCGTAAATAGAGGAAAAATAAAACAATTGATATTGCTCCGAGCTCGGAGCATGTACAAAAAGAATGAAACGACGTTAGCCTATATTCGTTGCGGAAGTTGGAATATACCGTTATAACCGTGAAAAAAAAAAAAAAATAATTATATATTTTACGGCTTATCCGTTGAACTTATACATATTTTCTTCGTCTTTGGCAAGTTAAATATTTATGTTGAACCACCCAAAGTGCGCTGGGAGTTAACTTTTCTTTTCGTGCACCACAAACATCGTGGGCAGCCTTGGGAATCTCGAGTCTTATTTTCGTTTATAACGGGAAACAAAAAAGAAACCACAAATGAATACTCGAGACTTGCATTGTCAAGAGACGGCCCATGATTTTCTTTTTCTTTTACCTCAACTATCGAAAGATCGAACGCTCTTGATAGGATTTACGTTCAATAGAAATCATTGTTCTTCTCGGGTAATATTGATGTGCTTCAAGCTGTAGTAGAAATAATGGAAAAAAAATAAGATGTACATCATAATTTATACAAAAGTGACAAGAATAAAATTGCGAAATAACAATAACAAACGAGGATTCATCGCGAGTACCTGTGCTTGGAAAAAGAACATCCGTTCGAAAAAGTTGAAATTGCGGTGATGATGTTATGAGAGCTGGCATCGCATACAAATCGTCTCTGATGAAGATGAACGATTGGGCAAATTTACGCCGAATCCTTCATTCTCATCTGATAAAGAATTTATTTTATATGTCGCATGGATATTCTACCTACATATAAATATATATGTCTTGAAACGTATTTTTTTTTATTTATTATTTCCGAACATTTTCAAGTACTCTGGTCCTAGAGGTTTGCTTAAGGAGTAAGGCCACTGTAACGGCCCAAAAAAAAAGGTTTTTTCGCTAATTTTTTGCTCCCGAAATTGAAAGTATTTGAAAAAAAACTTTTAATGGTGTTATCGGGCATACATTAAACTTTATTATAAAATTTTTTTACAGTAAAAAAAAACAAAATGGCGGTTCCACAGCTATCTTCCCGGGACATGTTTTGCTTCCAGGGCTCCGCGGCACGCAGCACCACTGGTGCACTTTTGAATCTAGAACAAAAAAAAACCATTAATCTAGAGGGCTATAGCTAGAGAATGTCGATCGGATTTTAAAAAGTATCAATTTTTGTGGATTTGGCGTGCGTTTGAAAAAAAAAATTGATTTTTGACGAAAAAAACGGCAAGTTTTTTGTTAATAAAAAATCAATAAATAAAGTTCTTGAAAATTCCGATCGACATTCTCAAGATAATGTAAATGTTCACATCTGGTTAAAATTTCAAGTAAAAAAAATGAAAATTGTTCGAGTTATGCTGCGTGCCATTTTGAAAAACCATGTTTCGAGAAAAACGCGTTTAAAGTTTTGCGAATAGTTTTTTATTGGAAAAAATTAAAAAAAGAAGTTAAAAGGATTTAAACTATTTTTAAACTAGAGGGTTTAAACTATTTTTTAAGCCAATAAAAAAAAATCGATTTTTCAAAAAATTTACAGTGGCCTTACTCCTTAAGGAACAATCACAGTGTGACCGCCCGGAAAAAAACCAATTTCCGCGATTTTTTTTTTTTTTTTGGTGGATAAGATAAGCTAATCGGTCTAATTTTTTTTACAAATTGAAACACCGATTTAGAAAACAAAATGATATTTTTTAAATTTCTTTATTTATTGTTTAACATTGTTTTTATTTGCGGAAAATTGCGTGGAAAAAAATTGTGTTTCCCATGGTGGCAAGGATTGCGGCCGCAAATGTTATCTGAAACAAAAATTTAAAAATTATTCTTCATCTCCAGGAGAGCCGCTATGTTTCTATGGAGGTTTTTCAAAGTGAAATTTGAAAAAATGACGGCGGTTTGAACAAAAAGTATCAAATTTAGCTTTTCTTCGACAGTTTTTCGTAAAAAAAAAATAGGAAGATTAAAAAAAGGCTTCCATAGCAACATAAGGAATGACGTGAAGAATGTTCTTTAAGGGAAGGGTAGGCATTTCAGCGTGAAAAAAAAACACTTTTTTGCGAATTTTTTTCATCTATATGGATAGAGTAAATTTGTTGAAACCTTTTGTACGTAGTTAAGTGTCATTTCAAGAACATTCCGTGAAATTTGTACGCGAAAATATCCACAAATAAGCCGGTGACAAAGCTTTTCCAAGAACGCCATTGGAAAAACACGATTTGCGGTGTTCACTGTATCTCAACTAGAAATTATCTGAAATCAAGTACCATTAAAATTTAGTCATAGTATCATCAAATCCTCCCCCCAACGGTGTTTGATAATTTTTTTTTTTCATTTCTAAATTTTTGTTGGTCATGTAAAGTGAAAAGTGCTATTTTCCACGAAAAATTCCGCCATTTTGGGGGTGGAAAACCCCCTCAATGTAAACAAAATCTCAAACTAACCGTTGGGGGGAGGTATTTTATATGTAGAAAGTGTGTACCAAGTTTGAAATAAATCGTTCGTGTAGTTTTCAAATGGCAGTGAACACGGACTTTGAAAAAGTGGTTTCGAGAAAAACGCGTTTGAAGATTAGAGAAGTCGGAGCTACTGTCTTAGAGGAGCGGGCCTAAATAGTCAATAATTTCGAGAGTTTTGCTCTGATTGACTTGAAATTTGGGGGTTATATTCTTGATATGTTTAACTATAAGAAAAGACAAAAAAATCGATTTTTCAAAAGTGCAAACCCCTACCCTACCCTTAACAATTTCAAACGGATAGCTTGAAAACTCTTCCTTTGAGAATGGCCACCGTTTTGAAAAACACCATTCCGAGAAAAACGCGCTCAAGGTTCTAAGAAAGGCTGTAGCGACCGAAATAATTCGAATTGCGATTTAAAAAAAATCGATTTTTTGAAAATTTTACACTGTGATGATTCCTTAAAGGTTCTGCATAAGTTTGGGGCCCAAAAAATAGATCGGTTTTCGATATTTTTCGGATAAGAGCATTGGGATTACGAAATCGGGATTTTACACACAATTGATACATAGTCTTGCGAACTGTGAGTTTCTTTTTATTGAAAAATATCGATAAACACTGAAATTGTTATTGAAACAAAGTGCCCTCGTTGCTGCATGACCAATTCCTGTGGGGGTTATGGCAGCTAGGGTGATCCGAAGTGAAAAATTAAAAAAAAAAAAACGTAATTCTACAAGAATTGTAAAACATTCTTATCACCGCATGCCTTTTTTCATTTTAGTGCTTACGAAAATGGCAAGCTTCAGCAAAAATACTTCGTTTTTCGACAAACGAAACAACTTTGATCATTCGTTATTGACAAATGGATAAACGTACAAACAATCGTCGGGTCATCCGAAAGAAAATATAGACTATGCTCCATCCGAATCTGGCATGAATTGGACGAATAGATTTTGAAAGACGACTTACGTTTCGTAAAACAGTTTCAAAAAAGAGCAAAATAAGAAAGGGCGGTAAAATTTAAATTTTCCGTATAAATTTAGATGCCTGTTAAATATCTTTGTTATTTTTTCGTTTTTGTGTACGGGGAATACGAATATGAAAGTTATTTTTTTGTAGAAGGGTTTTTCTTTTTTCCTCAAACAAAACGATTTTTTAAATCACGTGACGAAACGATGGACTTTAGAGAGAAAAAGTTTAATAAGTAATGTTTCTTTTTTAATTGACGACAAAGAACGTTTCATCGAATTTATTTGCAAACTCCGTTGGTAGTCCAGTTATACACAACGGTAATTTCAATGAGAGAGGGAGATGGAATAATGCGTGACAGATGACGAGATAAACTTTCGTTATTTATATCTCCATTACTATTAGAGTTGGTAGACAAGTGAATAAAGTTTTTTTGATTGTAAATTGATAAAGAAA
This sequence comes from Ophion obscuratus, assembly GCA_964007375.1. NCBI lineage: Eukaryota > Metazoa > Arthropoda > Insecta > Hymenoptera > Ichneumonidae > Ophion > Ophion obscuratus. The sequence continues at coordinate 21,775,242 of OZ023314.1, read as the reverse complement.
CCTTTTCTATTTGAAACTTTTTTTTTCTTCTAAGATGCATATTCATTATAATCGTCATTTAAGGACGGGGTAAAGTTAATTCGGTGAAAAAAGGCATGTATTTAAGATTTTTTCTGGCGATACAGATAGTGCGAGTTTATTCAGTCAATTTCCATATAATAATGCAACATTTGAACAATACTTTCCTAAATTTTCATTGCAAAATATTGAAAATTGAGCGAGTGACAATGAATCTCCGGAGGCGCCTCGAAAAAAAGTTGTTTTGCGCTGTACATCATAACTCGGAACAGAATCATCTAAAACAAAAAAAAAATTAAAATGCATTTGTTAAAGGAGATGTTTCTCGAGGTAACCACGGGAGGATTTTTTCTTCGATTTGTCAATTTTTCATAGCACATGGGAGCCAAAAAACCGATTTTCGCTAAAAAATCGGCTAATTTGTTGTTGTAAAATTAATAATTATTATTAAAAAACGAAAAAGCTCCTATCAATACCTGGTGAATTATGTGAAGAAGTACTGTGCAAAATTTCAAAACGATTGGTCCAGTAGATTTTGAGTTATGGCGTACTCGGATTTCAAACATGACAAGTTTCAGAAAAACGCTTTAAAGTTTTGCACACTGAGAAATTCAAAAAAAAAAAAAAAAAACGATAATTTTCTTATACTCACACAGAGTCGTCGATGCCAGGTCCGTAGAGCAAAAAGCTTCCATCAACATGATGTAGAGCATCTTTCTGCAGTTGTCTGCGCAAAACTCTTCCTTCTTTACTGTCGTACGCCACTTGCTCCTATGCTCAGCCTGGAGCAGCGGCCGGGATAAAAACCCGGCCTGGAGCAACGGACGCTCAAATACTCATAAGTTCGTCAATTTTGCTCCGATCGACTTGAAATGTTGACACAATATTCTTGAGATATGCATTCATTTTTAAAAATTAAAAAAAAATTTAATGTAAGTCCTTAGCGTTTGGAATAATAGTTTGAAATTCAAAAAAAGAAGAATTGTTTCTTCAATCTGCGTTTCCGGCGCCATAAAGTAGCCCTTCCGCAGCAGCAGTATCTTCAGCGTCCTTTTGGGCCGCTCAACGAAGTTGTCCCTTTTTCGATGCTCCCAGTGCATGCTTGTCAGACGTTCATGCGCTGTGCGTCGACTTTGGCACTTGGGCCTAATTGTCAATCCCATCACTTGCATCATTAGCAGAACGCTTTGGTAACCGTTGTTGAATATACTTGTAGCCAAGTTGTCGGCGATGTCAATGATGTCGATGTGATTGTGGTGCTCTTTTGTGGCTGGCACGGCAATTTGCTGTGTGGGTTAGAAACCATTCTGCGTAATCTTTGGTATTCATGAACTTCACAAGTTTCACAAGCTTTGCAATACAAAGATTTTGTAGCGAAATATAATACTTTCGCCGAACAATGCTCAATGAGGGACGCAACATCATAACGTGAAGAAAAGCCACGGTTTTGTTAAGTTCCAGAGATAATTAGCCGTGCCGGATTTTCTTCGTGCAACATTTTCTCTTTTTTCGCTACATTTTTCATTGAAAAGTCGCAAACAGCTTTGATGGTCTACTGAAAGTTCTTAGCAATCCCGTCATAATGTGTAAAAGTAGGCTTCGACAACTCCATCATTATGCAATATTTTTTAATTCAACTCAATTCGGTCGGTTTATAAATCGTAACTTGCCCAATTTTGGCACACGCTTTCCCTTTTCTATGCTTACACTTGTTAAGGGACTATACCAGTGTGAACGCTGAAAATTTGGGTGATTTTCGGGATTTTTTTTTGGCAGAAAAGTACTCAATTAAATGTTTCGGAAAATTAAGAATATATTTGGCTATATTTGACCTATATTACATAATTTGTTCATAGACAAATATTGAGATCCAAGCAACTTATGAGCTGCCTTTAGATTGAGCTGCACTGCTGACATGATTCCGGCCGATTGAGTAGCTGAAATCGAAAAAAGGAAAAAATTTCGTTAAACTCGAAGGTATTTCCTGTACAATGGGGTAGGATTTTCGAAAAATATAAAAATGGCGTAGTTATGAAAAAACTCTGTTTTCTTGTCTATAAAATGGTGGTTTTTTTCAATGCCGTAATCGTCAATTTTCATCCAATTAAAAATATCCTACGTCATTGTAGAGTAAATATAATTCAAGAGTACTCAGTTCAAATTTCAAGTCAATCGGATAATTGCTCTTTGAGTTACAATGTCAGCAAATTTGAAAAATCTAATTTCGAGAAAAACGCGTTTAAAGACTTAACTATCGATTTTTGCAAGATAAAATGATATTGATATTAATGATATTCTTAAAAGTATAAACTGTCGAAAAGGCAAAAAAAATCGATTCTTTTAAAGTGTCACACTCGTATAGCCCCTTGAAGTTTTAAGTACTGTAATATAATGGAAATTTCGTGTTTACCTTTAATCGGCCTTTAATTTTCCCCCTCATAAAACCTTTTGAATATCATTTTTTGATAGTTAAGGGGCCTTTTAAGCCATTAAAAAAAGCAAAAAAAATTACAAAGGTATATTCCCCCTTAAACGAAATGACGAATTGAAATATAATACCAGGCCAGAAATATTTACTTCTGTAAATTTCTCGTCTCCATTACGTGTTTTACATTTCACTATGTAACTAAGAGCTTTCACTAATAGTGAAAAGGCCGTGAAAAAGTTCTAAATAGGGTAGCCAAACGACGTATCTACTTGGACATGCATTTTTGCGCCAGTACTTGTGTCATTATCATCACTGTCCGGTTCCCAATGTTTCGGTGCAGGCTTTCTTTTTTTTTTTTTTTTTTTTTTTTTTTAATTTATACCAGGACATCCAGCACGATCTCTAGACTCTTGGCGTTTGGAGTATTGGAATACGAATAAACAGGCTGAGGGACATCTGCTTTTATTTAGTAAAATGAGCAGCTGCAGAACGTTATCTCCTCGGGATCGGTTTCAGTGGATTGAATATAACGTATACCGTTAGGTATAATTCGGAGAAGGTCACCGGACGCAAAGGAGCCCTGCAACTGTACCTCGTATCGCAGCGGGGCGGTTCGCCATAGCGCTGTGGACGATCTCTAACCCTACACAAAAATCGACGTAACTCAATCAATTTTCCGAGTTCTTACGAAATGTTTGGTAAAAAAGAAAGTTAAGATTCTAGGCAACAAAAAGTATGTAATAGAAAAACCGTTTCTCTTTCAATTTCAAGCTCATGCAGACTCCTTAGGGGAGCCTGAATTAGAAAGACCAAAAAAGCGTTGTTCGTGAATTTTTTTAGAAGGGACAAAAATAAGTGAGCCCGTAATTCTTGACTGAAACAAAAAGTCCAAAAAAATGTTCTACTCATATACTTTTCTTCTGGGTGAATTGATAAAAAGCTGAAAAAGTCGTGAAATTATAACTTTTCTCAGGTTTGAAAAAAATGTGTTTAAAAAATACAATTTAACGTGCTACAAAAATGATTTATAAAGACTTTTTCAACGACTTTTGTAATTTAGTGGAAGAGATTTTCGCACTAAAGAAAATAAACTTTGGTTTTGGTTGGCCAATTTGGGAAAATCGTGAAAATGAAAACTGGAGAAAACGCGCTGCAAAGTTTTCAATAGGAGGAAATATCAATATCAAATATCAATTGCTTCTCTACTTTTGGCCTTGTATCTTCGAAAATATTTACAATTGGCCTCCGTAACTTTGGAAATATATTCTTGGATAGTTTATCTATCAATTTAAGCAATAAAGAAAACGATTTTTCGGACCTTCTAATCCAGGCTCCGGCCTTAACGGGTTACACCTGGCTCGTGGCCGGAAAATAGCGGAATTTTCGTGATTTTATTTTTGGAAAACTTGTGCAGTTTTAACATTTTTTTAAATCAAAGAGTATGGTTTTAAGTATCTTTAAGAAATTTTATATTGAAAAGCATTTATGCTTTTTCAAAAAGTTCTTCGCGGTGACCACTGCTGCTCGGAAACGAATAATCGGAAATAAAAAAGGTTTCTACTTTGTTGGGCAAAAAAATGTTCGTTTTTTCACCAATTTTTTATGTGAAAAATATTAAATATGGAATGTTAAAATTTGATGTGTTTACTAATCGATCTTCATTTGAGACGATAATATTTATGAAAGTTTGACAAAACATGGTACTGTGAGTGGGAGGACCCACGTATGTCGATGCGTCGATGATATTCTTCGCTTGCAAAATTCCTAAATCCTGAACAAGTGATCTAAAGCAAAAAATCAAACATATTTTTACTTTGTACAATATTGTGTATAACTCGAAGCAGAATCGAGAAGAAAACATGAAAAAAAATATTGAGCGATCGAAGGGATAGGATTAGTTTTTTACCAAAAATGTTTGCAGTTTTTTGTTCGTAAAATAAAAACGTTTGAATATCTTTGGATAATTCTAGTTCAGCTAATGAAGATGTCTGCTGTACACGTGCTTACCAAATTACGTATTTGGTTATTTCGAGAAAAAGGCGTTTAAAGTTAAACTGAAGTTTATGTGAGAATAAAATGGAAAGTTTCTTGGAAGAGACACCTTCTTCATCGGCTCTTTACGATACAGCAATATAAAAAAAAATTACCAACAAAGTAGATACTTTCCGAAATTATGTAGTGCTTGAACGAGAGATTTAATAAAATATTGATTTTCGACAAAATGACCGCAGTCCAAATCGAAAGTGTCAATTTTTGGTGAAAACCTATTTTCGATGACGTTATATTTTGATAATTAGAATGTTATATTTTGCGAATCGGTCGCGATCGAAAGCGAAAAATCGATATTTTCAAAAATGTCAACCAGCCGTCAAGGCACGGCTTCGACTCTACCCCCTACGTGGTAAGGATATAAAAGAATTTCCAGTTATTCAAATATTTAAAGAATTCCCGCGCTAACGGAGCTTTCCATAAGGTGGCGCCACTTTCCGCGCAGCGTATTATGCCATCAAGCGGCAATTGCATCAACTACGGCAAATTAGCCGTTTACGTTTGGCAACGGAAAGGATTTTTAGGTAGTGTGACAGGCATTAGAATAAAGAGGATCGCGGACCAGCCTTATTTACTGATTAATAAATACACATCTACACGCATATTTGTTCTCCTCGAAGCGTCACAAGTTCGTTCTTGAAACGTTAACCGCACGAAGTAAACGGCAGATAAATCGTCGCAGTTCTAGCCTCCAAAGTAGCTTTACAAGACTTAAAAAAAAAAGAATAGTTTATAATTCGGGAAGGGCACCGAATTAGTAATTCTCGAGAAAGGTTACGCCAGGAAAAAAAAAACGCGAGAAAGAGACAGAAGAAAGCGCGAGACGGTAGGAAGAGGGGTGTATCTTTCCAATCTGCGTGCCTCGCGATCCGTCCGATATTGAAACGCGAAAGAAATTCCTGTTATCTAAAATGCAAAATCATATATCTCGATGCTCGAGAAATGTTTCCTTGCGCATTTCTTTCCTCCCAATATTAAATGGATTTTGTGCTTGAGGAAAAAAAAAGATCGTTCATCCAAAAGGGAGACAGACAAGGAAACACAAATTCGCATCTCATTATAGCGAAGTTTGATAGTATCAATTTTTCCCCTCCCAATCTCACCTCTCCATCAGTTTAGGCACGTCTATAATACTGTAACCTTCGCCCTTTTTTCTCGTCAATTTTTCTCGGTCGCGGGCTACTCTTCGCTTCCTCGTTCCAACTGTAAAACTATGCTACGGTTTGCATAGACCCTGTCGCGCGTTTCTCACGGCTCGTATATCGCTTTCCCACGATTCGCGAACGAACAAACAAAAAAAGCCCCCTCCCCCCTCCCCCTTGAAGGCGAGAGGACTTCGGAGCAAACACGAAAAACAAATAACCAAAATATTGAGCGAAAAAAAGTCGAATATCTGCGATGTATTGATGAACCTAACCTCGATACTGTCGAACGTCGAGACGGCCGAGAAGGAGCAGTCGAATCGCCAAGAAACGCGATACATCACCGATCAGCTAAGCTCATTCAATTTGTCGGGTAACGTTCGTTACGATTACACGGTGAGCAAAGACTGCACGCAGTTTCTTCTTTTTTTGTTTTGCCCGCGATTTATCCTATTTTTTGTCCATTTTTTTGTTCTGAATTTTCGTTTTTTTTCATTGTTTTACCATTTTCCTCGGGACAGTGGTATATCCGTTTGACGTTTATTTTTTGCGTTGCGTTAGAGCACAGGTTTTCTTCAGTTATCGTCAGCTGTGATATGACTGTAGGTACTTCCTCGGAGATCTTCTTTTGTCAGTCCAAATTGACCCGTTAAAAGTCACTCCGTTCTACATCACGCGATTACAAAAGCGTTAAATTCATAAATCTGACCGATCGTTACCCTGCGAAGAATGGTACTATGCATCCATCCGGTGACAGAGACGGAAATGGTGCGGCCAGTGGGAAGAAATGTTGCGCAAAAAGTGCTCTTTTTTATGACACAGTCAGTTTTTAATCAATGATATTTCTTTGGGGGTGTTTGTTGCATTTGTGCATTGGCTATTGACTGATGAAAATAAATTTTGGTCTGATTCAATAGGTCGTTTAGTTTTTTTGCTATCACGTCGGCCAATTTGGAAAAATGGTGAAAATGAAAACTAGAAAAACTGCGCTTCATAGTTTTCAATAGGAGGAAATATCAATATCAAATATCAATCGCTTCTCTGCTTTTGGCCTTATATCTTTAACAATATTTACAATTGGCCTCTGTAACTTTGTAAATATATTCTTGGATAGTTTATCTATTGATTCAAGCAATAAAAAAAAAAGATTTTTCAAACCTAATTCAGGCTTTGGCCTCAACTGATTTTCGTCTATAATCAAGTAAAAATACATCTAAGTATACTGGTAAAATTTAACGCCAGATTTCAAACTGCTAAATTCATACATACGACCGATCGTTACCCTGTGAAAAATGATACCATGCAACCTTCCGGTAACAAAGACGGAAATGGTGGAACCAGTGGGAAGAAATGTGGTGCAAAAATGCTCGTTTTTTTTGCGACACTGCAGTTAGTTGTACAGGACGTTAGTGATATTTCTTCGGAGGCGTTTGTTGCATTTGTGCATTAGCTATTGAGTGCACCATATGAACAAACATGAGGGCACAGAAGGCCTTTCGATAGTAAAGATGCCTATCCGAATACTTAAGGTATTCCTTTCACAAACCAGAATATTCAACGATTAACTGATTTTCGTCTATAATTAAGTAAGAATACATCTCGAAATACTGGTAAAATTTCAATCTGTGTGACTGAACTTTTAATGAAAAATTACGACTCTAAAAATCGTCTCATTTACAGGGTTGTTACACATATGGAAAACCGCGAAAACTCTGGGAATTTCTCCCCTTGAATGATCAGGGAAAGTTAGGGAATTTTGGAAATTCTCTGGAATTTTCTCAGAATTTACTTTTTGCAAGAATTACGAAAAATGAAACTGACTTGAGAAAAAAAACTGAACAGTATAAAAATAAATATTTTTTCATATTTTCAATATTTATATCATTCTTTATTATACGCAAAAAAAAGTTATGTCAGTGCCATACCCAGAAAATTAAAAAAAAACTGAAAACTAATTTACTGCAAAGCCCTATACATTTGCATTCGATCTGTCGATACACAACCACATGATTATTATTATAGATTACTGTTTATATTTTTATTTATTTATTGTCAGCGGCATAAACAATTTTTACAGTAAAAAACAGCTTCTGTATTTGCTTTTAATGTATTTTTTTAGTTTACAATGTTTAAGTTATTTTCCGAATTTCAGTTTGTTTTTCAATTTTATTTTAATTTTTAACATTTCCATATATTTGATGTTAAAGGAAATTATGTTATTCACTTCAACATAATTTTTCAATAGAAGGATCGAATTGAAAATTTCCTTTGTTTTTGCAAGTCATTAGAAATCTGTTTTTATTTTTCATATGAATGATTCATTCCTATTTTTACATATATAATTTTTCCCATATAGTTTGTAACGTTTACAAATACTAGTATGGTTAAAACGAGACTTAACTTGTGGACTTGAACTTAAAAAATATATATTCGATGAAAACAAAGTGTTCTTTATCTGACCCTAATCTGGGTAATTGCGAAATCTGGAAATTGTTGCAAAACCTGTATAGAAAATCGGAAAGAGGTCAGGGAATTTCCGAGTCAATAATGCGTAACAACCATGATTTATATCTGGTAATTTATACACTAAATAACTCTACATGCTCGATATAAAATGCTGCGAAACGGATGCGCGAAAACGAACCTAAAGATTCCGTAACGTCGATAAAAACAGGGGATCACCGAATGTTTGACGGAAATATTAATGATAAAACTTAGAAAAATGTGACTAGCAGAAGAATTTTCGTAGGCGTGCCTTTTCAGAGAAAATGTGAAAATGTCTACTACTAAATTTGTGCAAAATGTTTTATTCCATTTTATCATTTGGTTAAATTGATTTATTTATTTTTATTAAGCGCCACTGTAATTTACCAATGATTCGGAAGGGTCCCAAGCCCCGACGCAATACAGCCCTCCACGAAAGTACTACCTCAACATTCGTCATTGATAAGATGTTGAAGTTTGCATCGTTGGAGTGCAATGAAAGTTAATTTTTTCTCAATCGCTCACATAGTTTTTCGCCGATCTAAGATACGAAAATTACTCGATCGGTTGTTCTTATCATTAGAAATCCACGACTTTGTTGTATAAAAAAATAATTGATTATAATAAAAATGTAAATAAAAGCACTTTCGTTGCCTTCCAACGACGCAAACTTCAACGCCATGTCATTGGTCACATTGTGTTTTTCCTCAACGTGTCTTAACATTTTACTTCAAACAATCCGTAGGACTAATCGATTGACAATATTTGCTTACTCCTTCGCATTCTTCTCTACACGCATCTTCATCCTGTCCAAATATACTTGCATGCATACTCTCCATAACTCGTCTGGATATCTTCGATTTCAGACTCCCTGGGGGGAGAACAATCGTCTGGTGCAAGGACCTTGCGAAACAACGGTCAACAGATTCAGGCGACTCGGCGAAGGTAGAGACGAGAGAGGCGAAGCAGGAATTTTGGCTGTAGGAGGTGGAGGGATGCCTCGCAGTAAGCGGAGAGCGCCCTCCAGTACGAATCATCATCACCATCATCACACCTCAGCCGACATGTCCCCCAGTGCGAACGAGGATAGCGTGCCGCGTCATCCATCCAAAAGGCTCAGACACACTTCCAGGTCTGCGCAAACGAAGTCTCCTCTTATCAGCGTTCAATTGCATCTTAAATACGTGACAAACGTGACAAACGTGAAATTTGTTGAAAATCCAGATTTTTTCAATTTCCCAGATTGATTTACGAGTCAATTGTCAGAACGAGTCGCTTTTCCATTGGTTCACAATCTGTTGCGAGTTGTGTTAGGTAGACGAATCAAGAGAGGAAACGAAAATATTTGCTTACAAGTATATTCACATGGTTTCATGGCTGGAATGTTTCTCTTCCGTTTAGCAAAGCTTTTGCAATCCAAGTTTTCAGTAACCTCAGTAAAGATCGTTCTTTTCTGTAGTACGATATATACATTATGTGAATATATTAGTAATATATTAGTATCACAATATATATTAGTGTGTCACAATATTAGTATCACAAAATATATTAGCGTGTCACAATATTAGTATTACAATATATATTGGTAATATATTAGTATCACGATCGTTAGAGGGTTAGGCTACGGCGACGAGCGGAAAAGCAGGCTCATTTAAAAGAAATCAAGTTCGAAGTAAGATGATTGAAAATTCTTTTGAACATTTATTTTTATGTACATTAACAAAGTTGTGTACCAAATTTCACTAAAAAACATTGTATTAATGGAAAAAGTTATAAACAATCTCGTGGGGGATCTTCAAACGTTAGGGGCTTGAACGGTGTACGTGATTTTAGCCACTCGGTCGATCTGAAACAAACAAAAAACGAGTTTTTGTTTTCTTAAGGGATCATCACAGTGTAACGGGTCGAAAAGTAGCTGATTTTCGCGATTTTTTTTTCGATGGTTGAAATACGTTAATCAGTCTGACTTTTTTATGCCAAATCAAAGCACTCATGGAGAACAGAAAATACATTTTGAAACGTTTATTTTCTTTTTTTTTTTTTTTTTACATTTTTTTAGACGGGTGAAAATGTCGAAAAAAAGGAGTCGTCACGGTGTACACAGTTGTGGCCGTAAATATTATTTGAAACAAAATTTGGGTAATTCTTTAGATAAGTGACTTTCTGAATTTTTTTGTTGTAGCTATTTTCTCATTTATTGGGCTATTAATGATGATATTTCGTCGGGGGAAGCTGACATTTTTCATTAACAAATTTTTTAAAGAGTATATCTTTAAAAATCATTTCGATTTTTTCAAAAACCCAAACAAACTCAATATAGGCGTCGAAATGTTCAAAAATTATCTGTTTCATTACGTGATTCCGCGAACTTCAAAAGCCCATAACTTTTTATAGGGGGGGGGGGGTGAATTTTCGCTTCCCCCGACTGAATATCATCATTTATAACCCAATAAATGAGAAAATAGCAACAAAAGTAATGTTAGGCTCATTTTTCGGAAAAGTCACTTATCTAACGAATTACCAAAGTTTGTAAAAAGATTGTTAATCAGTATGAAAGCCGCAATCTTGCTACGGAGGTTTTTTTTTTCACATAAAATGTGACAAACTCGTTAAAAAAATATAAAGAATTTTAAAAATTATGAAGAATGACGTGAAGAATGTTGCGTCAAAATTTGAAACTGATAGCTTTAAAACTATTCCTTTGAGAGTGCACACCGTTTTGAAAAAAGAACATTTGGAGAAAAACGCGCCCGTCCGCGCCAGCTCTCACACAGCTGGTCGAAACCCTTTTTCCGAGAAAGCCTATAGCAACCGAAATAATTCGAATTTGGCCCCAAAAATTGAATAGCATGTTTATAATCGTTTGTGTTATAGGATAATGCAAAAAAAATCGATTTTTTTAAACATTTTACACTGTGATGATCCCTTAAGGCCGTATTCTAGTGTGAACATCGATTTTTAAGGTGATTTCTTGGGAATTAAATTTAGAAAAACGGTTTGAATTATTAAATTATTGAAAACGGTTCCGTTTATACATGTTACATTTTTCACGTTGATAAAATGTTACATGATATTTGATGTTGTGCAGGTAATGTTGCGACATTTATCGTCGGGCGTTGTGATTGCGGCTGTTCTTGTCATCTGAAACGACCGATTTAAAATTTTTTAATTCTTTCCGAATGTGGTTATCGTTCGGCCCTCTAATAAAGACATTTAGTAAATATTTACGAAATGGCGGCGTTTGGAAAAGAGTACTCTGATTATTACAAGAAAATTTTCATATCTCACAGCCCGGAAAAATAGCAATTATAAAGGAATCAAAAAGATGGAGGCCCGAACGACGGCCCGACATGTACTCTACACGTGTGCAATATTGGGCGCCGGCCGGTCCAGTAGTCTCTGAGAAAAATGCACGCCCGATTTGAAAAAGGTTCTTTTAAGAAAAACGCGTTTAAAGTTTCTCTTGCACTTCTACGGTGGATATTCGCTGATTTCAGCAGTTTATCTTTAGTCGGCTGACGATTTCAGGCCCCAATCTATAAGAATCCGAATTTAAAAAAAAAAACATTTTCTTTTACTGGATACACTAGGATACGGCCTTAAAATAGATAATACTGGCTTAAGACTTGACGGAACTTTTTGTTGTTATCGTGTTTCAATCATAAAAAAAATTATTATTTTTTTTTCGATTTTTTTAGGAAAAATGACACGGATATCATCAATAACTAATAAACACAATGTTAAGAAGACAACGTCGGTCAAGACTAAACTATTATCACACCGAATAAGCGAACCATATGTCGAGACAATTCGTTCATTAGGTGTCAAGAAATCGTGTACACCATTTCGAAAAGCATAGCTTCGAGAAAAACGCGTTTAAAGTTTTCACTAGCAGTTCTATCGTTGCAAACAAAAGTTTGTTCTTAAACTGCGATTGCTGCAGTATATGTTGAACCTTCATCTTCAATTTGAGTTGCCTCACGAGACGAACGAGACTTTTGTCATTATCACGGTCGCCTAACGTCTTAAGTAATATAAATGTTATACAGTGAAACTTCAGTTATACGTTTATCAAGGGGAACATCAAATATGACGTATAAGTGAGAATAACGTTGAAGTGAAATACAGCGTGTATCTGAAATTCTTTAACATTTGAAAATGACGATTGGTGCATAATTCCCGATGTTTTTCAATAGCAGTACCTCTATTACGCTAATGTTTGGTTTTCCATTTGAAAATTTCATTGGTAATAATCGAGTAACGAGCCAACTCACGTTTTCGAATTTCCGTTTTGAACTTTTACTCAATGCAAGCTGGTAATACTTGGACGTTTTAGACTATTAAACAACAGGCAGGTTCGTATTGATAAGGGATAAGTAATCACAGTACACGCATACATAGTCGAGGTCAGAAACAAGAAAACATCAAAACGCAGTCAGTTGAAATTTTCTCCGGCGAGAGAATATCACGTGTGATTAACGTGCAACTGAGAAAAAACGAACCTCGAAATCGACGCTGGGGAATATGAAGTTAATAACGTATAAGTGAAAAACGTAAAAATGAAACTTTGTTACCATTTTTATAAACGTAATCCGCCGGGGCTAGAGAAATTTGACGTATAAATGTTAAAAACGTATAAGTGCAAAACGAGGTTTCATTGTATTGCGTTTACGTGTCGTATAATTACGAATAATAAAATGCCCCTTGCGGTTTTGATGTTTTTCGTGCACGAAACATAGTATCGAAATATTTGATGACACTGTTAGTTCGTCTTCTTTTATACTACGCAAAACGTAGTCAGCTGTACAGTCCACAGTATACCGAAGAGAAATTGAGATTTCTATGAATGAAGCGCGAGCTTCTTTCCCTTCCTAGTTAATTTCGCCCCTCGCTGCCCTCCTTCCTGCGTATTAGAGCTTTCTATATCGAGACACTCGACGTTATTATCATTTTTCGGGGGAAAAAAAAACGACTACAGCGGTACTTTTGCCGAAATTAAAACCCTGTCAGTCGAAGATTCAAACCGAACGATCTTTCGAACTTTCGTGGTGGAAAATGAGCTTGGAAATGGTCGAAGCGTTTTGATTACAGTTTTGTGAATGCACCTACTTCAAACGTATCGAGGGATACAAAGTGAGAGAGCCCAAGATGTAGAGAGAGCGAGATAGTGTGGGGGGGGGGGGGAGGGGGGCAGAGCACTAAAATAGACTGTCCACAGATTTAGTCTGCCCTTCCCTGCCACTTGAGACGGTCCAACTTTCTAACATCCCAAACAAGTATTGATATCTTTGTATGTAAAACTTTTTATTTCGCATTAAAATATCCGAAAGAGAACAGAAGTCGATTTTTTCCGGAGTGTCTACGAGTCTCTCGCAGATGTTTGCAAAATCACAACTATAAATTAAATCTTCAAAAAATCGTCGAATTTACTTTGTGGTCAAAAAATTTGTTCGAATAAATCACGTAAATTGGCTTATGCTTAGTGGCCGAGTGCGCGAATTGCGCGGGCTCGAAAACGGTGCATGGATGACAAGAGGTTCGTGGATAGTCGTTAAAAAAAATGCTCGCAACGATTACCTCGAGACGCTAGATCCCTGCGGAATTCGAACGACGAAATTTGCTTTTAGCGTCGATTAATTTTCCAAATGCTGCAATGTTTTTATCTCTCAATAGCGAGATCAATCTTGAGTGGGTTTTTATTTCGTATTTCTGGGCAACGAATAGGGACGAATGTAATAAAAATGTTTTTTCGTTCTTTGTTGCTGTTCGCAGTGCCAGACGATACACAAAATCGGAGGATGTCTCGAGCGCATCGTCGTTCTCGCAAAAACGATGCGTCGCTTGGTTTCGCGAGTACACAATACCGGACGATCCGGATACCCTCGGACCGGAGGGAATGGAAAAATTTTGCGAGGACATTGGTGTAGAGCCGGAAAACGTTGTAATGCTCGTGCTGGCGTATAGAATGAACGCCCGACAAATGGGCTTTTTCACACTCAGCGAATGGCTCAAAGGACTCTCAGAGCTGCAGTGTGATTCCGTAAATAAAGTACAACAAAAGCTCGAATACCTAAGAAACCTGTTAAACGAAACACACACGTTCAAGGGCATCTATCGATACGCTTACGATTTCGCTAGAGTAAGTATTCTCCTTCACCTTTCATAATGCATTATCCTAAGGATTATCAAGGTAGTCCTATCGCTTCACACTAGTCACACCACTCATCATACTTGAGTCTTGTACAAGTTATATTCGTAAACTGTTTAATTAATGGTCACGTTTAGGTAGAAAAATGAAAAAAATAGTTATTCCAACGATTCGCGCAGTATTTCTAGGTTTGATATTTGACAATATTGGTTCTATCTCCGTCTCTTTTTACTCAACCAGGCGAGTTTAACCTCCGTGCTTTTCAACGTCGCCCTGTCAAAACAATGTCAGGTGCGGGAAATATAAAGCATTGTATTCGGGCCACGACTGGTAAAAAGCGTGGAAAATTTGTGTCGGCAAAATATGTCGGTTAAAAATGAAATATGTGTGGAAATTCGAATGAGCGAGATGAGGTTAGGACTACAGTCAGTTGTTGCCTTCCTGTCACGTCTCTTTATCGTAGCAAGTGGTAATAAATCCAATACCGGAAGTTCAAATTAAACTTGATATTACATAAAAATTAGGTCAATAAGCGTAAGTTTTTCTACGAGCACTGGATTACTACAAGCGTTGAGTATGTAAATCTGATTATTTCAAAGAATCTGACGGATTTCCACTATTACATACACTTTTTTAGCGACCGGAAATTGGGTTTTTGTATGTCGTCTCGGAATTCCTTCACAAAAATACGCAATTTTAAGGGAGACTTTGTCCTTGGAGTGCCATATTTCAGGTGTTTACATTTTATTTTTTTAAGGAAACGAGTAAAGCTTTTTGCGTGCGGTTTTTTCTTGGTTTTATTCATGATATACAGAACGTTAAAAAAAATTATTTTTTTGAAAAAGAAAAACCAAAATGGCGGCCGTTGCAGCTCCGCGAAAACAGGTCCTCAAATCGCGGGAGGTAAACGGCTGTCATCACTGCCCCCTCTTTGTTGATCTGAAACACAAATTCACAGCATATTATCAATCTGTGACCCTTTGGTCATGGAATGACGGATGGGTTTTTCGTTTAGTACACATTTCGGAAAATGGCGGCAATTAAAAAAAAATCGAATTTTCGCGTTTTTTTTCGCATAAAAAGATAAATAATAAATGCAAAAATGTATCTATCGAAAAAACGATCCGTCATTCCGTGAAGACATATTTTCTGAGTATGCTCTCCAAATTTCAGGTCGATATGTTAATTACAGCGGTCAGGAGAATGTCAGCCATTTTTAAAAAACGTGTTTTCGAGAAAAACGCGGTTAAAGTTTTGTAATGTGTTTACACAAATGTGTTTATAATTACCGCTAATCGGCAATGCCTGGTCCATAGAGGCATCCCTCTTCTTCTAGCCGCTCATGTTGAGCCGCTAACATCTCCCGCTGGCCACAAAGGACAAAGTCTCCCTTAATATTTCTTTTCTCTCTAATTAGGTCGATAAACGACTCTGAAATTTTACAGAGACGATTATTAATATATTTAGTGAAGCTCAAAAATTATGAAAATCCTATGGATTAAAGCCTGGCGATAGGACTACCTTAGGGGGCCAAGCTGCTGTGAAGACCCGAAAATCGGGGTTATTAAAAAAACATTCATTTCGAAGGAGCGAGTAGGATGTTTGAAATATACTCGGACATTTTTTTCTATGTACATTGACAAAGTTGTGTACCAAATTTTATTGAAAATATTAATAATTAATGAATTTCTCAACAATCTCAATCAGTCAAGTTTTGTTTTAATAAAAAATAAAACATTTGTATTTTAATTTTTTTCGATTTTTCTTTTCTTCTCGATTTTTCGAGAAGAAAAGAGATTATTATTGTTAATAGGTAATGAAAATGTATTGGCTGTTAAAGAAAAATATTAACAATTTAAGAAATTATGAACGATCTCGTGAAGGTCCTTTGAACGTGAGGGACTCAACGGTGTACTTGACTTCGTCCACCCCGTTGATCGACCACAAAAAAAGAACGAGTTTTTTCTGAAAATAGATATTATTAGCCAAGACCTGACTGAGCTTTTTTTCGTTATCGTGTTTCGATCGTCAAGAAATAAACATTTGAATTGTTCTTTTTCGATTTCTCGAGGAGAAATGACCGTGTTATTCTTAAGGGGGCTACATCTACCTAGAGACCCGAAAAAAATTGTCAATTTCCGATTTTTTTTTCTGGCAAACGATTGGTACAAATAATCGCATTTTTTAAATACTAAGGTACATATATTGAGAGCGTTTAAAAAAAATCACCAAAAATACAGAAAAACAATAAATACATGGCCGCGGGCAGATGATACAATTTTTTTGCGACGTTTGGCGGTCACCTCTAAAGCTTAAACGGTCCGTCCGAAATCTAAAAACCAAACGGGTTATTCAAGTCAGCAATAAATACCAGTCGTTGACGACCGTCGATTTTTGAAATCTTTTTTATTAACAACGTGGCGACGAATTGAAGCTCGAGAATAGAAAATGTATGAAAAAGTCGTAATTTTTACGTGAATATTAAAAAATGAAGATCGATTTTTAAAAACGTGAGTGGGTTGCGTAACTCAAGCGAATTTTGAGAGTAGCGCCAAGTAGCTGAGGAAGCGTTTCTATTTGCAACTATAACTTTTTTTTTAATAACAAATATCACAAGTCTCATAAAACCATCGCATTTCTGAGAAAATGTTCAACCGATTGTAAAAAAAAAAAGGTTTAAGGGGCCAGTCCACTTTGGAGCCAACGACAAAAGGCTATTTTCGCGATCTTATTTGAGGATTTTATAAAAGATATGAATATAAAAATTGTCGGGCTTGATAAATAAAGTCTTGAAATACATTTAAAAAAATTTAATTCATTTTTATTCATTTTTAAGTACAAAAACTATAGTTTAACGTAACGCCTAAAAAATAGGTGGGCTAGATACCTAGCCCACCTATTTTTTAGGCGTTACGTTAAACTATAGTTTTATACGTTATCTCCATCACAACTCGGCAACGGCTTGTCTGAAACAAAAAAATCAAAGTCCGTTAGATTCAGTATGACACCAGCTACAAAATAACCCTCGCATCAAGTTTTATCAAAATATAAAAAAATGGCAGATGAAAAACGAAAAAAGTAAAAAAAACGCGTTTTTTCGCAGTTTTTCGCAAAAAAAGAGTAAAAATCAACATTTTGAAACCATGAAGAGTCATCTTGTTGCGAAACATGTTTACAATATGTGATTCAAATTTCAAGAGAATCGGTTTATTAGTTTTAGAGATACGACGGAGCTAGATTTTGAAAACGTTGTTTCAAGAAAAACGCGTTTGAAGTTTATACTATGAAAAACTCTTACCCAAACTCAACCGGCAATTCCTGCACCGTACAAAATCTCTTTTGATTGCTCATCATTGTCGATTTCTTCAAGTCTTGCTTGCTTTCGATTTTTTGAAATTTTCAAAGCCGACTGGCCCCTTAAATTGATGAATTACAAACCAATATACAGTCGATCATAGTTGCCGGGTTAGGCTAACTCATGCCCGTACGGACCGTTACATTTTTATAGTTCATACCCAGAGGGTTAAATGCTTCTCATCGTATTTCCTGTGAATTTGGAAGCAATCCATCAAGTGGTTCTCGAGATATCATGTCCACCGACTTCGAAAACAGTGTTTCGAGAAAAACGCGTTTAAAGTTTGAAGTATGGCGCAGCTAACGTTCGCCCTGCCGATTTTTAGAAGCGGTGGCTCGTTCAATTTTAGAAAATTTTCAATGAAATTATCAGGGAATATAGTTAAAAGGTGATATTGTCAAATAAAAATATTATTTGACCCACCTAGGTAGATTTATCCTGTTAATAACTAAAGTTAATAACGAAAAGAAAGTACTAAGAAAAAAAACGTCCGTCAAGACTAAACTGAATGGTTAAACTTTATTCTACCGAATAAGTGTACCAAATTTATTGGGTTGAAGTTTGCATCGTTGGAATGTAACGATAATTCTTATTTTCATTATAGCCAAAGTGATGTTTTGCAGATTTAGGTTCTAGATTACTGAATAGGAATCAGAAAAAATGTTTCCTCGATTTACGTAGCTCAGATCTGAAAAAGGAAATTTGGCAAATAAAACGAAAATTATCTTCGTTGCGTTGCAACAATGCAAACTTCATCATCCAAATTTCAATTCAATCTCAAGTTCATTAGGTGTTGAGAAATCGTGTACACCCGTTTGAAAACCATAGTTTCGAGAAAAACGCCTTTCAAGTTTTACTAGCAGTCTTATCGTTGTATACGTTTACCTTCGATTTGCGATTCCTGCACCATATGTTGGATCTTCCTCTTCAATTTGAGTTGCCTCAAGGGACGAACGAGAGTTTCGACATTTTCACAGTAGCCTGACCCCTCAACGAATTGCTGAAAAAAAAACGAGATTGAACGAACGCCAAGTGAAAATTTCGAAATAATGTGCTTAAGGCGGCAGCCTGAATTATAAGGTCCAAAAGGCGTTTTTTCGGGATTTTTTTTAAGGGAAAAAACAAGTGAGCTCAGTCAACTTTGAGGTATGTTTTTACGGATATTTGCAATGTATACAAAAAATTTAAACATAAAACAATCAATGACTGCAGATTTGTCAGCCTATTCCATGTGCGCCTTGCCACTGCAGTCCAGAAGCAAAATAACCAATCAAATTTTTCCATTGTCATGTATTTTTCTTCTGGGTGAATTAATAAACAGCGGCAAAATCGTGATATTATAACTTTTCTCAGGTTTGAAAAAAATGTGTTAAAAAAACACTATAACGTGCTATAAAAACTTATTCAAAAAGACTTTTTCGACGACTTTTTTAATTCACTTACATGGAACATGCCTCAGGTGACACCCTTCGATTTTGTTGCAATTTGGATATGTTATGAAGCACCGAAAAGTAAGCGATACGTATTTTTTTTATCGGCGGAAAAACGGTTTTAAGGGGTGAAATGAACCCTCGAAAATAGGGGCGTTTTTGCGTTTTTCGTCGATAACGTTATCGTTCTCAACTCCAATGTATAGTGCACAAGAAAATAAACATTGTTGCAATTTGAAATTTTTAAATATCTCGTACCGTTAAAACGTTATCGACGAAAAACGAAAAACATCCCCATTTTTGAGGGTACGTTTCAGCCTCTCAGCCTTACTTTTCGGTGCTTTATAACATATCCAAATTTCAACAAAATCGAAGGGTTTCACCTGAGGGATGTTCCTTGTTAGAAGAGATTTTCATACTGAAGAATATAAACTTTGGTTTGATTCAATCGGTCGTCTAGTTTTTTTGCTATTACGTCCGCCAATTTGGAAAAATCGTGAAAGAGAAAATTGGAGAAAACGCTCCAAATTTTTCAATAGGAGGAAATATCGAGTATCAATCGCTTCTCTGCTTTTGGCCTTGTATCTTCGAAAATATTCACAATTGGCCTTTGTAGCTTTGTAAATATATTCATGGATAGTTTATCTATCGATTTAAACAATTAAAAAAAAAAACGATTTTTCGGACCTTCTAATTCAGGCTCCGGCTTTAATGAATATGACTCTACCGTTTGAGTGATCGTTATTCTTTATCTCCACAGGACAAAGATCAGCGCAGTATGGACATGGAGACTGCACGCGTAATGTTACAGTTACTGTTAGGAAAGCATTGGCCATTATTTTCCCAATTCGCACAATTCTTAGATCAGTCCAAGTATAAGGTCATAAACAAGGATCAATGGTGCAACATATTAGAATTTTCGCGAACTATCAATCACGATTTATCGAATTATGACTTGGACGGAGCGTGTAAGTATCGAAGATATCCGTCACTCGATTTATCCCTGCAGCAAGCAAATTAGCCGATGCCTCAATCTTCATTTCCGTTTCAGGGCCGGTAATGCTCGACGAATTTGTCGAATGGCTAAAATTACAACGAGGCGAAGGAGCGTCTTCAACGGACGTCCGGGGCAGCTGAAATTCCCGATCGAAATTAAATTCTGCTTTATCATAAGTATCCACCATTTGAAGATAAAAAGCAACAAAAAACGAAAACATTCGATAGAAAAAGAAAAAAACAACAACAACAAAAAATGTACCTTCCGACGCACCCCTATTTGTTGACGATTGAATTTGTCCTTGTTACAAAATAAGCATAACTACGAAATGAAAACAAAGAACAATTAAGAACCTGAACTGTTCGCATTGGAGGTTCCGATTAGTTAGTACACATTGTTTCAATTAATTGTTTTCTATATATATATATTTTTTTTTTTCGAAGCCGCAGTAATAATTATATCAAAAGTCCAACGTTGACATCGGAAGACACTGAATTGGGGGAAAGAGTAACGATCGGGGCTCATTGTGAAAATTGTCTACGAGAACGATCGAGCGAAAGGCCCACTATTCTAATTTCCATTTCTACCGTTCTCGCAAACGATTTTAAGTCTATGATCGATGAGCTCACACAATTTTTCATATCTTTTTATTAATACAAATAATCGAGCGATCTTGACAAGAATCTCTCTTCCGATGCCGGACTCGGGCTCTAATAAGAATCTAAGGATAATAATAATTACGATAATCAATTCATCCGAGTTTAATTTCGTTACGTACATTAGAGACAACAATAACAACATAACGAGCGCTCAATAATGTTCGCATTCGGGAAATTATAATCCGACTGTGACAACCTGGGCTCTCCTCGGGACACGTCATTATATTTTCAGCGTTCGGTATATACGAAATACGAACCACTACCTCCCGATCCTGACTGTAAATATACAGAGAAAGAGAGTGCGACAGAGCGAGATAAAAAAACGAGAGAGATTGGCTTTGTCGGACCATTGATATTATATTAATAGAATTTTCGTTGAGCGCGGGAGGGAGGGGGTGGGCGCTCTATATACGAATGAGACGAATCGTTGGGTACGAGGAAACTTTGTGCAAAAAATCCTCGAGCAAATAGAGTCTGAATCGGAGCAGCTTTCAATCGTATAAATAAAAATGGAAGATTATCCACTGTATTGGACGTTCTATTTGTTCGGTGAGAAATATTTCGGAAAAAAAGCATAACGAATCCGGATTCATTTGTGAAGCGCAGGGAACTTTGTCTCGAGCTTCACAATCCTGGAAAATCAATCGATACTGTGAATTTATAAGTTCTCAAATCAAATAAATTAATGTATTTAATTTCGAGGTATACCTTCTATTTTAACTCCAATTTTAACTTTTTCGTAAAAAAAATAAAAACTTTTTTTTAAATTTCGAACGTTTTTCGGCAAATATTTTGTGCTAGCTCGCAATTGATGCAAGGATATTTCGTTGTGGAGCTTTGATTTCTTTCTATGAAAGTATTGATATACGAAACAATCGGAAAGCGCCATGTACACGACACGATGTTCAGGAAAAGCTTTGGATTTTTTAGTTTCGTTCCATTCGTGTGTAAATCCTTGAAGAGATAGTAGCAGGCAATATTTTAATAAACATACTGAATTATTATGATTACAAATAACGATATAACGCTTATGTAACATTATATGGTACGAGAAAAGAAAAACGATCCACTGAAATTGTAGATATGGATCGGTACACCGTTTTTTTCTCTCTTTTTCCTGTCGTAACGTTGGACATTAGTATTCTGTGAGAAACGAAAAAAAAAAAAAAAAAAAACTATAAATTGTATAATCATAATTCGCACAAGCGACTGACGTATATAATGTAATGGCCTGCTGGTAACTTTTCAATCGCAATAAACGGAGAAAAGCGTGACGGAATAAAATTTAAACAATACTAGATCGTATTCGACGAGCGTGTTTTATAAATACATTGGAAAAATGAATGAAAAAGAAAAGTGTCGTTACATGATTGGAGAGATAGGAGGTTGAAGTCGTTTGAGAAACATTTTGTCGGTCAGACACAAAGAAAAATGAAGAATTTCGTGTAGTCGATTTCCAGCCAACCGACCACGGTTTGCTCAATATATATTTTTATAAATAAGAATTTGAACAGTAAATTTTACGCGGTTCCCATCGATTCATCCCCCCCCCAAAACAGAGCGTCTCGTTGGGATCTGTCATATGGGCGGAGCCTAAAAAACGGTGGCGATAAGAGGAGCGTCAAACATAAACAGTCGTGTAGTTTAGTGCAAATTTATGTGATATTATTATTAGTGCAATTCGGGACTGGACCGGTACCAACCCGAAACAACGCAATTTGGTGGAAGGCAGGACACATTTTAATGTGGTAAAATCAGCGGCGTTTGCGTGACCGGTGCTGTCACACTGCAGTGAGCACAATAATGTCTGAATTCACGTTTTTAAGGGAGACTTTGTCCTTGGAGTGCCATATTTCAGGTGTTTACATTTTATTTTTTTTTAAAGGAAACGAGTAAAGCTTTTTGAGTGCGGTTTTTTCTTGATTTATTCATGATATAAAGAACGTTAAAATTTTTTTTTTTGAAAAAAAAAACCAAAATGGCGGCCGCTGCAGCTCCGCGAAAACAGGTCCTCAAATCGCGGGAGGTAAACGGCTGACATCACTGCCCCCTCTTTGTTGATCTGAAACACAAATTCAAAGCATATTATCAATCTGTGACCCTTTGGTCATGGAATGACGGATGGGTTTTTCGTTTAGTACAAAATTTCGGAAAATGGCGGCAATTAAAAAAAAACGAATTTTCGCGTTTTTTTTTGCGCATAAAAAGATAAATAATAAATGTAAAAATGTATCTATTGAAAAAACGATCCGTCATTCCGTGAAGACATATTTTCTGAGTATGCTTTCCAAATTTCACGTCGATATGTTAATTACAGCGGTCAGGAGGATGTCAGCCATTTTTAAAAACGTGTTTTCGAGAAAAACGCGTTAAAAGTTTTGTAATGTGTTTACACAAATGTGTTTATAATTACCGCTAATCGGCAATGCCTGGTCCATAGAGGCATCCCTCCTCTTCTTCTAGCTGCTCGTGTTGAGCCGCTAACATCTTTTTGAAAATTTCAAGGACAAAGTCTCCCTTAAGGCGGGATATACGTTTAGACAGGAAGAAAATAAGCAATATTGAGGATTTTTTTAAACTAAGAAACAATTATTCTACCATTATCAAACTTTAGGTATACTTTAAGGCCATGTGTCACACGTCCAGTCGGAAAAAATCCTACTGCCAAGTCTCCTCCTAGACGCGTCATATTTCGCGGCAAAAGAAGAGAAAGCGGTTGTTCGTCGTTCAACAGAGCGGAACGTGTTTCTTTTCGTTTTTTTCCCAAAAATCAACCGTTTCAGAAATTAATTCATCATCAAAATGGCGGAGCTCTGGCAGAGTGTTACAGCAAGGTCGCCGCGGAAGTTGCGAATCGGCGTGCTGTCTAGCTTCCCGTAGACTTTGATTTGCAAAAAAGTTCAAACATTTTTTCAGTTATAACGTGTATAGTTTCTATGTGACGGTAATTAAAATGAAGAAAATGCAAGTTTAAGAAAATGACACGAATTTACAACAACAACAAAATCAACATTTCTGTAAAATGTGGATTTAAAAAGCAGTTTTCTTTCCAATTTTTCAAAAACAATTCTCGTCAAGTAGAAGGTACCAATATTATTAATATTTCTTCCACCCTGTATAGTTCTATCGTTTAAAGAAGAAAAAGAAATCGATTTTTTGATCGTTGTAAATGTGTATTTCGCCTTCATTTTCAAGG
This sequence comes from Ophion obscuratus, assembly GCA_964007375.1. Taxonomy (NCBI): domain Eukaryota; kingdom Metazoa; phylum Arthropoda; class Insecta; order Hymenoptera; family Ichneumonidae; genus Ophion; species Ophion obscuratus. Next base: position 21,751,336 of record OZ023314.1, on the reverse strand, counting down.
CTCTCATCCAAGCCTCTAATTGATCGGTTTTTTTTGGTACATTTCCGAAATTATTTTTCACGCACACGAAGCGTTTCCCTGCAATGGGAAACTTGTAGAAACGGACTTCCAACTCCTTACTCGAAGTACTTTCGCAATCGTTCGCAGCCCATTTAATGTTCTTTCGGTCGTTTTTTACGCGGAAAAAAATTCGCGCATTCCATTCACACCGATTTTATGTTTTTAATTTTAATCGATTGCTTTTATCGCACGGCCACGTATTATTGCTATTAAAGGCTTTGCCCCGAGTGTACTTCGATTTTCCGCCACCAGATATCATATCGCCATTTGACAGATCCCAATAGGTTTTATAACACGTGAATCGTACTTCTTCTCTCATCCAAGTTCATGTTTGTTTGGGTAAGAGACACAAGATTCTTCTTCTCGCTAATTGTACAATTTATCGTTACACAATGTGTTTATTTACAATAACGATCGGCTTTCATTTTACTTCTACGGTCGAGGAGAGTTTCGTGAAGGCTTCCGTCGTTCTTCGCTTTTTTCAATTCTCCACGGTCACCTTTGTTGATTCGTAATTTTTTGTCCTGGAACTTTTGGAACTTGCGTCTGTGAAAGAAAGAAAGAAAAAGCAAGGCAATGAAATGTTTGAACCTGGTGGGTCGAGAAGTTTTTCCGACAATCGTGTCTGGTCGATGTTATTTTGCAAAATTAGTTGTTTCATTGCGATCACGTACACGTAGTTGATTTCTATGTCATTTAGCGACCCTCGTTCGTCAACGGGCACGTCCTTGTTCGGATCGTCCACTCTCTGTATCATGCTCCTGATACACAGATATTCCGTTGGGCCCGCAGTTTTCGTGTTGCAAACGACGTCGTCATCGTCGGTTATGGAAATGAAGCAATTCGTGCTGCTCAATATCGCCAGTTTATCGTCCTGATGACCAAGAGAGAAAATAAATAATTCAGTAGAACGAAAAAAAAAAAAAAAAAACACTTGTCGAATGTGTTTAAAATTGTTCGGAACATTTTCCGAATTCAATGTGTATTCGCCCCTCATTTCGTCCAATAAATGTACAGTTAACATCGAGAAAGACGAATAAGTATTAATCGACGTGGAAATTGCCTAACACGGAGAAAATCAGTTAGAACGACGGCCATGTCATTTTAACACGAATCATAAGATTTGAGGGAAAGGAAAAATTGATTTTACAAATTTGTGACGTTTAAATATTAGTTCCATTCGTAGAGATTTGGAATCGAAATACCGAAACAATTATTGGAGGAATGTTCGCTTTGTACAAAGTTTTGGGAACCTGGCTTTATCATGTCAAGGCCGTCGTCTCGTGTGATGGGTTGAAAAAATAGATTTTTTAAAATTGATTTTTCTGAAAGTACAATTTCGCCCGAATATTTTCGTTGTTGCAACATGAAAAAATTGAAACAATTATCCGAGTTATACCATCCGAGTTATACCTACGAACGAGTGACGGAAAATCGCAATCTTCAAATATTAATGAGCTCTTTGAACAAGGTGTGGTGGGCCCTGGAATCGCAGACTGAGTGTAAGTTTGAAGCTTTTATCATATTTACTGCGTGTACCGTTCTTAAATTTAAATGCGTTTTTATCAAAACTACAATTTTTCCTTTTTTGGGCGAGATATTTCGAAAGCTAATCGACCGATTTACTTTAAATTTACACCACATGTAGCGTATACTGGTGTAGTGTATACTGGTCTATTACGTATACTAGAATCAACTCGATACAAATATATTAACTATTATTAACACGTATCATAATTCATAATTGTTGCACGAAAAATCGTTACGTTCGGTTTTCACCGTCGCCATTCTTTCAAAAAGAAATTTTCTCTTCCATTCTAGTAAGCGCAATAGCGACATGCTTACAGATTAGACATTTTTTCTAATTTTGTTTCAGGCCACTGGAAGCTGAGATATGCCCAATAAACGGCGGCATCCATTTTTTTCTAGCCATATCAATATACGTGTAACTTTGTTGATAATTAATATTTTTCAATCTGTAAAAACGTATGTGTTCTTCATTTCTTGTTTAATAAACCACAAAAACCCGAAATGTTATATGTCTGATGGTTTACGAGAAAAAAAAATCAAATAACAACTGGGTTTCACTATCTTCACACTAGACGACGGCCTTGTGCCGTTAGGCTTACGACGCAACACAAATTGAAAACGAAGGTCCAACATATGGTGCAGGATTCGCAGATTGAAGGTAAACTTGTTATTACAGCATTATTACAGCATTACGATATCCAATGAACGGATTAACTTGAAATTTGGCACACTTATTTAGTGTAATTGTAGTTTAGTCTTGACCGACCTTTTTCTTCTTAAAGTTTCCTTTTCATTAGTTATTAACAATAATGTCTTCCTAAAAAAAACGACAAAATTTCTTTTGATCATTGAAACGCGATAACAAAAAAATTCTGTCAAGTCTTAACCAATGCTATCTTTTGAAAAAAAAGCTCGTTTTTTAATTGTTTCAGATCAACCGGGTGGCCAAAATTACGTTTCAATGTCTCCACGAGATTCTTTATACCTTCGTTAATTATTCATATTTTTTAATGAAACTTTGTCCACAACTTTGTTAATGTAAGAACAAATAAATTCCCAAACGATTTTTCAATCATCATATACTTTCAAAATTAATTTTTTTCAATAACCTGGGTTTCGGGCTCATCACAGCAGCCTTACCCCTTAAAATCATTATTATGATTGGAAAGAGAGATTTGCATTAAAGGGCTATACCATTGTGACACTTTCAAAAAATCGATTTTTTGTTGCCTTTTTCGACGGTTTATACTTTCAAGAATATCATTATCATTTATATAATTTGTATCAATATCATTTTATCTTGCAAAAATCAATAGTTAAAACTTTTGAACGCGTTTTTCTCGAAATAAGATTTTTCCAAATTGCTGACGTTGTAACTCAAAGAGCAATGATCCGATTGACTTGAAATTTGAACTGAGTACTCTTGAATATATTTACTCTACAATGACGTAGGATATTTTTGATTGGATGAAAATTGACGATTTGGCATTGCACAAAACGACCATTTTATAGGCAAGAAAACAGACTTTTTTTTCATAACTACGCTATATTGTTATATTTTGATATTTTACGAAAATCCTACGTCATTGTACAGGAAATACCTTCCAGTTTAACGACGTTTTTTCCTTTTTCAGTTTTAGCTACTCAATTGGCCGGAATCATGTCAGCAGTGGAGGAACTTTTTTTTCAGTGCAAGTCGCTTGGATCTCAATATATTTATATGAAAAAATTATGTAATATAGGTCAAACATAGCCAAATATATTCTTAATTTCCCGAAACATTTAATTGAGTACTTTTCTTCCAAAAAATTCCCAAAAATCACCCAAATTTTCAGCGTTCACACTGGTATAGCCCCTTAAATTGACGTAATTTATGATCGCAAATTTGAACACAATTGAACGCCCACTTGAAATATCGGTTCCCACTGCTCCATTGCTCCAACGGCATCACTTCTACCGATAACCACTCCTTTTTGGTCTACTCCAAGATATTTTCCATATCCAGATTTCAAGGCCACTTTAGTTTCATTGACGGGAAACGCAGTAAGAATTTCTTCCGGCGACGGGCCTTCTCCTTCGTCGTGAGGAGCTCCCAGAGTGAACAGACCATTGTCCAATGCTTTGACGTAAGTTTGCTTTCCATACTGTATAGCTACGGTACCGGTTATTTCCGTAACACTATGTACTTTCCACCAACCGCCTGTAATTCAACGTTTTCTTTAGCTATTATGATGAAAGACTTGGAAGACCTTATAGAATTAGTTTAAAAAATACAGAGGTCGGTTATTTTCCAAATCCAAGTAAAATTTCTCTTTTTGTTTGAATAGACCAAATATTTTCAATGAATCTAATTTTCAAACAGGATAATATGAGAAAAGAACAAGACGGTGGAAGTTTTTTTTTTTTCAAATCAAACATTTATCTATAAAGGACTGGAAATAAAAGATTCTCAGAGAAAATGAGCCTACACTTTACCATGAATCGCAGAATCGTCGTCTTTAAGACTCGTCGTTTTTTCGTCGCGTCCTTGCTTCTTGTGTTTGCTCTTCTTCGACCTAAACAAACATAGCGATCAATGTAACCTAAAATACAAAATTCGCGAATACGATCTTTTGCAATTTCTTCATATATAAACAATTACGTACTTTGGTTTTTCGCCCTTGAAGGTTAATTTTACCCGCTTTACTTTGTCGTATTCGGACATTATTTGATATGATAAATGTTGACGCGATAATGAACAAATGTACGAACCCCGCGACGGGCAGTCGTGTAAATGTAAATAGCTTACAGTAAAGTCGCCTGCAGTTCAGCCAGTGCCAACCCAAGAAAGATAATATTTGTGCCATATATTGGCGTACTGAAGTTCAATGTGGTAACTTCATGTTTGTCAGCTCCGCTTTTTTTTTCAAGTTCTTACACAAGAATAGGGATGTTCCGATACCCAAAAGGTATCGATACCTACTCACATAACTAATACTTGGAAAAAATTTCGATTCTACTCATATGAGTACCTTCAAAGTATCGATACCTACTCATATCGATACTTTTTACAATTTTTTATGGGACTATATGGGATAATGGAAAAAATATATTTGGGAACCACACATGTATTAATAAACAGTAAGTAGAAGTATTATGTGAATCATCTTGATTAATCGATGAAAATAATTAACAAGGAGAGAGAGAGAGAAAGAGAGGGAGGGAGGGAGAGAGAGAGAGAGCTGATTGTGAGAATGGAAACGACGCCGCTCGCCGCGCTGCTAGTCCAGCGTAAACAATGAGCGGTTTAAAAAATTGTTCGTTCTTGTAATTTATTCGCTAGGATGGTGTTCAGAAATTGTGAAGTTTGCTTAGTCGCATTCGATTCGGTACCTTGTTTTTTTTTAAGTCGAATAAGTATCGCTAGAATGAATCGATGCTAAAAGTATTTGATATCGAAAATAAAGAACAGAGTACTTTTTCGTATTCACTTGTATCGTAATATTTCGACTCCGAATATCACACGATAATATTATACATTCGATAGGCCTCGACCAATTGCGTTTGGTAATGGATGCCAATCGAGTAGCGCTATTGGTTAAAATTACCCAATACCACTAGAGCCGCCAGAGCCTGACCAACTACGGCGCCACCACGGCCGGTGGCGTAGGCTCGAAACCTTGACCAAAGAATCTGTTCTTTGCCTCGACCAGCATACAAATCAAGGAGACTAGAGAGAAGGAGTCGACACCACGGTCTTACATACAGGTCTTGCAACGAAGCTAAATTTTCGTGGTGGGGGTAGGCACTCTTATATGTTTTAATTTTCGATTCACTAGGCCCCGCTACGCGTCGCTACTAGCAAGGGGAAGTAGTTTTCCCCTTACCTCTTACCGGCGAATGGGCCAATGGTGTTTACGTCACGCAGCCAACGGCGCATGCGTTGCGGTCAGGAGGGAAAAGGACACAAGAGCTATTTCTCTCTTCGTCGCACCACGACTTCCCCTTGCCGTCACGCACCAAGCGGCAGAAATCGGAATAAAAAGCAAAACATCTAAAGGTGCCTACCCCCACTACCGCCGTTGTCAGACCTGTATGTAAGACCGTGGGCGGGAGTGTCGACCACGGTCTTACATACAGGTCTGACAACGGCGGTAGTGGGGGTAGGCACCTTTAGATGTTTTGCTTTTTATTCCGATTTCTGCCGCTTGGTGCGTGACGGCAAGGGGAAGTAGTGGTGCGACGAAGAGAGAAATAGCTCTTGTGTCCTTTTCCCTCCTGACCGCAACGCATGCGCCGTTGGCTGCGTGACGTAAACACCATTGGCCCATTCGCCAGTAAGAGGTAAGGGGGAAACTACTTCCCCTTGCTAGTAGCGACGCGTAGCGGGGCCTAGTGAATCGAAAATTAAAACATATAAGAGTGCCTACCCCCACCACGAAAATTTAGCTTCGTTGCAAGACCTGTATGTAAGACCGTGCTCCCGCCTCAAACAGTTCTTTCAATCGGTCGCAGAGAGGTGTAATGCTCAGTTCCGCCGCAGGCGTCGCTAGTGTTCCCCAGAGCCCATAATATATAGTAATACAAAACTGCATAAGGTGAAACTGACCGTGTTATGGCGGCAAACTTGTTTGCGCCTGTCGCACACAAATATATCTGTCGTGTACACCAGCACAGCAGCGATCGAACTATGTGTATAATAATGGAGATGACTCCTCGCGAGTCAATGAGATAAAGAGAAACAGTAAACACTCTAGGTAGGAATTATAAAACAAATTCCAACTATTGATGGCAGTAAATTAAAAAATATATTCTTCCATGTTATTTTTGTTCGAGTTCTTTGATTGGTTAAAACTGCTTCAATTCGCTCGTACAACCAGACACCTGTACGAATGTAAAAGAAAAAAAGTTAAAACTACCGAGGCTCGAACTCAGGATCTTCAATACAGTAATCTAGCGTTTTACCAACTTCACCACACAATCATTTGCCAATAAATATAATCTTCTCGTATGTGAGTGATTGCCGCGCTCGGGGTTCAATTAGGCTTGACGGCTTGTTCGGTTGGTTCATCGCTTAATTTAATTCATATTTAGCTTAATTTTTAAACAAAACTAGCAAATAACGAGTTTTCATGGGTATACATATAATAAGCACGTGTTGAAGACAACCCCAGCATGTAGAGCCAACGTTCGCGCATTCGCCCGGTTTCTTGCATGTACATGTTATTATTATTATTTATCGTTATTATTATTGTACAGAAAAACAGAGTAACGCGCATCCGAATAATAAATACATTACGAGATACATTACAGTTGGTTTATCGCTTTATTTACGTTTCGTTATAATTGGCTATATTTTTAAACACAACAGGCAAATCATAAGTTTCCATAATAAAATAACTCGTGTTGTACTTATTATATAATTATTATATCTGATGTGCTTATTATATGATAAGCCCATGTGAATAAAACAACACGAGTTGTTTCATTAATATTATTTATATTTTATTTATTATATATATGTACACAATATTATTACATATTATAATAGAAGGAATCCCTACTTGGGTGTATTATCGTTGGGATGTGCGAGAGAGAACGCATCATGACTGTTTTAGGTGAGTACGAGAGAGAAACACGATCACCCCAGTTTAGTGATTGGTCGTTGAGGAGGAGATCGGACCTTATGCAGTTTTGTATTACTATATATTATGGGCTCTGGGGAATACTAGCGACGCCTGCGGCGGAACTGAGCACTACATCTCAGCGACCGATTGAAACAACTTCGTACATACAGGCTAGGATAGGGAGTTTGGACTCCTTTACTCTAGTCTCCTTGACCGTGGGCTAGACCAGGGAGACTAGAGGTCAAGGAGACTAGAGTAAAGGAGTCCAAACTCCCTATCCTAGTCTGTATGTACGAAGTTCTTTCAATCGGTCGCAGAGATGTAGTGCTCGGTTCCGCCGCAGGCGTCGCTAGTGTTCCCCAGAGCCCATAATACATAGTAATACAAAACTGCATAAGGTCCGAGCTCCTCCTCAACGACCAATGACAAAACTGGGGTGATCGTGTTTCTCTCTCGTACTCACCTGGTACAGTCATGATGCGTTCTCTCTCGCACACCCGAACGATAATACACCCAAGTAGGGATTCCTTCTATTATAATATATAATAATATTGTGTACATTTATATATCAAATAAAATATAAATAATATTAATGAAACAACTCGTATTGTTTTATTCACATGGGCTTATTATATAATAAGCACATCAGATATAATAATTATATAATAAGTGCAACACGAGTTATTTTTTATGGAAACTTGTGATTTGCCTGTTATGTTTAAAAATATAGCTAATTATAATGAAACGCGAATAAAGCGATAAACCAACCGTAATGTATTTATTATTCGGATGCGCGTTACTCTGTTTTCCTGTACAATAATAATAATGATAAATAAGAATAATAACATGTACATGCAAGAAACCGGGCGAATGCGGGAACGTTGGCTCTACATGCTGGGGTTGTCTTTTCAACACGTGCTTATTATATGTATACCCATGAAAACTCGTTGTTTGCTAGTTACTTTTAAAAATGAAGCTAAATATGAATTAAATTAAGCGATGAACCAACCGAACAAGCCGTCAAGCCTAATTGAAGCCCAAGCATGGCAATCACTTACATATGAGAATATTATATTTACTGGCAAAAGATTGTGTGGCGAAGTTGGTAGAACGCTAGCTTACTGTATTGAAGGTCCTGAGTTCGAGCCTCGATAGTTTTAATTTTTTTCTTTTGCATTCGTACAGGTATCTGGGTGTACGAATCGAAGCAGTTTTAACCAATCAAAGAACTCGTCCAATCCCAAAAGAACTCGAACAAAAATATCATGGAAGAATATATTTTTTAATTTACTGCCATCAATAGTTGAAATTTGTTTTATAATTCCTACCTAGAGTGTTTACTGTTTCCCTTTATCTCATTGACTCGCGAAGAGTCATCTCCATTATTATACACATAGTTCGATAGCTGCTGTGCTGGTGTACACGACAGATATATTTGTGTTTGACAGGGGCAAACAATTTTGCCGCCATAACACGGTCAGTTTCACCTTATGCAGTTTTGTATTACTATAGATTATGGGCTCTGGGGAACACTAGCGACGCCTGCGGCGGAACTGAGCATTACACCTCTGCGACCGATTGAAAGAACTGTTTGAGGCGGGAGTGTTGACTCCTTCTCTCTAGTCTCCTTGCTAGAAGTCTTCTTGCCCAGGGACACGGTCTTACATACAGGTCTTGCAATGAAGGTGGTGGGGGTGGTACGCTTAATGTCGGCAATAAGCTTTGGCTTATAGCCACAAGAGCGGCGCTGCGAACTTGTCATAGCGGCTAGACAAGTAAATAGACATAAATAAAAAAAGATAAAATCAACTTACCTCTGCGATAACTCGACCGTTTAAGTCATGTTTTACCCACTTTCTTAGAATGTATCGTTGGAGAAAATGTTTCTCACACACGAATTGCGAAGGCATGAGCTGAGAAATTCCTGGAATTGCAGTGATCCATTTTTGACGACGTTCGACATTCGACGGAACCCGAAACACCGAACGTTTTTCCTTTACTAACTGACGTCCACTATCACACGTTGGAACCGCACACGAATTAGTCGTCATTATTATGTAAAAATCCGCACGATATCACCGTCATAAAAAAACACGTGATTTTGTAAATAACGGTTATGTAAAACTTTATAGTAGCGGATTGAGGTTGTGTTGCCACATGCGTCTTCCGCTGTTTCGACTATGACTTGATTGAAGCGATGCGAGCGGCGGTCAAGGAAATTAACGAGCCGACAGTAAGACGACCACCCCCGCCACCAATATTTGATTCAGTTGCAAGACCTGTATGTAAGACCGTGCCCAGGGAGACTAGAGTAAAGGAGTGGACACTCCATAGGAGATAAGCAGCGAAAGACGGCCCCAAAATTCCGACTTTCAAGAGACCGCAAGAGGCGCTGCGATCGCAATTCCCCGATGTATAGTAATACTTGTACTTAAAGGTCTAGGCATGCGCATTAGAGGAAAGTTGTCAAAATCGAGGTTCGCGTTTTTTTTTGGTATTGCATGATATTTGCAAACTTGTACTATACTAATATTTAGTTTTTTTCTTTTTGCGAGCGTTCAGTTATATTTTTTGTTTATTATAAAACACAGAAACGATTCGTGTTTCGTAGTTGACGGAGCTAATGTGCGGAACTCTGGTTCTAGAAAGTGAGATAATGAGAATGAAAAATGTAAGATTGTTGCATCGCTGAAAAAAATGCACAGAGTCAGATTGAGCTTCAATGCATGACGTACTGGAGGCTTTGCAATGTTTTCCATTTTTATTGTTCCGATAATGTTAAAAGCGATGCTGGAAGCATTCACGCGTGCGATTAACAACGGCAGACGGAAGTGTCACAATGAAAAGTAGTCACTATAATTTTGAATAATAAATTTAAAAATGGTTCACTGCGAATGAATTTAAAAAAAAAACAATCTGTACTGTTAACAAGGCGCATTTTGCTGTACATCACGCCTGTGTAATAATAAATGACTCTCACAATAAGTAATAATAATAATCACACAATTACACCCATTGTTACTTTGTCTATGTAATAATCTTCTATCAAATTTGAAAACGATTCACCGAACGGTTCAATAAATATGTCGTTCTCAAATTATACACATTTAACATTGCCTCTTATAAAGCATTAATAACTATACACAAAACTTATTTAAAATGTGAGTTTTTATTTATAATTTTTTTTACACATCATATAATACTTTATTTTCGAGCATGGATTCAATCCGCAGACAACCATGTATAAGTAGCCGACGGAAAGCTAAGCAAGAGAGTATATCTATGTATAAGGGAAAGTCGATTGCAACGCCACCTACAACTCTTATTTTCCTTGATTTTGGAGCCACATCGCTAGCACACAGTGTCCACTCCTTTACTCTAGTCTCCCTGTTCTTGCCTCTAGTCTTCCTGGTAGGGATGGGCGATGTTCGAAATATAATCGATTATTAAGAAATCGATATTTTTTCGAAGTATCGTTACGGAAAATCGATTTTTCCCTCTAAACAATCGACGATTCGATTAATCGAGTATAAACAAATATTGGTGAACCATGAACGGGATTCTTATATTATTGAATGTCTTCGTCGTACAAACCCGATTCTTTTAATCATTTACTAGTCAGTTCTATCCATACCTAGAAATGTGCGCAGTTGTATCCACAGATGCCATATTTGGAAAAAGATTGCCATTATTAAAACATAAATTTCATAAATACAATCGGATAAACTTCCGAAAAGCGGAAATTTAATTTCGATCTGAAATTCGGCATACACCTTTCTTTCAATATTTTAAGAGATCCATGGGTCGTTCGCATCCTCAGCATTTCATCAATGGGGTATCCCGTAAAGGTGTGTTTGCCCGTGGCGTTCATATTCTTATGTAAAAAAAAGTTTGGGGTAGGGTTATTTCACTGCCCCGGGTCCGCCAGAATCGGTTAACTCAGCTCCAGCTGGCAAGCCGTAAAAATCTGTCGAGGACGCAAACGACCCATGTGTTCTGGAAACGTATGTAAAATCCGACTTCGCGAAAACATTTTTTCTCTCTATAATTCTGTTCTTTGACTCAAAATATAAATGTTCATGAAGGTGTTGATTAAATGAAAGCGAAAATGGACGTAAGAACCAGCGATCAGGTTAGGGCGTCACTTCGTTCTCGCAATTCGAATCCTGATCCCGATATTTCCGCAAAATGTAGATCGGAGTTTCGGCACTTATTACGGTTCACGCGTTTTTGAGCTCTCTTGTATTCTTTACCAGTGGTGAATGTGTTACGCGGGTGACGATTGACGCTGTCACTGTATTGACGATAAGCGATATCCAATGAAAGTTCCGCTTCAGTATAGAATTTTTGGATTTCTCATTGGATCTCGCGCATTACTCATCCGGTATCGCGTACAGTGTGCCAAGTCCAACAATTAGAATTCACGTTAGGTTTGTGTTGAAAAAGATGCGAGGACAAGATGATTTATGATTGGCTGTTATATACCAATCCAGGCGTCACGTCCTGCGAGAAGGCATTATATATATGTATTTCGATGTTACTTTATCAAAATCGAGAATCGATTAATCGATCGCCAAAAAAATCGACAAAATATAATCGATTATTTTACCGAAAACATCGACACTTTTAATTAATCGAAAAACATCGCCCATCCCTATTCCTGGGCTAGACCCCAAACAACCTTGAACTTCAAGCCTGATGATTTGCTTTTTTTACTAAAGTGAATATAAGCCGTTCTACCGATTCCATTACCGACCGAGTTATCGCTGCGTTCGCGTAACAACGTAACCCACGGTCTACGTAACCTCTTCCCGTAGAAAGTTGTGCGACGTTATGTTCTGTCCTCCCAAACTCCGGTGCCCCACTCCCACGATGATTTCTTCTTCACTTCTTTCCTGTGTAATACTTTTTTCGATTGGACAACACTTCTACATGAATTTTACAAAAAGTAATTCAACACACAAGTTTTTTCTAGTTTCTTTTTCCTTCTGAATCTCCACATGATCGACGACATGGGCAATGCAATAAAAACTCCCATCCCGCTTTGTTGATTCGTCACCACAGCTGTGCATCAATTTCCGACGGATGAAAATATCTTTCCGAGGCATTAGTCAACGGGAAAATTGTTTTGGTGCGACACTTTCGGCACGATCGAGAGATCGCGTGCCGCGACTGACGATACGTTCGGATTCTTTCACCTTACTCTTTCAAAGTACCATAAGTTGATCGCGAAAAATGTACAAGTACGATAAGGAAATGTCTATCGAATATTTACCAGCGACGGCGCACAAGCAGCTAGTGAGGGAACTGACTCGCGAGTCCGCATGGAAATTCCTCGCTCAGTATGTCGCAGAGCGCTTGGAGCTTGTCGGGTGAGAAGTTTTCCCGTAAATCGCGAGGAAACTACGAAAAAAAAAGTAGTAACGCGCCAGCTTCATTGCAGAGCGTCTGATGCTTTCATTCTGTCGTCAGACCATCCTGGATACGTTCCTTGGAAGATGAGGAAAATTTGGCGCACAAATCTCCGCCTGAGAACTTGCTCTTCCAACTGAATACGAGAATGTGCACGGTAGAAATTCTCTGTACGCTGTTGGAAGACTGCGGCTTGTTGGGAGCTCTGTCCGTTCTCCGACAACCAGGTTTATCAATTGCTCCGTTGTATCCGCCAAACTTCAACGCTTACGCATTAAGCTAATACGCAATTTCCAGAAGTTTTGACTAATCGCATAGACCGATTCGTTCACGTTCCGGGTCTACGCAGATGCTTGCAAACCTTTTCGTACAACTGCCCAAACTGTTGCGACAATTACATTCGAACAGTTGCTGTTGGTCATCTCGCATAGGGCAGCAGCTATGCTGAGATTCTACCATTGACTTTTCTTCGCAGAGCCCTTAATCATCGACCAGCAGCCAAACGCGATGGGTGGCATAGTCGAAGTTGCTTTGTACAAATGTCTCAAATTGACATGCAGAGCTAGCGGATTACCACCTCCTAGATACGCCTGGTATCATAACAGCACTCTGCTGGAGGATCAAACTCATGAAGAATTAAATATAACAATCAATAAGTAAAAGCAATTATTTCAATAGGAATTGCAGATTGTACATGAGGGTGTGTCGAAAAAAATTACTTAATGATTATCCCTTCAAATAGTGTTATGTACTCAAGGGATTAGGCTACTGGGACCCAGAGAGACAGGATTGTTTTGAAATCATTTTTGAAGGAATTAGTAAAATGATCGTAAAATTGTTTGGACATGTGTTCATTTATGCAGTAACTAAGTTGTGTGCCAAATTTGATAAAAAGTATTATTAATTAACCCTTCCTTGTCACACTGGGTCAATTTGACCCGATGTGACAAGCCGATCAGTCTGATGACCATGAAAAAATTCATGAACATACTTTAAGAGGAGATATACACCTAGGAGCCGGAAAAAAGGCCATTTTTGTGAATGTTTTCAAGGAAAACTATTTGAAATTTCAGATTGGGGTTTTAATTATCTAAAAGTATGTACATTCAAAAATATGTTTAATTTTCTTTATTTAAAAATATCAAAAATATAAAAAATAAATAAGATTAGAAAAATAAAGATTACTTATTCAGGGTAAAAATTTTCGAGAAAATGGCAATAAATATGAACATTTGATTACAAAGCCTACTTAATTTTCAATTATATACCTTTTAATAATTTTATAGCTATATCCTTCCAATAATGTTATAGTGAGAAATCGCCCAAAATTTCAGCCAGATCGATCAATAACTTTTGGAGCTATACCATGAGCAGTTTTTCAAAAGACCCCTAAAGGAAAGAAAAAAAAAAGTTTTCCCACTTGAAAGTTGTAATGAGATAATGTCAAAATTTTTAAATGATGCGATTGTCTTATCACATTTTTTTTTTTTTTGAAAATCATGAAAAATGACTTATTTTCGGGCGTCTAAAGAGCTCTCCGCCCTTAATCTCAAATGCTGAAGGGGGGGGGGGGCGCCATTGTCAAGTTTTTGCCCCGGCTCGGAAAAATCGTAGATCCGGGGCTGATCCTCGACCTCGACCATCTAGGTGTATATCTCTCCTTAAATCTTGCATACGTGGCAAAATTTATTATATCAAAAATCAAATGGCGACATAAAAAAAACGGTACAGAGCGAGAGTCGCAAAAAAAAACTTGGCGATGCTGGGTCGTTTAGAGCTACAGTGCCAAGGAAGGGTCAAATATGTTATAAATAATCTCGTGATGGACCTTTGAACGTGAGGGGCTTACTTGATTTCAGCCACCCGGCTGATTTGCAACCAAAGACTCGTGTTTTCTTGACACAAGACTTGGCTAACACTTGCTAGAGCTTTTTTTTTGTTATCATGTTTCAATCGCCGAAGCGATTTTTCGAAGAAAACGACATCATTATTGTTAATAACCAATCAAAAAAATGTTTAAAAGAAAACGTCGGTCAAAACTAAACTACTATTATGCTGAATTTACCAAGAACATAGTTTTGAGAAAAACGCGTTTAAAGTTTTACCAGCAGTTCTATGGTAATTATAATTTTACCCTCAATCTGCGCTTCCTGCACCACATGTTGGACCTTCCTCTGCAATCTGAGTTGCCTTAAGCGATTATCGATTTTTTTTTCTTTCACTTTAGCCTAAACCCTTAAACATTCATGTCATATTTAAGCTGATCAACTCAAGTCTGAGTGGTAGCCCTCCATAATGTTTTGCCCCATTTGATTCACTCAGTAAATTTCCCCTTTACCTTCAACCTTGAGTAGCCCAACAACTAATCGGTATTTCCCACATCTGAATAAAGATTTTTTACAGACAATTGGAAAATGACTTCGAGTCAACAATAAAAAAGGCACTATTCAAATAGCCGTAAATTGTGTGAAAATGATGGTATCAGGATTTTCAAAAAGGATTTTAAAGCTGTGAACATCGGCTTTGAGAAGTTTCCACCGAATTAGGCAAATATTGTTTAGTCGTTCAGTTACCCAAATTTGAGTGCAGGGAGCGCATTCATCGTGCGAATAAAATGGGGAGAAAAACAATCATGTGCTGTCTCTTGGATTGAGTTAGATAGCTAAAATTTGGCATGCACTTTTTCGTTCTTGATACTATCGTTCGAAGCGTTAAGAGTTAAGGCCTTAGGCCACACTAACGGGTATAAAATCATGTGCGAATTTAACAATTTTTTCGTATAAAAAAGTGATTCACTCATACAATTAATTACACATGTATTTAGTATAAATATCAAGCTGTTAGAAAATATATACATTTTTATTTTCGATGAACAAAATGGCTGACTACTCGAAATTTCTCGAAACAGCTTTTTTCCAATTTGCGTGACAAAAAACTTCAACAATTTTCACTCCATTTACTTCAAATTAAAAAGTTGTGCTCCTAATTGCATTTCGCAGAGAAGTACGTACGGAATTTCTGATTAATCGAAAACTTTTCATTTTATGAGCAGTTTATGAGCAGTTATAACGAATTTTTTCACTGAAAATTCATTTCTTAAGTTCAAATACCTATATCTTTTGAATAAAACAATATTTTTCAAATTTCGTACGTACACTACCGTCCAAAAGTTTGGAAACACTCGCCCCGGTTCCGAGCCACACAAAAAGTTTCATCGCTCTTTTAAAAATGACGATATCTTAATTTACTAAGCGGCGTTTCAAAAAGGGACATGTTCAGCTTCATTTAGCTTTTCAAAAAAAAATTACGATTTTTTTTAACCTGTTACACATTTTGAAAGATTGTCGTGTTTTGGCATTTTTTTGGGGGTTGAAATTTTAGCGCACGACTCGTAGAAAAAAATATCAACCGTTTTCTCCCTGAAAAACCTAAAATGGAGCGTACAAGCTTCAATTTCGTTTTTTTTTTAAGTTTCGTACGATTTTTTTTCACACAAATATTCAACTTTTTGCAAAAAAACGACCATAATTATAAAATGTAGCCTAACTCTGAAACTACTGGGTTTTCGTAAAACTACTAAGAGGGTAAAAAGTTGCATACAATCATTTTGGATTTACCAACATTTTTTCAGAATTAAAAAAAAATCCAAAATATGAAGAAAAAAGTTTCCAAATATTTTGGAAAAAGCGGTTTCAGTGAGCTCTCGAGCATCGAGGTTGGACGATTCAGCAATGGCGAAATGTACTATGAACAGATGAATCGAATTTTTTTATTTTTGGATGAAAAAGCCGTTTAGATGAGGTAAGAGACCCGATTTTTTAAGATAAAGAAATATTTCGTTAACTTGAGAAAAAATGTTGAATTTTTTTTTTTTCAAATTTTCAAATTAAAAAAAAATTTTGCAAACTTTTCATTTTTTTTTTATTTTGAAAAAATATTGGTAAATCCAAAATGATTGTATGTAACTTTTTACCTTCTTAGTAGTTTTACGAAAACCCGGTAGTTTCAGAGTTAGGCTACATTTTATAAATATGGTAGTTTTTAGCAAAAAGTTGAATATTTATGCAAAAAAAACCGTACGAAACATTTCGAAAAACGAAATTGAAGCTTGTACTCCCTTCTTCATGGGGAAAACGGTTAAAATTTGTTTTCACGAGTCGTGTGCTAAGATTGCAACCCCCCAAAAAAGCCAAAAAACGACCACTTTGAAAGTGTGTACATGATTAAAAAAATCGTAAAAGTTAAATAAAAAAAGCTAAATGAAGCTAATTATGTCCCTGTTAAAACGCCGCATGGTACATTAAGATATCGTCATTTTTAGAAGAGCGATGTTACTTCTTGTGTGGCTCGGAACCGGGGCGAGTATTTCCAAACTTTTGGACAGTACTGTACTTCTCTAGGTATTCTAATGGAGATTGACAATATTTTTTGTTTTTTGTTCTAGGTAAAAATTGTCGATGCTAAATGTCACGCCGGGGTGCGCCTAAAACAAAGATAACAAAATATAATATTAGTAGTCGGCCATTTTGTACATCGAAAAAATAGATATATATATTTTCTAACAGCTTGATATTCATACTAAATGGATGTGTACTTAATTTTATGAGTGAATCACTTTTTCATACGAAAAAAATGCTTAAACTCGCCCATGATTTTATATCTGGTACTGTGGCCTAATGCCTTGAAGGGTTTTTTTTCGACACCATGTTCATATAGAAATTGAATACAGTAAAAAATGCATTATTTTATCAACCCTCACCGTCGCGTGATTTTTTTAAGCACATCCCAAGAAGGCGAGTATCGGTGTAAAGTGTCGCAGATAGATAGCGACGGTACGACGATGAATCAGCGTCTGTCATCCCTCGTTCATCTCAAAATCAAGCCCACGCGTATCGTCACAGAGAAAGAACCCATCCCATTTCTCGAAGTGAAAAAAGGCGAGAGTTTCAGCCTCGATTGTTTTGCAAGCGGTCACCCTGCTCCCAGATACCAATGGTTTCGCGACAACGTCAAATTGGAGGGCCAAAATACCAACGTATTAAGCGTAAGTGGAACGGAGCACATACTGCATCGTCGTTGCGATACAAATTGAGACGATTGGAAATTCAATAACGCTGCAACGTATTTCAGGTCGATAGATTCAATTCCAAGAACGAGGGAAAGTATTATTGCTACATCACTAACGGAGTCAGCGAAATTTGCACTCAACGGAGCAACGTTGTCGTAAGATAACTGCAATTCGTTTAGTAGAGTTCGTACGTTCGAATCTCGTGTTAATAATTCGATAAAGTTGAAAACGTCAATATTATTAATAGGAGGATCTACCGAGAGAAAGAGCCATCGCAAAAATAGCTCTGTTGATCGCCAACGAGGATTATGACTACCAGGAAAAATTGCGAACGCCGAAAAATGATGTTACCAAACTCGCACAACTGCTCGAAGAGATTGGCTTCAGAGTCATTTGCTTGTTGAACTTGACCGCCATCCAAATGCGGAACGCCATGAAAATATTTTGCTCGGCACTGTCGGAAGGAGTTTACGGTAAAAATGAAACTCCCTTTCGGAAATGTCTTTCATCTGAAAACTTGCGTATAACGACGAGGTATCGTTATTTATCCAAAAGTACGCTCTCTGCCTATTTCGAAGCTATTTAGGCCGATTAGCATAGCGATTTAATTTTTTTTTACCACAGATTTAAATTACGCTAATAATTCTCACTATCTATTCCTGGAGAGACGTACATTCTAAACAGATCGCATATTTGATAAGAGAAAAACAATTCCTCTTGCTCTTTTCACCTTCGTTTCAAAAGAGAATTTGGATACGGCGAGTAAACATCGTCATCATGCTATTGATATCTTTTAGTCGTCCGATACTCTTTCGAAAGTCATTGAAAAAAAATTATGTATTTATGTAACCCAAACTTTAAACGCGTTTTTCTCGAAACAACGTATTTCGACGGCTTGTTGACAAAATCTTCGAAACTACTAAACCGATCCTTACAAAATGTTAACTACATATTCTTTACAACTATAGCAATATCGCATATTAAGGATTTTTTAAAATTTGGATATTTACTATTTTTTGCCAAAAACGATGAAGAAAAACGTTTTTTTTGTTTTTTCGAAAAATGTCCGCTATTTTGTTATTTTTGCATATATCAAAAATCGTATGATATGCGCTAGAGCCATTGACATACTGAATGTAAAACCGTTTGATTTTTTTTTTTTCGAATGATCCATCTCCGTGATTTCATCAACAGCGCAGAACTACAGTTTTTCTAGGACATTCTTTCAACTACCATTTTCGTCTATAAATAGTGACTTGAATAAATAATTTTTTTTAAATGTATTTCGAAAGCGTAACAACTTTTATATCAATATCTATAATATAATCCTATCAAAAAATTCATGAAAATAGCGTTTTTAGGGTCTAAAGTGAAAAGACCCCTTAAAAAGAATTATTCCTAATGCTTTCAAACGTTTCGAAGCTGTTGTATGATCAACTCATAATGATTTTGCAAGTTCAGCCAACAGTCTTCATGAAGTAATGCCTCCAATTCACCACATCAAAATCATGTAAAGATAAAGATAATGTAAGAATAAAGATTTAAATATCGATTTTTTTAAGATAAAATGATATTGATATAAATTATATAAATGATAATGATATTTTTGAAAGTATATACTGTCGAAAAAGGCAAAAAAAGGTTTTTTGAAAGTGTCACACTGGTATAGCCCCTTAAGAATTGAGATTTTGAGTAGTGATGCAACAGACTTGTGCTCTGCTTCCGCAACTACGGAATTTCCGCATACTTTTCCACATCTGCTTCTGCGGCTGATTCCGCATTTGTATCGTAAGTTTATCGAAACTTTCTAGAAATAGCGAAGTTGGCGATATGCGTATTCAGATCCACGATATCATTTTTTTTCAATGCCATCGTTACGGAGCAAGTTGAGTCCGAAATACTTCATTTGACGAAGATCAGAACCAGAGATACAGTCGCAACTCAAGATGATTGCATGCCTCCTAGCCCTCAAATTAGCAGAACTCAAGTTGGGAATCAAAATCAGCCTTTAACAAACGTTACAAACGTTGGAATCTATGTTAAATATGAATGAAGACCGGCAAGACCCGACTAACAATAGCGGCAATCTACTTTTGGTGTTACAATCGAACCTACTGGGGTACAAAAAAGATAAGACTACCTCTGCAATTCACCTGATGTGGTAGAAATCAAATGGACACAAGTACCATTGTCTCTTGCTAATAGTGCGGCAATATTTGTAGTCCGTGAACAATTATTCAGTGGAGATGCTCTCATATACGAAAAACACCGAAATAAATTGCGGAGTGAAAAAGCGGCGAAATTACTTTTTGTTAAATATAACTTGCCGTTATTACATTTCGAATATTAATTTAATAAAGAAAAAGTAATTCTGGACAAAGAATTGATATTTTTTTGAATATAGTATTTACGCCTCTGCATCCGCTAAAATTTACTTTCAACATCTGTTTCCGTTTCTGCTTCTGTTATGACACTTCCGTTGCATCACTAGTTTTGAGGGCTTCAATTGCTGTTAAAATCGATAAAACTCAGCATCGAATATTCGCATTTTCGACGTTTTTTTTTAAATTTTCACCGATATGCTTAAAGAATTTGTTCAACAGGTTTCTTCTATTTTGCCGGTCATGGTTTCAAGATGCAGGAGAGTTATATGCTGGCGATTGATGCACCCAAGGCTTATCTGAGAATCGATGCAGTCTGCGAAAGTGAATTGCTAGCGATTTCACTTCCCACAGATCCAGCTCTCCTCGTAGTCGTATTGGACACTTGTCAAACCGTTCCTCCCAAGTGACCAACACACTTATTCAATCTATCCAAAGTGATGACGATTATTCTCTAAAGTATCGTGTTTTTTTTTTCTTTGCCGTTAGAGAATGTAATCCGGACATCCACAAGGAAGTACCCACCGTAAACGAGTACAGGAGCGGTAAGAATTTACGGAATTTGATACAGGCCTATTCAACCTCGAGTCATCGTCCGAGTTACGAGAGAATGCGCAACGATTGTGGACTTTATGTCACTCATTTGAACAAATACATCGTTCGTGACATACCCGTGCAAAAAGTTTTCGAGGAGGTGGGAAAATGTGAGATTTTTACAAGACAA
This sequence comes from Ophion obscuratus, assembly GCA_964007375.1. NCBI lineage: Eukaryota > Metazoa > Arthropoda > Insecta > Hymenoptera > Ichneumonidae > Ophion > Ophion obscuratus. The sequence continues at coordinate 21,730,555 of OZ023314.1, read as the reverse complement.
TGAATTATGTCATCGAGATGCGAAAAAATTTGCCGACTATCGTCATAAGTCGAGCACTAATCGTTCATTTATTTTTATAGCTATAGATGCCTGGTTTAAGGGAAAGGAGCGCAATCAAATACCTATGTTCGCACTCACAGTCACGAAGCCCTATCGTCTCACCGACGCCGTTTACAACAGTAATTCTTTTTTAAATGTCTTCATTTTTTCATTGCTCCTTCGTACACTCCTTAGGGCTTTTACGATTCCATTCTTTTCACGTTCGGCACTGGGTATATTGCTATTTGCAGTTCTTGCTAAACACGGCTTGAACACTGCCACGCTTCCTTAAGGCCTTAGGCCACTCTAGAGGCTGAAAAAATAGGATTTTTTTTTTCAGAAAAACTACAAAATAAATCGAGATTACAAAAAAGGGTATTTATCATACGTATAAGTGACTGTATACAATTCTTTTTTTGAAGCGATTAATTTCAAAATGGCGGCTGTGCTTGAAACTGCATTTTTTAAGTTGGCCGGAAACATAACTCACAAGGAACATCCCTCAGGTGACACCCTTCGATTTTGTTTAAATTTGGATATGTTATAAAGCACCGAAAAGTAAGAGATGCGTATTTTGTTTTATCGGCGGAAAAACGGTTTTAAGGGGTGAAACCACCCCTTAATTTTTTTGCAATGTCACTATAGTGGATTTTTCATTGCTTCGGATTAGAAGAATTTTCGTTTTTGTTTCATTAAAATCGGTGGACTCCTTGTGTGCGAAACTGCTATATTACCCCCCTAGAGATGCCTTTTTTTCAAGGGGTGGTTTCACCCATTAAAACCGTTTTTCCGCCGATAAAAAAATACGTATCGCTTACTTTTCGGTGGTTTATAATATATCCAAATTTCAACAAAATCGAAGGGTGTCACCTGAGGGATGTTCCTTGTCAGACAATTTTCAACCGATTCACTTGAAGTGTTGAATATATCTTGAAAAATACATTGTCTATGGAAGTAGGACTTTTTTATATTGCATAGTTCATTTGTTATTAAAGATTTTTTAGGCAAATTTTTGAAAAGTGAAAAATGTGCCTAAAAAATCGTCAGATAATTGTTAATAACAAACAAACTATGCAACATAAAAAAATCCTACGTACTTCCGTAGACAGTGTATTTTTCAAGATATATTCAACATTTCGAGTGATTCGGTTGAAAATTTTCTGAGTTACGTTTCCGGCCAACTTAAAAAATGCAGTTTTGAGATAAACGCAGCATAGCCGCCATTTTGAAATTAATCGCTTCAAATGAAATATTGTATACAGTCACTGATATGTATGATAAACACCCTTTGTGATCTCGATTTATTTTGTAGTTTTTCTGAAGAAAAAAAATCCCAAAAAGCCTATTTTTTCGGCCTCTAGAGTGGCCTAACCCCTTAAGGCGGAATATACATATAGACAGAAAGAAAATTAGCAATATTGAGGGATTTTTTAAACGAAGAAATCATTATTCCACAATAATTAAACTTTAATAGTATATTTAAGTATAAGAGACAAGTTTTCAACATTAATTCATCGCCAAAATGGCAGAGCTGTGGCAGAATGTTACAGCAAAGTCTAGCTTCCCGTAGACTTTGATTTGAAAAAAAAGTTCAAACATTTTTTCTGTTAGAACATGTATAGTTTCTATGTGACGGTAATTAAAATGAAGAAAATGCAAATTTGAGAAAATGGCCCTCTCACAAGGAAACCATTTCCGCCCCCCCCCCTCCGGATTCGTTCAATTTTTATGTTATTTTTCATCGAAATCTAAGAGACGTCTTTTTTTTATCGGCGGAAGAACGTTTTTAAGGGGTGAAAATTACCCCTGAAGTTGAACACCCTCGGAGTGACTTTTGCAATTTCGCATATTTCCAATCAATATATTAGATTAAATTAAATATTAGATTAAAACCTATTGGAGGATAATGCTTATGGCGAATAATGAAAAATGCACTTTTTTTTAATTCCGAGGGGGTCAATTGATAGAAATATATAGAGGTTGTAGGTCGAAATTTTTTTATAACTTCAAAGCTTTTCTTTATATTTTAACAAAACCATTTGAGCGTTTGAGAAACGCATTTGAGAGAGCTAAAAAAGTTGAAGATACGTGTTTTGGCAGTTAACGAAAAACCGCGATTAAGAGGTGGACTGCCCCTGTATGATACCATTTCGTGTGTCCCCTTCCCGTTTCTTTCAGTTCACGGTATGTTATTCTTCGTCGAAATCTAGAAGGCACGTAATTTTTTTAATGGCTGAAAAATGTTTTCAAGGGGTGAAATTCACCCTCAAAGTCAGACACCTTCGGTATGATTTTTGTAATTTCGCATATTTCTAATCGAGATATTTAATGGCAATCAACTGGAAGATAATGTTTTAGGCGAATAACGAAAATTGTATTTTTCTTTCAATTAAGACGGGATAAACTGTTAGAAATGTATAGGGGTTGAAAGTTGAAACACTTTTATAACATAAAAGTATTGTTTGTATTTCAAGAAAACTATTTGTATTTGGCAAAACTAAAAAACGTAGGAGATACCTGTTTTTTCCCCGCAAAATCGTCGTTTGAGGGGCAAGCTACCCCTCCGTGATACCATTTCCGGTCCCCCCCCCCCCATCTGATTATGTTCCGTTTGAGAAATGTTGCTCTTCATATAAATTTAAATGAGGCCAATTTTTTTATCTTATGCAGAACTACTTCTACTTTTTTCAGCTCTCTCAAATGCAATTGGTTTTGTTAAATTATAATAAAAAGTTTTGAAGTCGATTTCGACTTTTCGACTTTCAACCCCTAAATATCTCTACCAAGTCATCCCCTCGGGATTTCATAAAGTGTATTTTTAATTATTCGCCATAAGCATCATTCTCCAATTGGTTTTAATCTAATATCTTGACTGGACATATGCGAAGCTGCAAAAGTCACTCTGAGGGTGTCCAACTTCAAGGGTAATTTTCACAACTTAAAAACGCTTTTGAAGCGATAAAAACATAGAGCTGTCTTTTAGATATCGATGAAAAATGACACATCAAAAATTGAACGAAATTGGAGGGGGACACCGGAAACGGTTTCCTTATCGGTGGTCAGCGCCCAAGCCAAGTCAGCAGTGCACGGCTGAGTCATCCGAGTACTGTCCCTCGTTAACAATGAAACTGTTGGAAATATGCCCAAAAACTACAATCTCAAAAGAAAATAAATTTGCTCCAACTAGCAGAAATCGAACCAGAAAAAGTTTTCATATTCTCGCACCAAACGCGCCAGTTATTTTACAGTTCAAGTTAAAGAATAATCGTTTGAAGACTGTACAGTCGCTTGCGAAACCAAAACCTGAATCGAACCAAAAATGCCAGTTAAACCCCAAATAAACCACAAAATTAACCGAAAACGAAAAAAAAAAAAAAAAAAAAAGAAAAACCAACAGCAGAGATCGCTGAAGTCGCACACCGGCTGAGTCCACTGCTGTCATATTTCTTTTTCGAATTTTTATATTCATTTATTTTTTTTTTTTTTTTTCATATTTCGATTGATAGGAAATTATTAAAATTTGCATGAAAGAAAGATCACTCGCAATTTGTTTAAATTCGACTGCTTCGCATCGACATTAGTGTTTACCTTCTACTTTAAGTATATATTTTCCGGTATGCATTTATGCATTGTTATTCTCAATGTCAGGAACGCCGCCGTCTGCAATCCAAAAACTGTACCAACTTCTGGAATTCCCAGCCAAAACAGTGGACATAATTTTTCAACAAGCGGGTGTCCGATGTGGCGCAAGGATATCTCAGTTTTCCAAACCCTTTTTAAATGTCGTACGCGTGGAAATAACAGGCGCGGAGGATTGGACGGTGAATTTTTATAATTCCGTGGCAACGAACCGTATTAATTTGTTCAAAAGTTCAAATGGCAACGAGTGTCGTTTGAACAATCCACAAAGTTCCAAGGTACGATTTTCGTATTATCTGTGAATAATAATTTATGACTGAGTCGATATTAGAATATTAAGGGGGAAAAACAGTTTAGATGACTCAAAAATCGATTTTTTTTAAGACCATAAATGGTTAGTAAAACTATTCAAGAATATGTTCTTTAAGTAGTATAAATAATTCATTACTGCCTTGAATTTTTTGTTTTTGGTAATTTTTTTTTCAATCGCAGGTTTCTTGAAACTACTTTTTCCAATTTGTGTGCACTATAGCTCAAAAAGTTTCTAACCGACGATTCTACAAAGTGACAGTTAGTTTCTTTATATAATTACGCTCTATATGAACCTAAATTTGGGGTAGTATCATTGCTTGAAGCAAATTTTTTATATCAAAAAAGGTTTTAAAATAACGGCAAAAATTATATTCTTTTGTTTAAACACCTCTAAAAAAATTGGAATTTTCAATTTTTTGGTCAGAGTTATATGTACCATATTTCCAGAGAAAATGCTTCGAAGAGATGAAAATATGTATAAAATATTCCCAAAGTTTAAGTAAATTCTATTAATTTATTAGTTGTAAAAAAGAAAATAACTAGAAAACGTATTAAACTGGTTCCTTGCCTTAATGCCATGATAAAGCAATATTGGTGTAAGCGTCAATCGACGGCAATTGTGACGTTTTCTTATTAAAGGGACCGATCGTCGTTTCACTGGGAAAAAATGACAAGCCCGTCGGTGCTGCTCTGCTTGTGGTCATGGACCACGTACCGATGCTTTTGCGTCAATTAGACGACTCGTCGTGAGAGCGACCGGAAAAAAATCTTAACGATGAATTGTTCGTATATGTAAATAGTTTTTTTTTACTGATAAACAAAAAAATCGTCGTCCTAAAAATTGCACAGGTTCTACATTATTAGCCGACATAACCAAATTCGATGAAGCCCGTCGAGCTTCGTTTGCGCTTGCGATGGCTCGTTGAAGAACTCCACTGCATGTATACGCGTTGCTCTTTATTTCTGCTGTTGCTGAAAAAAGAAGCAGATACGCCGATCATTTTCTCCTCAGAACTACTTCTTGCGATGTGTAAGAAGGAGCCCACATTTTTCTCAATAGGAATGGCAGATAGCTGCTTAAAAGAACAGTGCACGCTTCTGGGTCATCGTAAGGACGAAAAACACTCATTTTGCTTCTACATTCCACTGTATCCAGATAAAATTGCTTTCATTTGGATTTGTTTTTCGCTTAGAAGAAGTTGCAAGGACTTCCAATTTGCAGCGATTTCTTTATGGAGGCACAGTTCTATGAAATCTTCGAAAAATTGTTTTGTAGTGGAGTTAGGTTCCTCAGACGACAAAAAATTCTCGAAGGAGCACTCCTCACCTTATTGTGCATATTACTACGAGTATTTTGGTAAGAAAAAAAGTAGTAAATATGTTGAAAAACGTTAACGTTATTAAGAATTAAAAATCGTCCTGTATAGCTCGCAGATCGGCTCTGTAGACATGGTCTCAGATGACCCATTCATCGAAAAGCTACACACCTTAAGGTGTACGTCCAACGGCGAAAATTTTCGATACGATTTACGGCGAAAAATTGTTTTTGGTATACAGGGTGTCCTGTTACGAATGGATAATCTTGCAACTGTCGATAGGTCAGATCATGTCCTACTATATGCTGAAATTTCAGTTTAGCCAAAGTCCCACAGTTTTCCAGACAAAAATCATCTGCTTTTGGTTTTTCGCATGCCATTTCTACAAATGATCACTTTTTTAACCCGGTTTAAAAAAAATACTCTTGGTTATTTGTCGTATCTAGAAAAGTCTTCTTTTCAACCTTAAATGTGGAGGAAACTATGAAAAAAGATCTTATGCATAATTTTCATACAAACCAATTCGTACATTTGACTTTGATAGCCTGTGGTGTAAAAGGAAATTTACTACGCATATCGTGCCAATAACTTTAAAATGTTGCTTAGTTATTGTCGATTCATATCATTCATAGAAATGGCATGCGAAAAACCAAAAGCAGATGATTTTTTTCACGAAGTAACATAAAGCTCAACATCTCGAAAACCGTGGGACTTTTACTAGACTGAAATTCCAGCATGTAAAAGGACATGGTCTGACCTATCGACAGTTGCAAAAATATCCATTCATAACACCCTGTATATTTTTCACAACAATGGGATAAACTTCCGAAAAGCCGTTACCCCCGATTTGGCTGAAACTTTGCACAGATGTTCCACTTAATATATAAAGACATCCCCCAAAGGCATTTTTGGCGCATTCCAATAGTTCACGGGAAATCGAATTTTTAAGTCTATTTTTTAGCCCGCTCGAGTATATCTATATCGCTCACCACGGCCGATAAACATCCCCACTCGTTCGACTTCACTTGTAGCTAGCGAGCCGCGCTTACCTCTGCAAGTATATCTATACTGCTGGGGCAACTCAAACAAACCCAAACGCACAACAAAAAACCCAAACGAATTCGATATCTCGTAAACTATCGGAATGCGCCGAAAATACCTTTAGTCGTTATATTTTAAATGGATCATCTGTGCAAAATTTCACCTCAATCGGAGGTAACAGCTATTCGGAAGTACAGCTCAACCATGTCCTTAGGGAAGTTTTATGTTTTGTGAAATTGCATTTCACAATTTCAGTTGAAATTCCAGGTAAAAATATTCATACGCTCGAGCGTTATGATGTCCACGGGTTCTTAAGGTATTCCTTACACGAACCCAAATATTTTACACTTAACTGATTTTCGCCTATAATGAAGTAAAAATACATCCCAGTATACTGGTAAAATTTCAAGCCAAGTTACCGAACCTTTAGCGAAAAATTACGGCCCTAAAAATCGTCTCATTTATACGTCGCTTTATGGACATGTCACGCTGGCTACATTTCTATCTAATAATTTATACACTAAATAACTCTAGATGCCTCATATATACTGTACACAAGTGTAAAAAAAGTCTAAAGATTCCGCAACGACAGTAAAAACAGATGGTCACCGAACATTTAAAGAAAATATTAATGTTGAAACTTGGACAAATGTGATTAGCAGAAGAATTTTTGTAGCCGTGACGTTTCAAATAAATGTAAAAATGTCTCAATCTACTAAATTTGCGCGAAATTTTTTACTCTAGGTTATCGCTGTGTATAATAATCCCTTGTAACTTATTTTTTTTATTAAGCGCAATTGTATTTTACCGAAGATTTCAGAAGGCCCTGCTTATGCCCCCACAAAATACGACCCTCCGCGAAAGGAATACCTTAAAATGTCATGTTGAAATCAACGACTTCAACATTCAGACTACTTTATTCTCTGAAATATCTTCAAACCGCTTTCGTAGCCGATATACGATTTGCGATCAAATGCTTCTACGCTGGGAAAAAGGAATCATTAAATGTGCAAAATGCATTTTGTTGTCTCGAAATTTTGTTGTTTTACCAGTTTGCTCAGACATGCTAAATAAGCTACAGTTCACTCCACTATACTATTTTACCACCAACTATACTGTTTTGTTATGCCAATCAAAAATCAAGTTGAACGTATTTAAAGATACATTTTGTTAAACCAACTGAATTTTGGATGAATGAACGAATTTTTTTTTTTTTTCAGTGTAGAGTAATATTCATCTATAACGATAAATGTAGTCCAGCAAAAGGGCTTTGGGCTCTCATGAGCCATCTATGCTTAGCGTATGCGACTAAGGAAGGCCGTTATTCGATTGTGCATTTAGTGTCGTTACGGACACTCACCGTGGCTATGCATCCCGTTATTTTGAAAATTTCTTCCGTAAACGTTTCTTTTTCTCCCAATGTATGTAAAAGATCAGGGCTTTAGAATTAATAATACAAAAAAACGGTTCTGTGAAGTTTCGATTGTCCTATTAAGCCTTTAACTGTAATCGAAGAGACTTACCGCGAGATGAGGCGAAAAGTGGTTCACAACGTTTATAATCCAGGAGGAATCAACATTCTCCGTATATTCTCGAATGAAACGATAATTCGCGACGAATATTTGGTCTGCTTGAGTACCCCACATATTTATGGGAATGGTTTCTCCTGCTCTTTTCATACGTCCGAAGCCTTGCATGTAGTGATGGACCATCAGTATTTCCACGAATATACGCTCACGACCTATTTTCAAAGGGTTCAAAGTCTGATTAGCATAGCGATTGAAGAGCTTGGGCTGCTGTGAGAACTCAAAAATATCGCTCGTCTCTTGAGGCAACTCAAATAGGAAAAAGGTCCAACATATGGTGCAGGAATCGCAGATTGAAGGTAAACTCATGATTGCAACGATATAACTACCAGTAAAACTTTAATCGCCTTTTTCTCGAAACTATGTTTTTCGAAACGGCGTACACGATTTCTTCACATCTCATGCTTGAAATGTGAAGCTTGAAATATAGTAATTTAGATATTGACCGACATTTATCTTCTTAAAATTTCTTCTGGCAAAAAAAAATCAAACTTTTTCTCGTATTATTGAAACACGATAACAATTTTTTGTTATCGTGTTTCAAGTCTTGCTCGTTTCAATCAATCGTGCTTCAAGTCAAGCTCATTCAAGTCTTACCCAATATTGTTACAAGCTTTCATATAACTTGACTTTCTGTGAGATGCAAGACGGAAAACCGATATTTTACCCATTTCCCGAATACTTAGAGCCCTGAAATTTTGCAAACATGCATCTGAAAGTTATTATAAATAATAACTTTTAAAACTTAATAAATAACTTAATAAAAAATTATAGATAAGATTCTCAACTTTTCATGTAAAACTAGCGATATCTAATCATCGAAATGAAAACTCACTAACGCATACAAATAAATTCGTAGCCAACTGTGTTTTGTATGTGAAATGTTTATATGCAGCAATTAGTCGTAAGTTCGATCCCAATTACAGTCTTTGATATTTTTACAAGCATTCCACGTTTCTAACGTGCAAACTCGTAAACTAGTAAACTACTAGTGATGACTAACCGGTAAAATCAATTAAAGACTAGAAAGTAGAAAATAATTTATATGTAAAAAAATATATATTTAAAAGACAAGCTTTTATTCAATGTACTGAAACGTAGAAATTAATTTTTTGTACCAATTCACCTATATGTGCCTATAAATAAAAGCTTGGAGTGCTCGAAATTTAGACGCATAATCTTTAATTTACATAAATCCTTTAACATAGCAACTGGATTTAATGTACTGTAAAACAACCATAGATTTCTCAAATATGAATCCTGAAACTGAATTAATCAAATTTATTAAACATTTTAAAAGTTGAGCACCCCGAGCTTTCTTTTATAGTCACATATAGGTGACTTGGTAAAATAAATTATTTTCTACTTTTTAGTATATTAAATAAAACCTTTTTTAAAATTTTTTTTAAATATCAATTTTAAGAAAATAACTTTTTTTTCATTCAGATCAACCCGGCTGCCGAAATCAAGTACACCATTGGATCCCTGACGTTCGAAGGTCAATTACGAGATTGTTTATAACTTCTTTAATTATTAATATTATTCTATGAAATTTGGTACACAACTTCGTTGATGTACATGCAAATAAATGTCCAAACGATTTTTCAATCATCTTACTTATTCCTTCAAAATTCATTTTTTTTAATAACCCTGATTTTCTGATCGTCACAGTAAGCATTGAAAACTATTAGACACGTATTTTTTTGCTTGGTGGAAAAACGGTTTGAGGGGGGAAGCACCCCTCAAAGAAAGGTATGTTCAGGGTTGATTTTACAGTTTCACCCACAAGCAGTCCACCGATCTGAATAAAACAACCAAAATTCTTCTAACGTACAGCAATGTCAAAACCACTATGGAAGTATTGTAAAAAAAAAATTGAGGGTTGACAGGGCTTTCTTTGACAGGTGGTTTTCCCCCTTAAAACCGTTTTCCTTCTGATAAAAACAAAATACGAGTCCAATAGTTTTCAATGCTTTATCACATATGCAAGTTTCAACAAAATGGAAGGTGGACACGTTGACACACTGGGTCATTTTGACTCGGATGAATTTTTAGTAAAATGCTCGCTTTCCAAAATTGAAAAATTTTAAAAACTATTTAACTGAATATCTTCTGAATTTTTATTATGCAGAAACATTAAGAAATGTTTGAAGTGTATCCGTTTTTTTTTTCAAGGAAAAACCGACCGAAGGGTTAATGGCAGGGGGATGAAGTACTGTCCAGGTCCTATTGACCCAGTGTGCCAAAATCGTGGCCAAATATAAGTGTGCCAACGAAGGGTTAAGTGATGTTTCTCATAAGTATCAAAATTGGGCTGATAACTTTTTCCCTCCACTCATTCGATATTATTTGATAATAGGAAAAAAGTTTGCTTTACTGTTATCACCCTCGTTCAAAACTTGAACAGAATGTGGATACGACAGGTACATATCGTCGTCCTGTACGGCTATGCATTGTTTCTGTTCGTTGGTTAACGTTGGAATTTTTCCTTTTAGATGTTCTATAACTTGAGGCGTAACGAGTCCTTCCAGTCTATCGTAATTCTCATTTGCCAGAGCCCTGGATACTACACAAAGTGCCTGAAATTGAATAGAAACATGGTTGATAAATCTGTGGATTGATTTTCATAGAACTTTCTCTATGAAAACAGCGTACTCCACAGGTGACAATGCGTAAAAAATTCTAAAAATAACCCTGAGCAGCGGTATTCCGTGCAAAGATAAGGGGCAAGCACGTTCTCTTTGTGAAGTTATGTTCACAATGTTTGGTGGAGACGAAAGCTAAGTACTCAACCTACGTGTTTGGTAGCATTGACGAAAGCTGCTTCGTTGAATTCTCGATCCAAGCGACTTTTTATGACCATATTGATGGTGATAAAATTTCGAAAAGTATTGATGAGCTTTGGCCATAGCGCGATAGGAAAATCACAAAGAGGAGGCAAAGAGACGCTCGGTGTCGTTCGCGTCTCTGTGCTGTAACTTTTCTGGGTTGGGAAAAGAATGTGGCTCGGCTTTCGTGATTTTTTCCAATCGACGTAGTCGGCTAGGCAGCCATTCGATACGTTATTGCTGAAGCTTGCTAATGAACCTCCGGAACACTGCACTCTGGCGCGACACAAGCTTTTGTAAATACTGGAAACTAACATTATTGCGAATAACTAGCAGCACGGGAGCGCTAATCACTCATTACACGCGCTCACGTAAGGCTTGACTTAACCTCACTCGCGAACATCACTTCGGTGATAAAAAAAAAAGGAAAGATATCAAATAGCGTATTTTTTCTCGTTTTTCCTACGTAAATTACGGTGCTCGTGGAAAGGAGACGGCAAGTGTAAAATCTCGTTATACCAGTAACAACACTGGTAAATTGATAATTACGTAACGTCCGAGTGAAGGAAATTGAGGCTTTGAATTTGCCGCTAAGGGGTACCATAGGTTATATTATTATAGTAACCACAGTCTTACAGGAAGACCGTCTTGTAGGAGATGGTTTCCTTGCCAAAGCCGTCCGCTAGAGTCGCTGTAATCGTGGGATGTCTGTGCGATAAGGACAACAATAGCCCACATCTCGTCAGTGTTGACAGGTTAGGAGATTTCCTCATAGATTTAGTATTTTTCGATTTTTGGCAGAATTTCAAAGAGGGACGATCGATTTTAGCCAATTTTTCCACACTCTTCCAATAAAAATTGAGGGTTTCGCGGGAATTAATAGTGAATTTGTATTCATGGGGCGAAAATACGTAAAATGGACTTGGAATGGACCGTTGTCATTAAGTATAAGTTACACTATAGAATAGTTCAAAGTATATACTCGGCTAATAAGTAAAAAATTATAATAGTAAACAAATATAAAAGCGGGATTCTTGTAATATGCAAATTCAAAAAGACATAAATCCTCTCCAAGGCTCAAAGACAGATTACCATACCACGATAAATGTTTTTACCGACCGTACGTTTCACCTAACTACAGCAATTATTTCCATAAAAAAAAGTATTCATATTCATCTATAATTCGCACAGATCGCAGCAATTAAGTTTCAGAACAAAATACTCAATATACAAGTAGGAAATGCATTTTCAATAACAACTATTTGACGACAGTTGACCGATCGCGAAAATTACCCTTCATTTACAGCACTGTTCAGGTCAGTGGCTCGGTGGGGACTATTTAGGAGATTTTTAGGGGGAGAACGCCGGAGTTTCCAACCTGCATGTAAGGCCGTGGTCAGACTCTATGAGCGTGTTCCGATATACGCTGTGAATGCTGTGCGGCATGACGTCAACTCAGTGTACTGCGGCGCTGTTCCGTTTTTAATTCGTACACCGGTGGATACTTTAAAACGGGACACGTTACAGTATACTGGCGATTTGCCGCCTTTGTTGTACTGTGAGTGCCTTACCTTCCGGAGGACCAGCGCTTGCAGTACAAAGATGGAGGCTATCAATGACGTCATGATTGTCCCTAGGGCACTGTGACAGAGGACTGGAGGCCTATATAGGAACGCATCTGCAGGCACTGCCACCACTGGTCAGTAGCGGCAGCGTATATCGGAACACGCTCATAGTCTCACATACAGGTCTGGAATCTCCGTTAGTTCACATGGTTCCTTTGCTGAAGTTCGCCGCGAGAGGCGCTGCGATAGAGGAGTCAGTGCGCGAGAGAGACGACAATACTCACTCTCACTCACTAATGCTTGCAAGCAGTACTTTTCGGAGTTACTACTTGCAAATATTTCTACATATACGTGTTATCATCTGTTCTTTTTCCTAACGCTATATATGGAGATAGGATTTTATATTACAGCGCAAATATAATTTCGCCTTTATCAACCATGTAATAACAATTATTTATCCCTTAGAATTCAAATAATGGCTTCGTATAATGGCAATAAGAAAGATTTTTAGTCATTATCGTGATGCAGGGGGGGGGGGGGGGGGTGGAATGTACAAAATAACGAAAAAACCAAAACTATTTACTTTTTGTTGATCGTTCGTTCATTGGTTTGTCAATTTAGACATCTTTTTCTTACAATTTTTTTTTGATTTCATATTTTCTTGAAAGGCGTTTTGCCTCATGCGCAACCTAATGGAATAAATTTTCGCGTATAATAAGGTATCCGAACCATGTTTTTCACATGGAAAGGAAAACTTATATCCCGTTAATACATCTTCGAATGTTAAATCAAACACGTTAACCTTTGAGGAATGCTTCGCAAAACACGTTTAAACGTAGTATGTTTGCATCAAAGAATTTTGAATTGGCATGGATTAACCCGCCACGCGATTTCATATCCACCAATTTAGAAAGAGCAGGTGACCTATTAGAACTCAAGCAGACCCCTTCGCGACAGATTACACACGCATCGTATCTCTTCAGAACTTGCTTGCATAAGTACCCTGAAAGTATGTACGTTATGGTTTTATTAATTTATTGACAAACACAGAACGTAAACACTGTAAAGAGCAAAAAATTGCAATCAAATCTAAGATTCTTTTTAAATTTAACTTACGTCCAAGTAAAAAGGAACGCATCCAAGGCAATAGACATAAAACCGATAATGTTAGATAATTATATATTATTTAAATTATCACCTGTAATTAATAGTAGCGAAATAATTAAAAACAATTCTTTGTACTGGGATGATGATTTCGACGATTCTACCATCGTGCTATGAGAATTGTTAGTTTATTCTACGGCTACCTGCGTTGAGTTATTATAATAAGAAGCCTGCTTCATGAAAAACTAGTTAAAATTTAAAAAAAAACCTGTCGCGTAATAAACTATACAATCTATAGCTAGAGGAAGGGTATAATCGTGATCGACAAGGTATTCGATCCCATTCTTCTTTATCTGAAACGGCGTCAAACTTCGTCACGATACTTGACTATTTTGGGTTCCGATTTTTCGCCACTCAAAGCTTTCAGATCGCTTAGCGATATCAAAATCTGCGGCTCAGGTCGTTCTGTAATGGTACAATTACCACATTTTGGAGGCTTAATCACGCTATATACACAGCAGTTTATATAGCTGCAAAACATTGATAGTTTCACTTTTAGGCTTCTGTAAGCCTTATTGCACTCCGGTACTACGCAGGACTTCGGCATTACTTCGCGGTTACTCCCGGCCTCCCATTCTTCTTTATCTGAAACGGCGTCAAACTTCGTCACGATACTTGACTATTTTGGGTTCCGATTTTTCGCCACTCAAAGCTTTCAGATCGCTTAGCGATATCAAAATCTGCGGCTCAGGTCGTTCTGTAATGGTACAATTACCACATTTCGGAGGCTTAATCACGCTATATACACAGCAGTTTATATAGCTGCAAAACATTGATAGTTTCACTTTTAGGCTTCTGTAAGCCTTATTGCACTCCGGTACTACGCAGGACTTCGGCATTACTTCGCGGTTACTCGACGACCATATACAGGTATTGTGCTCGCTGTCAAAACTGACTCCTCGATACTAGCGACACCACGATTTCTGTTTCAATAGTGGAACCACCCCCACCGCTCGAATTTCATCGAGTTTCCAGACCTGTATGTAAGACCGTTGTCAGTGTACCTGAGACGAAACGAAATTCTTTCCCCTTCCTCCTACCTTATCGACCTTTACAAAACCTAGACCCGATCAACATCTACGGGAGTAGAGAGCCACCAGTCATCATCATCGCCACAACGAATCTACAGCATTTCCATGCCTTTCAGGGGACATCTTTCGGATACACCGATTTGATGACTTTACACTAATGTACCGACAACCGATAAGTGTTGGTCTTTCGTTGACAGTTTGTTAACTATTAAAAGTTTCCGTACAGTTAACTATCGGACCCAAACAAGGTATCCGCTAAGCGGACATCAGTGATACATTTTGTAATACAAACAGAATCTTTTTGGACAACTAACATTTGTCCATTCCTGCTTCGCGATATTTTTTTGATACCATATAGGCATTTTACTACCTGGATTCCTATAGTGTTCATCGAGGGAGTTCATATTTGGGAAAAAAAGATTAAAAAAAAACCGCTTCCGCTCTGTTGGACGACGAACAACGCTCTTCGTTTGCCCGGAATGTGATGCGTCCGGGAGAAAAATAGACCATAGGATTTTTACCGACCGGATGTGTGACACAAGTTCTTAGGACCATGTGTCATACCGACCGAGCGGCCATGAGTGCGAGAGAGATATCTGCTGAGAAGCGCATTGCCACTGTTTCCAAGGCGTGTCAGCCATTTCCTCAAGATCATGGGAATGCAATGTGACACTGGGCCCTAAACCAAAACTTAGAATAGCGAGAACAGCGATCTCTCTCCGGCACTCCTGATGGCTCGGTCGGTTCTCCTTCGAACGTTCAAAAGGACCGAAATCAAAGAAAGACAACCTTACGGCGACTATCCTCCACTACGGTCATCAAATGCATGTCGTTTCTGAAAATTGCCACTATTTCAGAACTTGCGTTACAATTGCATTATCGAAGTGATATACCATTGATTAAAGATTGATTTATCACTTTGAGGGGGCGAACTTCCTCCAGAAAACAGGTTTTCCAATAATTATTTACAAAAAATTGAGAGCATTCATTGCAATGGATCAAATTACATAATAATATTGACGTTCAAATGAATACAAATTTTCTTTTTCATGGGTGAAACAAAACAAATTGGCGACCCTAGAGGTGCTCGAACTTGGCTCCTAGAGTTTGCACTGTGGAACGCCCAGGTCTCTGTAGTCAATTGAAATCAACGAAACAATTTTATTTCGTTGAAATAAATCATTACGCTTTCCACGAACCTAAATTTAGCAAAAAATTGAAAATTTGAAAACAAAGAGAGAAAAAACACTTCTTTCTAAAAACAAATCGTTAAAAACGAAAAACGACGGTTACACAGGCCGCATTTTTCTTTACAATCGTCGGAAGTGTAACCCCCTTCTTATTCAAAAAGTAAACTAGCAACTTCCCAGTTAACCAAGTACCGCAAATGTACCGCTCATGTGGAGAGTGCCGTACCGGTACTGTTACCACCTCGTACGTGCGTACAATACTGGTACATTGCCGGTACGCCGTACGGTTCGCTGTACCGCTAATGTACTAGTACGGTACCGGTACAATATCGCCACCGCGGAGCCACCTTGCACTGTAGTACGGTGGAACTCCACGGTAGCAATACCGTGGAGGTACGACCACGCTGGTATCCCGTACCCGTACATTACCGGTACTTTGGGGTACGGCGTACTCCACATTTGCGGTACGCTGTACTAATGGTACGCTTGGTTAACTGGGTTCCCAGCTAACCACGCACCGCAAATGTACCGCTTCTGTGGAGTGCGCCGTACCGGTACTGTTGCCACATCGTACGTGCGTACGGTACTGGTACACTACCGGTACGCCGTACGGTACGCTGTACCGCCAATTTACTCGTACGGTACCGGTACAGTATTGCCACCGTGGAGCCACCGTGCACTGCAGTACGGTGTACCTCCACGATATCGCTAACGTGGGTACGGGTGCGACCCCACGGAGACGCTCGATGCTGGTTTGTGGCGTCATATCGGGTCACGTGACCCTATTTCGAATTTCCCCCGCGGCCCCAAACTGTAGCGACAAGTCGCCGCATCGAACAGCAGCGTCAAGATGGCTGCTTACAGAAAATCGATTTTCTAACCTCTTTCAGTAGGAGCCTTGGTGTGGTCGTGACAGTGTTGAAGTGAAAGAAATACGAGCGAATAAAAGTTGAAATATAATAAAAAGTGTTTTTTTTTCGGAAATCAGCGCGATGTCATTTGTGTACAGATATCAGAAGTGGGTGAATCAGTGCCAAGAGATTGCTCACAGAACACGTGTCACTTATTGTTTGTAAATTTGGACGCTCTCCTGTCGCAGCGACAAAGCTCAAATAGTTTCAGCTTTGTCGCTACTTGTCACGTGACCCGATATGACGCCACAAACCAGCGTCGAGCGCACGGTCGTACATACAGGTCTTGAAACGTAGCGAATTTCCTACAGCGTGGTTTGGCTCGCTTGTTTTCCTCGTTTTTAGTACCGGGGCGCGGCGCTGTTATCTAGGGATGGACAAAGGTGGGGATGGAAATGCGCAAATAAATTGTACGTTTATTTCCGGTGCGTCTCGCTCCCGCAGCACTGATAGGTATTATACAAAATTTAAAAACAAAGAGAAAGCAACAATAAAAAATAAATATGTCAAGAAGTGATAGAGAAACTTATTTGAACAACTATTTATCATTTTCATTCGGGCCAGATAAAATGTCGAATACAAAACTGGCTGCGAAAGGACTGCGAAGTATGGCTACGTCATGAAATAAATATGATTGAAAGTAGTTAGGATAATTAAATATAAATAAAAAGTAAATAACAAAAAATGAAACAATTAATAATCCATAATGATAGAGAAAATATTTTCTTCTTAAATAAATTATACCCATCAGTCTTTTCAGATAACCTCACTGATGCTATGCCGATTGTGCTAAGGCATTATATAAAAATAATTTACTATAATTATTACTACTTACCTTGTCATGGACCGCAATAGGCATAGCATTTACAATGAGGGCATGCTTGGTACAAGGAATTACCTCGGTTTTTGTTACTTTCAAATCCTTTAAACGTATGACGTACAAGCCACGATTTTCGCACCGTTACACTGTTGAGCTGCACCGCGCATGTGCTGATTCCATCCCTAGATCACAGCGCTACCCTGGTGGTCATAAGGTGAGATAATTTAGCGCCCGTGAAATGAGCCATCCCCACCGGCTCCGTTTCAAGACCTGTATGTACGACCGTGGTCGAGCGTCTCCGTGAGGTCGCACCCGTACAGTAGCGCGATTCTGTAACTCGTTATAACTCAGTAGCGACAGTTTTCGTTATCGTAAGCTAGCGACAGCCAATCGCATGCACGATCAAAAAAGAAAGGGAGCCTCTTATTGGCTGTCGCTAGCTAACGATAACGAAAGCTGTCGTTATCGAGTTATAACGAGTTACAGAATATGCCTACTGTAGGCATATTCTGTAACTCGTTATAACTCGGTAACGACAACTTTCGTTATCGTTAGCTAGCGACAGCCAATAAGAGGCTCCCTTTCTTTTTTGATCGTGCATGCGATTGGCTGTCGCTAGCTTACGATAACGAAAACTGTCGCTACTGAGTTATAACGAGTTACAGAATCGCGCTACTGTGGAGGTACGGCCACGGTCGTACATACAGGTCTTGAAACGGAGCCAGTGGGGATGGTTCATTTCACGGGCGCTAAATTATCTCACCTTGTGACCACCAGGGTAGCGCTGTGATCTAGGGATGGAAATTAGCACATGCACGGTGCAGCTCAACAGTGTAAGGCTGGGAATAGACGTCCGATTTTTTCTTTCCGACAATCCGATCCGACAGTCGGATCCGACTATCGGAAGACACTCGTGCCACACATTTGTTTGAGCATGCAATACACATCCGATCCGACTATCGGAACTCGGATCCGACTATCGGATCGGATGTGTATTGCATGCTCAAACAAATGTATGGCACGAGTGCCTTCCGATAGTCGGATCCGACTGTTCGATCGGATTGTCGGAAAGAAAAAATCGGACGTCTATTCCCAGCCTAAACGGTGCGAAAATCGTGGCTTGTGCGTCATACGTAACGCATTTCCATCCCCACCTTTGTCCATCCCTAGCTTGTGCGTCATACGCACAGCATACGTAACGCATTTCCATCCCCACCTTTGTCCATCCCTAGATCACAGCGCCGCGCCCCGGTACTAAAAACGAGGAAAACAAGCGAGCCAAACCACGCTGTAGGAAATTCGCGACGTTTCAAGACCTGTATGTACGACCGTGGGTACGGCTATGCTGGTATCCCGTACCTGTACATTACCAGTACTGTAGGGTACGGTGTACTCCATATTTGCAGTACGCTGTACTAATGGTACGCTTGGTTAACTGGGTTGTTTGGATAAGAAATTAAAAGGTAGAGGTCGCAGAGGGCGCGCGCTCGCTTACCCACTCTCCGTACCCAGTTAACCAAGCGTACCATTACTACAGCGTACCGCAAATGTGGAGTACGCCGTACCCTACAGTACCGGTAATGTACGGGTACGGGATACCAGCGTAGTCGTACTTCCACGGTACCGCTACCGTGGAGTTACACCGTACTGCAGTCTACAGTGGCTCCACGGTGGCGATACTGTACTGTACTAGTACATTGGCAGTACAGCGCACCGTACGGCATATCCGTCATGTACTAGTACCGTACGCACGTACAAGATGGTAACAGTACCGGTACGGCGCACTCCACATGAGGGATACATTTAGGGTGCGGCCTCATGGAGACGCTCGACGCTGGTTTGTGGCGTCATATCGGGTCACGTGACAAGCAGCGACAAAGCTGAAACTATTTGAGCTTTGTCGCTGCGACAGGAGAGCGTCCAAATTTACAAACAATAAGTGACACGTGTTCTGTGAGCAATCTCTTGGCACTGATTCACCCACTTCTGATATCTGTACACAAATGACATCGCGCCGATTTCCGAAAAAAAAACACTTTTTATTATATTTCAACTTTTATTCGCTCGTATTTCTTTCACTTCAACACTGTCACGACCACACCAAGACTGCTACTGAAAGAGGTTAGAAAATCGATTTTCTGTAAGCAGCCATCTTGACGCTGCTGTTCGATGCGGCGACTTGACGCTACAGTTTGGGGCCGCGGGGGAAATTCGAAATAGGGTCACGTGACCCGATATGACGCCACAAACCAGCGTCGAGCGTCTCCATGAGGTCGCACCCTTACGGTACATGGTTAGCTGGGTACTTTTGGAGGACGTCACATCGGTGACTTCCTAGGGGCCTTTAGGACTTTCTGTCGGGCTTCAAACTTTGAAAATATATTCTTCAGATACTAAATGAATTTTTAAAGCAATAAAAGAATTGATATCTGAAGGAGGTTCCCCCCTTGTCGATAAAAAAGTAAACGTATCCCAGCTAACCATGTACCGTAAATGTACCCCTCATGTGGAGTGCGCCGTACCGGTACTGTTGCCACCTCGTACGTGCGTACGGTACTCGTACATGACCGGTACGCCGTACGGTACGCTATACCGCCAATGTACTAGTACACTACCGGTACAGTATCGCCACCGTGGAGCCACCATAGACTGCAGTACGGTGTAACTCCACGGTAGCGATACCGTGGAGGTACGAGTACGCTGGTATCCCACAGCCGTAAATTATCGGTACTGTAGGGTACGGCGTACTCCACATTTGTGGTACGCTGTACTAATGGTACGCTTGGTTAACTGGGATTTTACGAATAGACCCAGTTAACCAAGCGTACCATTAGTACAGCGTACCGCAAATGTGGAGTACGCCGTACCCTACAGTACCGATAATGTACGGCTACGGGATACCAGCGTACTCGTACCTCCAAGGTATCGCTACCGTGGAATTACACCGTACTGCAGTCTACGGTGGCTCCACGGTGGCGATACTGTACCGGTACTGTACTAGTACATTGGCGGTACAGCGTACCGTACGGCATATCGGTCATATGCCAGTACCGTACGCACGTACGAGGTGG
Source organism: Ophion obscuratus (assembly GCA_964007375.1). NCBI lineage: Eukaryota > Metazoa > Arthropoda > Insecta > Hymenoptera > Ichneumonidae > Ophion > Ophion obscuratus. The sequence goes on along the minus strand of OZ023314.1, from coordinate 21,710,042 downwards.
CAACAGTATCGGTTCGGCGCACTCCACATGAGGGATACATTTACGGTACATGGTTAGCTGGGGAGGTTTGGACTAAGATATAATAAAATACTTTATTATCAGTAGTCGATAATAGCGAACGCGACTCTACCGTAACAAACTCATAAAAATTCCGTATTTCAAAACCCCCTTTTGCTTCACAAAGGCGCGATAAAAACTGTCTGCTGAATCTTTTCCGACTATAGCTTAAGGTATTCTTTTCGCGGCGGGTCGTATTTTGCGGGGGCATAAGGAGGACTCTCCTAAATTGGGTAAATTACAGTGGCGCTTGATAAAAATAACTCTCAATCAATTATTATACCCAACGATAAGCAGGAATAAAAGAATTCTTGAAACTTAGTAGGTTTAGGCATTTTTTACATTTTCTCTGAAAAGTCGCGGCTCCGAAAATTATTCTGCTAGCCACATTTAAAAAATTTATCATGAATTTTTCTTTAAACATTCGGTAACCCCCTGTTTTTATTGTCGTCACGGAATCTTAGATTGTTTTGCTCTCGCGAGCAGTTTATATCAAGCATCCAGAGTTATTTAGTGTATAAATTATCAGACAAAAATGTGCCCAACCCTTAAGGTAGGTTTACACTACGACACTTTGGTGTATACACTCAATGTATACATCGAGTGTCTGTGTGTGAACACCACTGTCTGATCTCGGGACATTTATTGCGACATCTCGCTAGGTGTCGCGTCGAGCGCCGTGTGAACAGGTTGTGTCGGAGTGTCTGCGGCAGTGTCCAAGTTTTCGAACCGGCGCGAAATTATCCAGACACTCGCGACCCGCGTTAAATCAAAATGGCCATTACGTGGAGCAAGGAGAGCATTAAAAATTTGATATTTTTTGTGGAAGGACTGCCTGAACTTTGGCAAATATGTTGTGCTGATTATAAAAAATAGAGTAAAAAAACAGGCAGCACTTCAATGCTTGGCGGAACAGTTTGGCACAATATCGGCTAAAGTTGGCAGAAAAATGCATAATTTAAGAACACAGCTTAAGGGGCTATACCAGTGTGAACGCTGGAAATTTAGGTGATTTTCAGGACTTTTTGGACGAAAAGTACTCAATTAAATCTTTTGGAAAATTAAAAATATATGTGACCTACATTAAATAATTTTTTCATAGGTAAATATTGAGATCCAAGCGACTAATGCGCTGCCTTCGCAGGCGCAAAAAAAAGTTCCTCCACTGCTGACATGATTCCGACTGATTGAGTAGCTGAAACCGAAAAAGTAAAACAATGCCGTTAAACTAGAAGGTATTTCCTGTACAATGACGTAGGATTTTCGAAAAATATAAAAATCTAACAAAGTGGCGTAGTTATGAAAGAAGTCTCTTTTCTTGCCTATAAAAGGGCCGTTTTTTTCAATGCCAAATCGTCAATTTCCATCCAATCAAAAATATCCTACGTCATTGTAGAGTAACCATATTCAAGAGTACTCAGTTCAAATTTAAAGTCAATCGGATCTCTTCGAGTTACGATGTCAGCATATTTGAAAAATCTCATTTCGAGAAAAATGCGTTTAGAGATTTAACTATCGATTTTTAAATCGATAAAATGATATTGACATATATAATATAAATGATAATGATATTCTTGAAAGAATAAACTGTCGAAAAAGGCAAAAAAATCGATCTTTTTAAAGTGTCACACAGGTATAGCCCCTTAATAACAGCGCGCAAAATTACGGCTGCCGCCGCACGGCGTTTCTTCATGGCGTCCGTGTGGGTACTGCAGAGACGTGTCAGTAGTTTTGTGTGTGAACACCTGAGACACTTGTGTAGCGACATCACAGTACAGACACTTTCTGGGACACCGAAACCGTCTTATGTGTGAACAGAACGGACATTAGTGTCAGACATTTGTGTCGCAATAAGTGTCGTAGTCTATGCAGACCTTTAAAGCGCCGTATTAATGAGACGATTTTTAGAGTCGTAACTTTTTCTTTAATGTTTGGCAACGTGGCTTGAAATTTTACCAGTATACTCGGATGTATTTTAACTTGATTATAGACGTAAATCAGCTAATTGTTAAATATTCGGGTTCGTGAAAGTAATGAAGTTGAAGTTTGCATCTTCGGAATGCAACGAAAGTTAATTTTTCTTCTATTGCTCATATTTATTTCACCGATTTAGGGTACGAAAATCACCCAAACGGTTTTTCTTATCCTCATTAGAGACCCACGATCTCAATTTATAAATAATCTACATCATAATGAAAGTGAAGAAAATAAAAAAAAGAAACAATCATCGTTGCATTCCAACGATGCAAACTTCAACATCATTGAAAGGCATACCACGGCGGGAAACCAGCTTCGATAACTACAAAAATCTATTTTTCAAATTCCATAAATTGTTAGTAAAACTAATGGCTAATTGACTGGAACGCAGTATAAATAATTCGTTACTGCTTTGCATTTTTTGTTGTCGGAAATTTTTTTTCAAACGTGTTTTTCTCGAAACGACTTTTTTCGATTTGTGTACACTCTAGCTCAAACAGTTTCTAGCCTATAATTTTATAAAGTGATAGTTGCTTTCTTTATATAATTACGCTCTATATGAACCTCAATTTGGAGTCATATAATTGTTTAAAGTATATTTTTGATAGCAAAAAAGTTTATAAAATAATGGCAGAAATTATACACTTTTGTTCAAACATATCTAAAAAATGCAATTTTCAATTTTTGGTCAGAGTTAGGTTCATATAGAAGGAAAACATGTTCTTAAAGTAATCTTCAAACCGTATTGATTCCCGATAAAAATTGTGGCCTCCGGAGTGTACACAAACCGCTTCAAAAATGAAATGATTCAAAAAAATACAAATAAAATACGTTGTACGCTCAAAGTCGGCGAAAAAAAAATTCTTGTTATAAATCGAATAGTAATTTATTCTTATGATGATAAAGCACCGTGTTAGCGAAAAAAATCGATTTTTTTTCAATTCTACTGTGGCCTTACCCCTTAACCACAATATATCGTTATTCGGGTCGCGTATGTCAACAATAGGAACGCGAAGGTATACACCGAAGAACAGTTTGACCTTTCCAGCCTTATTTCTTGTTTGCTTTATTATCCTCGTTACTTTGTACGTTTATCGTTATATTATGATATTTTGGTCTTCTGTGAGGTCAGAATGTTGCTTTAGTTATTGCGCCTGGAGTTCGAGGACTTCGTCCTGGAGTGCCTCTTTTTCAAGTTGCTTCTTCTTGTGGGCCCTTCGTTTGTGTTTTGCACCCTCGATGTGTGCCGTCCATTGTAATTCGCCGATCAGCACTCTCTCGCAGGTCTGGACAAATGCGAACGAATGAATCGAGTTTTTATTTTGTACGCATTTTTTGAACGAGAATGAAATGAACGACCTGCAATATAAATGTTGTCTCAAAAACACCTGACGTTTTAGGTTATCGATAAAGCGTATAATTTATTTGAAAAGTACGAATATTTTAATTTTAAGGGGGGGTACCTGAGTAAACGACGAGAAAAACAGGTAAACTTGGGGAATTTTCATCTCAAAAACTAATGTTTCGATTGGATCCGGGTTTTTTTTATTGGAAAATATGTACACTGAGGTATGTTTGGGAATCTTTTTAAAAACAAATCCGTTGACTGGAAGCGATTCAAACGCGATTATCTCGAAACATAGTTTTCAAAGTCGGTGCCAGATGTATCTCGAAAACGGCTTGTCCGATTTTCTCCAAATTTGGATACAATATTCTTCGATAGTTTTTCTCGTTCGCCACGTAGGGCTTTTTCATTTGATTCAACCATTGCTTTTTTATGCAATGTGTATGCAATCCAAAATCGTCGGAAATTGCGAACGAAAAATGAATGTTAAATTAAAACTGTCGCAATTCCGTGAAAAATGAAAATTTCAAAAAAATCCTACGTGGCGGCCGAGAAAAGTATCGACGAATATCGTATCGAAATTGGGACAAAATCGGACAAGCCGTTTTCGAAATACATCTGGCACCGACTTTGAAAACTATGTTTCGAGATAATCGCGTTTGAATCGCTTTCGGTGAACGTATTTATTTTAAAAAATTCCTAAACATACCTCAATGTACATATTTTCCAATAAAAAAAAAACCCGGATCCAATCGAAACATTAGTTTTTGAGATAAAAATCCCCGAAGTTTACCTGTTCATCTCGCCGTTTACTCAGGTACCACCCCTTAAGGGGAGGGTAGGGGTTTCAGCGTGAAAAAGACACTTCTTTGCGATTTTTTTTCATCTATATGGATAGAGTAAATTTGTTGACACCTTTTGTACATGGTTAAGTGTCATTACAAGAACATTCCGTGAAATTTGTATGCGAAAATATCCACAAACAAGCCGGTGCCGCGTTTTTCTCGAAACCACTTTTTCAAACCCCGTGTTCACTGCCATTTGAAAACTACATGACCGATTTATTTTAAACTTGGTACACACTTTCTACATATAAAATACCTCCCCCCCCCACGGTTAGTTTGAGATTCTTTTTACATTGAGGGGGTTTTCCACCCCCAATATGGCGGAATTTTTCGTGAACTTTTCATTTTCACTTTTCACTTTACATGACCACCAAAAGTTCAGAAATGAAAAAAAAAAAAAAAAATTATCAAAGATCGTTGGGGGGAGGATTTGATGATACTTTGACTAAATTTAATGGTACTTGATTTCAGATGATTTCTAGCTGAGATACAGTGAACACCGCAAATCGTGTTTTTCCAAAGGCGTTCTTGGAAAAGCTTTGTCACCGGCTGGTTTGTGGATATTTTCGCGTACAAATTTCACAGAATGTTCTTGAAATGACACTTAACAATGTGCAAAAGGTTTCAATAAATGTACTCAATCCATATAAATGAAAAAAATTCGCAAAAAAAGCGTTTTTCTCACGCTGAAACCGCTACGCTCCCCCCAATATAAGGTACAAACATTGAGGTTATGTGTGGAAGACAATGTCCGATGAATGGCCGCCTCGTTCCCGTTACCAAACGTTTACTCTTTTGACGAAATTTTCAATACCATTTTGGCGTAATTGCGGACTAATTTCATTAATGGTGCGTCCAATTAATTCCGTGAGCTTCGGAATGATCTGTGCATCATTGGCATACACTTTCAGAAAAGCCCAAAGAAAGAAGTCCAATGGCGGGTGGGAGTCGAAATATCGATAGATCAATATTTGGATGGGCTGAAATATCGAATGAAAAAATGTCGAATGCTTGAATATAGATAGATCAATGTTCGGAGGGTTTATATAGTCATAAATAAAAAGTCCGAATACGAATATCTCGAAGTTGAAATATAGCGAAAAAGAAAAACCGATTTAAAAAATATTGAGAGACATAATATCGAATTGCTTATATAAATAACACCAAATAATTCGAGAAGACGAATCATCGAATTGTAAATATAGCGACGGTTCAAAAAACAGAAAGCATTAAATCGAACGGCCAAAAAGTCGAGTGGTTAAAATAGCGAAGGGTCAAAATGTCGAACGGCCCGGATGGCGAAAACTTGTGATCGAGGCAGATAGCGTTAGCGGTCGGCCGGGACGGCATCCATACCATGTTCGCTATTTTGGCATTCGCCATTTCGGACCATCGATATTTTGCGTATCGATATATTGCTTTTCGCTATAGGCGGTATTACGAATATTAGATACTCGCTTTTTTCTGTTTTGGAGATATGGATGTTACAGATTGTTCCAATCTATATTTGTATGTCTCAAATTGCAGACGATCTGAACATACGTTTTCAGATAAATGAGCTCTCGAATAAATGATGCTTTGCTTTATAGTCATTCGATTTTTTCTTCGATCGAAACACATAACATTTCGAATAATTAAACCTTCGTTATTTTGAGAGTTCATAATTCTGTCGTTTCGAAATATTTGTCGATCTATATTTGGTCCTTCGATATTTGGATCCCCACCCGTTTTGGAGATATGGATGTTATAGATTGTTCCAATTTATATTTGTATGTCTCAAATTGCAGACGATCTGAATATACGTTTTCAGATAAATGAGCTCTCGAATAAATGATGCTTTGCTTTATAGTCATTCGATTTTTTCTTCGAGCGAAACACATAATATTTCGAATAATTAAACCTTCGTTATTTTGAGAGTTCATAATTCTGTCGTTTCGAAATATTTGTCGATCTATATTTGGTCCTTCGATATTTGGATCCCCACCCGTCTGCAATAACTCTGCAGTAACAATGCAGCAAATAACAATTTCTATGTTCGCCACAAAACAAAATGGCGCGCAATTGAAAATGTCAGGTCATTTTGAGACAGTTTTTATTGAAAAATTTGCAAACTCCATTCTTGGAAACTACGTAGTTTAGGCTTTTACCTCACACCACCGACTCTCCTCGTTGCTGCTGTCAGATTTTTTCCCCCTATCGACGTTCGCGTTAAGGGGCGCCAAGCTCGGTTCTTCGTTTCGCAATTTTGCCTCGACGATTTTTACCGCCGGCTCGAGTACACGCGAATTCCACTCGTCGACGTTCGTGCAATCGAGGCCGTAGACATGTGGCACCTGAAGCACGAGTATTCAATTGTTTATCAGTACGTGCTCAATCGCCGGTCAAATTATCGTGAAGTCTATCGCTAGCGGCGGCTGGCCTTTTCAGCACTCGCACTTTTATTCCATAAATACGCGCGTGCACGCATCATTAATTACCTGTCTATCGACTCGTCGTATGAGACGATTCATGACCCATCGATCCTGCCTTCTCGCGTATCGTCTGGTAACCATTTTCAGATCAACGATTCCCTGTTTCAACAGCTGTTCTCCCTACGACAAAATCAAACAGTGCGTGCGTTTTTTTTCTCTCTCTGATCTATTTTTACATTATTTTCGGGCAGTCTGCACGTTCTTGGGAAATTTCCATTGTCGCCCAGGCAGTCGGCTGAGCTGATTTGGCGAATGGTGGTATTGATATAATGTTTTTTTTTTTTAGAGCGGTTTAACAGGAGCTACTTTTGTCGATCTCGTGGTCATCTCACAAGACACGGGCACATTGTGACTTGTGAGATGACTGCGCGTCGCGGCTGCTAGTACGTGGCCCCTCACAATATCTATCATCGCTGTCCTGATGATAAATATTTTTCTGATTATCTTTGGTAGATGATCTTAAGAACATCTCGACCCACGGGAATATCTTAGGAGATGGTCGTGAGATATTCTGGCGCAAAAGAACGTGTGACTTATCATTGCCAATATTTACACATGTCACTTGAAATGTGTGTGCAGTTTTGCTTCCTCAAAAAGGCACCGTTGTTTTGGTAAATTGTTGAGATTTCAATGGAAATTTATTCGGTAGGTTTCGAGTTAGCGAAAAATGGAATTTAAGGCGGGATTTACATTTAAACGGGAAACGATTAAGCAATTTTGAGGGATTTTTTAACACTAAGAAAAAATTATTCTATATTTATCAAACTGTCGATATACTTTAATAGTATATTGAAGTATACAAAATGATTTTTTAAATTCATTTATCATAAAAATGGCGGAGTTGTGGCAAAGTGTCACAGCAAGGGCGTCGCGGGAGTTGCGAATCGGCAGTCTAGGTTTCCGTAGACTTTGATTTGCAAAAAAAATTCAAAAATCTTTTCAGTCAGAACATGTATAGTTTCTATTTGGTAGTAATTAAAATGAAGAAAATGCAAATATAAGTGAATAGAATTTACAACAAGAAAAAACAACATTTTACGCAAAATTTCTGTAAAATTTGTATTAAAAAAGTAGTTTTTTTTTTTCAATTTTTCAAAAACAATTATTGCCAGATAGAACGTAGCAATATTATCAATGTTTCTACCAAGTTTCGACTCAATCAGTTTGATAGTTTTTTAGTAATTCCGCACGCGAATTTCGAAAATGCAGTTTCGAGAAAAACACTTTTGTAGTTTAAGCCCGCCTCGAATCCGACGTTATATCCATATAATGTTTGAATCCATGTATAGTTCTATCATTGTAAGAAAAAAAAATCGATTTTTCAATCGGTGTAAATGTATATCCCGTCTTAAGGGGTAAGGCCACTGTAAATTTTTTGAAAAATCGATTTTTTTTTATTGGCTTAAAAAATAGTTTAAACCCTCTAGTTTAAAAATAGTTTAAATCCTTTTAACTTCTTTTTTAAATTTTTTCCAATAAAAAACTATTCGCAAAACTTTAAACGCGTTTTTCTCGAAACATGGTTTTTCAAAATGGCACGCAGCATAACTCGAACAATTTTCATTTTTTTTACTTGAAATTTTAACCAGATGTGAACATTTACATTATCTTGAGAATGTCGATCGGAATTTTCAAGAACTTTATTTATTGATTTTTTATTAACAAAAAACTTGCCGTTTTTTTCGTCAAAAATCAAATTTTTTTTTCAAACGCACGCCAAATCCACAAAAATTGATACTTTTTAAAATCCGATCGACATTCTCTAGCTATAGCCCTCTAGATTAATGGTTTTTTTTTTGTTCTAGATTCAAAAGTGCACCAGTGGTGCTGCGTGCCGCGGAGCCCTGGAAGCAAAACATGTCCCGGGAAGATAGCTGTGGAACCGCCATCTTGTTTTTTTTTACTGTAAAAAAATTTTATAATAAAGTTTAATGTATGCCCGATAACACCATTAAAAGTTTTTTTTCAAATACCTTCAATTTCGGGAGCAAAAAATTAGTGAAAAAACCTTTTTTTTTGGGCCGTTACAGTGGCCTTACTCCTTAATGGAGATGTCTAACATATGCACCTGGCTGTCTGTCTACCGTTTTGTTTGTACACGCAAAAGCTATTTCATTTTTTGGGATAATTAGTTGAATATTCATGCGCTAATAGTGTATAATTAGAAGTATGTTCCAAATGAATTTAGTGAAAATCGATATAGCGCTTTAGATTCGAAGGGAGTTTGGGTTTTAAGCGCAACGTTTTTTAGTGCCGTAACATTTACAATTTTTGCGAAAATTTTGCCGAAAGTTGCGTAAAGGGTGTAGATTTTAAGGGAGTTCGATAGTAATGCAAAAAATACGTAGAGTGTAGATTTTAAGGGAGTTTAATAATTGAGAAATGTGGTTTTCGTGCCAGCAATGTCTCAAATTTTATAATAGTCGCTGTATTATACAAGGTTAAAACGCTAGAACTCATTAAATCTGGTTTAGTATAATTTACTTGAATACATTCTACACGGTCAGTGCCGTTAATTATAATTATTTGGAGCACATACTGAACTAATGTACGATCACATAAACCAAAATTGAATTTTCCGTCAAATTGTTGAAGGGGTTATGAGATTTTATTAACCGTCCTTTTGAGCCATAATTTTTTTTAACTCAAAGGTATCGGGATTATATGATATGGTATAATTCGATACGCATAAAGATATAATAGAAGGTTTATCATCAGCATAGCGATCGATGGAAATATTTAACATCGCATTTGAAAAATATAATTTTTGATAGAAAATTCAGCACATAAACAATTTGAATGTTGTGTTTCTTGTTGTTTTAACCTTCTATTGGCACACTTATCTATGGCCACGATTTTGACACACTGGGTCAATTTGACCCGGATGATACTCCATCCACCTGCCATTAACAACCCTCCGCTGGGCTTTTATGTTAAGGTCGTGTTTTAGTGTGAACAACAATTTTCAAGGTGATTTTTCGAGAATTAAATTTAGAGGAACAGTTAAATCTACAGTGTTTGTATTTTATAGTTATATTTATACATGTTTGAAGTGCCATATTACATTTTTTTTAGCATTTAAAAAAATGTCATTTGAAACAAACGATTTTTTAAAATTCTATTCTTCCTGAATGAGCTTACACTTTTTACATACATATTGCATTTTTTTAAAGCATTTAAAGAAATGGTGTCATTTGACACAAACGATTAAAAAAAAAATTTAATGGAAGTATAAGAATGAAAATTCTTAAATTTGCTTTTAAAATTGCATAAAAAAGAATAAAAATTCGTCACGGATGTGTTTATCGTTCGGCCTTCTAACGAAATATTTTAGGAAAAATTTACGAAATGCCGGCGTTTAAAAAAGAGGACTCTGATTGTTACAATGAAATGCTCCCCTCTCGCGGCGCAGAGAAAAAGTAATAATGAAGCAATCACAATAAAAAGGGCCAAAAGATAACCACATACGTAAAGAATAGAATTTTAAAAAATCGTTTGTTCCAGATAATTACGAAGGTAGCAATCATAACGCCCGATGATAAAAAATTTCGCGATATGACCTGGCCAACTTCATATATCATGTATAATTTTGAATAAAGCGCTTTAAAAAAATTTAAGATGTTACTTCTAACATGCATAAATATAACTGTGAAATATTAACAATGTAGATTTAACCAATTCTCTAAATTTAATTTAAAAAAAATCACCCTGAGAATGGGTGTTTACACTAGAACACGGCCTTAAAATATCAGGAATACACAAGGAAAATTTTCCATTTTGAAACGTGAGCATCTATGTTAAATTCGCGTGAATCATAATGACTCAGTATGTCAACGGAAGGTTAAAGCGATCGTAAAACGGCATTATTTTCCCACGGGGAAAAAAACAACTGGATTCATTCAAATAATCTCGTGTGAAAAAATCGTTATTCGAGAGCGTTCATCGTGAATACAATAAAAGTAAATATTTTGTCACGCCGTGTTTTCGAACTTGCTCGATCCATATCTGTATTTAAAAAACGGCGCGTCTTGGCTAACAAGAGCCTGCAGTCAATCCTCATTCTTTCTCTCTCTCTCTCTCGATTTACATACAGGGTGTCCTGTTATGAATGGATGATCCTGCAACTGTCTATGGTCAGTTCATGCCCTACTATATGTGAAATTTCAGTTCAGTTAAAGTCCCAGGGTTTTCGAGATAAAAATCATATGCTTTTGTTTTTTCGCATGCCATTTCTACAAATGATAACATTTTTTTACCCGGTTAAAAAAAATACTCTTGGGTATTTGTTTTATCTAGAAAAGTCTTCTTTTTAACCTTAAATGTTGAGGAAACTTTATAAAAAAAGATCGGATGCAGAATTTGCATACAAACCAATTCGAACTTCTGACTTTGACAGCCTGCGGTGTAAAAAAAACTGTACTACGCATATCGTGCCAATTACTTAAAAAAGTTGCTGTGTTATTGTCGATTCATATTATTTATAGAAATGGCATGCGAAAAACCAAAAGCAGATGATTTTTTTCAAAAAATAACTTCAAGTCCAACATTTCGAAAACCGTGGAACTTTCACTAAACTGAAATTGCAGCATATGGTAAGACATGATCTGACCTATCGACAATTGCAGGATTATTCATTCATCACCGGACACCCTGTATATATATATATATATATATATATATATATACTACTGTGTATCTTTCTCTGTGTATAAGCTCAAATGACATTTTTTCTGCGATTGCATACTTGGTACATACGAACGGAAATCTTGTTACGATTTTAGTTATATTGCAGTATTTTGCGCAACGTGGACTTTTATATTGACAGATAACGTGTTACGCGGAACTTTGCAATCGCGATACTTGCAGCGTGTTGCGAAATCTTACGATTGTTAACGGCACAAGATCGAAACATCAAATTTGGCATGAATGATGGCTAATCTTTGTTACCTTTAGCATGCAAAAATCCTGTTGAGCGATTAAGATCCAATCGTTTTCAAAAGAAAATGTAAAATAATTGTGTAGGAGTCCGTCGCATAAGTACACTATTGTGAATGAAAGTTTTACCTGCTGGCAAAAAGATTTGCATAATGATTTTTCGAAAGCCGAATTTCGAAATCTTTCGATGCTGCTGCATTATAAGACTTTTAATCTGTATACGATAAATGTTGTTTACTCAAATATGCACACCTTCTTGCTGTTTCTCTCATCTTTCGGCAGTACTAGATAATTATGAAACTCCTTGAAGCCAATAGACTGAAAAATCCCTTTAGTGTAGTCGGGTGACCTGAAACACAAAAGTTAGTGGTAATACATGGGCGCGTGGAAAAATAAGTGAAAAAGGCCAAAATATATTTAAAAAGAAAACACGAATTAAACATGGAGAATCGAAGGTGCGTGGGGTGCAATATGCTGTGCATTCCCGACTCGGATACAATTTCGAATGCTTGGTGTACTATATCCTTTAATCGCGTACGTGTACTTTGCTCTTGTCCGACGTTTATTCGAGGAGGCTAATGGGCAATGAAATAAAAAAAAAACTTGCCAGGAAAGGATAGATCCATTACTATTATCGTTTCTTCACTTTCGTTCCGTAACGTTATAAATAATCAAAGATATATGCATCAATTGATGCGTGATTAGTGTGTAATGAAAAACATATTTTTCTAGCAGATAAAAAATAAGGGAGTTTTTCTCCCATATGCCGCCGAGTTTTATAGCTCCTGAGACTTCTTAGCGATTCTTTTGGTAATTTTGTAAGAAAAGGCGATTGAAGAAATTATCCGCCGACTTCCCGTAGTAGATCATTTTCCAGCAAATTATAAATGACCAGGAGTTCTTTTCGCATGCGGCTGAGTTCTATAGATCTTCATACCTTTAAGGGGTAACACCACTGCAGAATTGAAGAAAAAAATGATTTTTGTGAATTGATTCAAGAGATCTTTGAAGCATCTAGAATAAGGGGAAAACATTTTGGTACGTCTAAAAAATAGCACCCAGAACCGTCGGGGTTTGCGGTGGCAGTGTGCGAGACGTCGACCGTTTTTCTCGGAACACAATTTTTCAAAACGGCACGCAGCATAACTCCAATAATTCTCATTCTATTCACTCCAAATTTTGAGCACATCTTTAAAATAACATTCCGAAGGGAAAAACGTACGAGATTTTCCATGAGTTAATACACGGAATTAACAATAACATTATTTACTAACGAATGATGGTCCTTTTTTTCTGTCGAAAATTGACTTTTTATTTTAAATGCTTGTCAATTACACAAAAATTAATATTTTCAAAATCACCTACATATTTCGCCAGCTATACTCATGGAAATTATTAGAAATTTAAAAAATCCAGATTCACACTCGCGTCAGTCGTACTGCGTGCCAGAGAGCGTCGCAAATTCAACATGCCTCGCGAGAATTACTCCAGCGTCACCACTTTGTGTAATTTTTTAATATACATTTTGTTTTGTTCTCTTGAAGATATGACTGACATTCTTGAATATTATTATCCTCTTATTTGTCCTTCCACAAAAAAAAAACAAATCGCAAAAAATCGCTTAATTTGAGACGTTTACAGTGATGTTATCCCTTAACCCATCATTCACACACTTATACTTGGACACGCCTTTGACACACTAGGTCAGTTTGACCCGGATTGAACTTCATTCACCTGCCCTTAACTATCCTGCGGTCGGTTTTTACTGAAAGAAATCCGGGATACACTTTAAACATTTCTTAATATGTTTGCACAATTAAAATTCGAAAAGTATAAAACTGAATTGTTGTAAAAAATTATTAAAAACTTTCAGTTTTAGGGAAGTGAGCATTTTATTTCGAATTAGTCCGGGTCATAATGACCCAGTGTATCAAGGAAGGGTTAAGGGGTCTTCTCACTTTAGACGCTAAAAAAGCCTATTTTCATGATATTTTTATACGTTTATATTATAGATATTGGTATAAGAGTTGTTATACTCAGTGAATACACTTTCGAAATACATTAAAAAAAAAAATTATTTACTTCACTATAGACGAAAATGATAGTTAAAAAAATGTCCTAAAAAAATTGTAGTTCTGCGCAGTTGATGAAAGATCAGAGATGGATCATCCGAAAGAAAAAAATCAAACGGTTTTAGATTCAGTATGCTATAGCGCATAACACGCGATTTTTGATATATGCAAAAAAACAAAATGGTCGACATTTTTCGAAAAAACAAAAAAAACGTGTTTTTTCACCGTTTTTGGAAGAAAAAAAAGTAGATATCAAAATTTAGAAAATCCTTAATATGCGCTATAACTGTAGTTGTGAAGAATATGTGGTTATAATTTCATAAGGTTCGGTTCAGTAGTTTCGAAGATTTTATCAACAAGGCGTCGAAAAACGTTATTTCGAGAAAAACGCGTTTAAAGTTTGTTTGGGTTACATAAATACATAAAAAACCTTTTTTTAAATGTATTTCGAAAGTGTATTTATTGAGTGTAATGACTTTTATATCAATATCTATAATATAAACCTATCGAAAAAATGCATGAAAATAGCCTTTTTTTGTTAGCGTCTAAAGTGAGAAGACCCCTTAAGCGAAAGCAATATGTTGGTGTAAAAACGTGAGTTTTAGGTCCTTTCAGATGGTACATTATATTTCTAGTATTCGTTAACGTAGCTGAGAAGAAATTGGACGTCTAACCATTTTCAAATAATTATTAACAATGTTCATCAGCATCTCAACTATACAAGTGTCATATGCTGGTGCACAGACATGAGTTTTGGGCTCTTCTCTATCGCCGCTTTAAAATTTCAATACCGGTCAGTCTATTCAAGAATTCTCGCTCCATGCTATATTTAAATAACTATTAACAATTTCCGTCGGCATCTCAACTATACGATGGTTACATGCTAGTGGATAGCCGTGAGTTTTAGGTGCTTTCTATGTAGTGCAATATAGAGTTCCAGTATTTTTTGAAGCTTTTCCGAACGTTTCTTACTTCTAGCTATTTGAAAATAATCGTTAACAATTTTTGTCAGCATATCAACTATACAAAAATGATCTGCTGGTGCTACGGGCACGCTACAGGAAGTCAACATTATTTCGAACGCTTTTTCGTGAAAAATCACCGAATCTATCTTCAAAAAGTATCAGAACCTATAATACTCGGCTGCATGCGAAATTAACTGTCTTTTATTTGTTATCTGCTAGAAAAATATATGCCCACAAAATGTTTCTAATTTTGGTTTGCATTTCTGACGTTTCTCCGCACCATGTCGCTTGTTCAATCTCTCGCAAATATTGTGAAATCATTTTTTTTTTTTTCATAAAAACATTTATCAAAAATGATATTGTTCGAGAAAACCAAATGGTCCATCAACCTCGTCCCGTTTTTAATTTGCGAATTTCTTACGGACGAACGTAAAAACAACAATGTTGAAGTTAACATCATTGGAAAGCAATGCATTTTTTTTTGTCTAAACATTTCTTTTCCAAACTCAAACTACGAAAATTCCCTGCATTTTTTAGGATCCTTATCGGACACAAAAAAAATTTCTCGAAAGAATGAGATAAAATAAAAAAAAATTCTCGAAAGAATTTTTTTTCTCGAAAGAAAAACAAAAAAAATTTCTCGAAAGAATTTTTTGAGTGAAAAAAACCGAAAGAATGACGCGTTTTTTAAACGTTCTTTTTTTCGAGTGCCAGTAACCGCAATATTTGTCCTCGATAAGGCGCGAAGAAGGCTTATCGTCTTCCGAGACCATATTACAGAGTTACGAGACACTGAGGGTGAATACCGAGAGTGTTGACGTGGCGGTAAAAATTGCATACAATGCAGAAACACAGCGAGTAAGAGAGATTGGCGAGAGAAAGAGAAGGGGAGACGGTGGGAAACAGGCAGATGAAGAGCAAGAGGGACACACACACACACACACGTTTCTATATATATATATATATATATATATATAGAGAGAGAGAGAGAGAGAGAGAGAGAGAGAGAGAGAGAGAGAGAGAGAGAGAGAGAGAGAGAGAGACCGTAGAATAGTCGTGACTGAAGTCACTTGTTCACGCACGCGTGACGGCATTCGAAATATGTTTGTTCGCGTCGAAGAAAGAAGAGTCGTCGAGGCAAAATGTTCGCTATGCACCTTCGAGTTGCATAGTAAATCACCTGCGCTTGCTTTTTGTCTCCGCTCTCTCGATAGACCCTTGTTCAATATTCATAATTCCCGGTATTCAGTACGAAATCCTTGGGAGTGCATTAATTCACCGAACATTGCGCGCATTCGTGCGTTGCCGCATTAATTTGATTCAACGAGAAATTCTTCCACTGCGCTGTTTTTCTTTTTGTTTTATCATGTTTTATGTTTTATCATGTTTGTTTTTGTTTGTTTTATCATGTTTTATGTTTTATCATGTTTTAGCTCAATGCTTTCAGCCAATCGATACAGGTCAAAGATACTAACGAGCAGGTAAATCGATCGATGGGCGAGACATTCGTCAAACTATAATTTTTCGTTCTAACCAGCATTCTTACCCGAATGCTACCGTGAGGACGAAAATTGGCTGCATTGTCACTTGTTAAGTTTTAAGCACGTATGCAACATTTGGGTTCGATCTCCGCTGACGCCGTTGAATAATTATCACATTTTTAATTTGCAATCATTTCCCATACCCTGTGGAGGCACAGGGTTCTACTCGAAGGTGTGATTAGAAAAAGCATAATAAAAAAAATTATAATTTGTGTATACAACGAGTCTTTTGGAAAATTTCATTCACTATTTCTTACGTAATAATAGCGTAATCAATGGGAACGTACGGGAACTGTTTATTTTGTAGTTCGGCTCTCATATAAAAGGTGTCTCAAAATTACCGGACATTTTGAATTGCGCGCTGTTTTTCTTGCGGCAAACATAGAGTGCTGATTTTTGAGAACTGGCGTCAGGAAGTATTGAGGTTAAGTCATGGAGAATTACACGATTGAGCAACGCATAGAAATTGTTATTCGCTGCATTGTTACAGCATAGTTATTGCAGACAAAGTCATGGTTGTGTTATCTCGCGCCGCGGCGATGTCAATTGGCCACCAAGATCACGCGATTTGACGCCATGGA
The DNA here is from genome assembly GCA_964007375.1 of Ophion obscuratus. Classification (NCBI taxonomy): domain Eukaryota; kingdom Metazoa; phylum Arthropoda; class Insecta; order Hymenoptera; family Ichneumonidae; genus Ophion; species Ophion obscuratus. The sequence continues at coordinate 21,693,253 of OZ023314.1, read as the reverse complement.
CTTCTTTCTTTGGGGTTTTGTGAAAGAAAAAGTGGATGCCAATGATCCACGGACCATTTCGGAGTTCAAGGAAGCAATTGGACGCACCATTAATGAAATTAGTCCGTAATTATGCAAAAATGTTATTGAAAATTTCGTCAAAAGAGTAAACGTTTGCAAACAGGGATGAGGCGGCCATTTATCGGATATTGTGTTCCACACATAACCTCCACGTTTGTACCTTATAAGGAAATAAAAAATATCCGTACTTTTCGAATAAACAATAAGTCTTATTAATAAATAAAAATGTCAGGTCATTTTGAGACACCCATGCTCACTAAACTGTATGCCAATGCTATTGAGAGTACAAATAAATCTCCACGGTTTGACAAAAGATGACCCCACCAGGAGGTTATGATTGAAATTATCAGATGTAAAACGTCATATCGTAAGGCTGGACATCTGGCAAGACCATAACCTTGAAATATTAGCGATTTTGTACAGCTCGACCTCCGAATAAGAAACCCGGCAATAAGAAACTTTCCACAGTTCCTCACTCGAGCGCTTCCCCCAACTCCGACTCGAACTCCGAACTCGAGAAATTTGTGCGCGGAACCTCTGGTTAAGAAACCAGCCTGGGAGAGATTATTCGGGCAAAATAGAGTGAAGGTGAGTTTGTGTGTGTGCGTGTGCGAATGTAACAAAAAATCTCCAAAGTTATTAGAAACTTTTTGTATTCATTAAACAGATACATATATGTTTTGACGAGATTTCACATCAAATAGAAACAAAGATAAGAGCATTTAAAGATTTTCATATAAAACAGCAAAAGTTTCCGAGACGTAAAGAAAAGCGTTTTCGTTTTATTGCGTGTTATTTTGATCCGCAACGCACTCAACTGACGGTGGAATATTTTTGAGAGAGTCGAACTCTGCCATTGAAGATGAATCCTCAGAGATATTGACATCCCGTGCAGAAATTTTGGCAGGGATACAGCTGGATTCTGACTTGTATCCCGGGCTCCCAGTCGGGATCTAGTCCGATATCGGATCAGATTCGAAGACTAAATGTAAGATCCGTAAACTGGATTCCATTAGGGATCCAGAACCGGATCCTTTAATGACTCTAAATAGATTCCCCATGGAATCATTGAGGAATCTAAGAAGGATCACGGGTGAATACAGGCTGAAATAAAATGTCAAAAATGGAATTATGACATGTTAAATGTATTATAAAAATAAATAACATTTATAAAGTTTTGGTGCATTAAAGTATCAGTAAAAAAAAATTTGTCCAAAGATTCAAATGGCAGATCGCGCTCATCGCGAGATTTTGATGTGAATTAGAAAAAATTCACATCAAAATCTGTGAATGCAAATCTATTGACAAGAAATTTTAAATACAAAAAAATTCACAAAATTAGTTGTGAATTTTTTCGTATTTAAGACAAATTAAAATCAAATTCAAAATGATTAGATTAAAATTTGCGCCAAAAGTGAGTTCGTACGTATTTTGAGAGAAAACATTGCCTTGAGGCAAAGAAATTTTTGCACATAACTTTTTGTGCGAACATTTCTTTGCCTCAACACAATGTTTTCTCTCAAAATACTTTTACTCTTGTGGTGTAAATTTTAATATAACTGTCGTGAATTCGATTTTTATTTTCTTCAACTTGAGAAAATTCACAACTCATTTTGTGATTTTTTTCATATTTATAATGTAACATTTGAAACTCACAACTTTTTTGCAAAAATTTCTTTGCCTCGACGAAATGTTTTCTCTCGAAATACGTAAGAACTCACGGTTGGTGTAAATTTTAATCTAATCATTGTGAATTTGATTTTAATTTGTCTTAAATACATGTTTATGGGTATTACTATGTAATTCCTATCTATAGATAGGAATTCCATAGTAATACAGAAAATACACGTGACGCCAAAATTTTCAAAATGATGCCATCGTCGTCGTACATATGCCGATACTGATGCAAGTTGGATTCTAACCGGGATACCGGTTTTGGGGAATCTATGACAAATCCTGATCGGGATTTGATCGGACATAGGGTATCCCGGTAAAAATTTCTGCATATGTTCTTCTTTTATATAAATGGGATGAAACAATATGGACATAAAGCTCTTTGTTTAAATTATCACCTTGTGGCGCAGATTCTGTAATATTTTCTGCGACTTGTATACTACGGTCTGATCTCTTACGCTTCTTTAAAGTTTCGGTCATTTTATAACAGTTAATAGTAATTCAGATAGAGTAGTACACAATAATATTCAATAGTATGTATATGAACGTGAAACAAAAATTCGCTAAATAAATGTCCACGCGCAGTCGAAAACGTTTTTGCATGGGCGATGTGAATACTAAGTTGCAACTCGTTCGAGCGAGTTTCTTGTTGAGAGGGGGGCTTTTGATTTCTTATTCGGAGGTCGGACTGTATTAGCATCACATAATTTTTGTCGTGCGAACATGTCGAGTTTTGAGCCGAAAAATCGTAATTTGCGGGAACTCTTGCGTCTGGCACGCATCTCCCTCCAATAATGCTTTCAATTCCGCGTCTTCGTTTCGGCCTTCCGCTACGTTCTTTGTCTTCGACGTCAAACTCACCGTTCTTAAACTTTTTAAACCACTCACGACAACTTCTCTCACTTGAAGCGGCTTCATTATATGCTTCTACAAGCAATCGATGTGCCTTAGCTGCAGATTTCGTTAAATTAAAGAAGAGTTATAGAGTTCCCGCAAATGACGCTTATTCGGCACAAAGCTTGACATTTCCACACGAAAAACATTATGTGATGCTGATACAAAATCGCTAATATTTCAAGGTTATGATCGTGCCAGATGTCCAACCTTACGATATGATGTTTTACATCTGACAATTTCAACTATAACCTCCTGGTGGGCCCATCTTTTGTCAAACGGCGGAGACTTATTTGTACTCCCAATATGAACATAGAAGCGGCTCGGAAATTTCGGCATTGTAAGGCACGTCATAATCACCCTCAAGAGTTGTGCCTTAATAACGTTGAATATTAACAAATAAAGGTGCAACGTTAGTTTAAAAAGAAAACACTTTAAACTGGTATTCTTAGTTGCTTGAATGAAAATTGACTAAGTTATAAGCCTCCGAAGTGTATCCGCCGTGCGCAACTGGAACAGAAATTACGCTAATGATGACCTCATCATGATCAGTGTGATGAAAGGCCCGAAAAGACTACGGCGAGCTAGCCGTAGTCTACGGTGCTCTACCTCAAAATGTTTCAGATGTCATCAAACCCATTTACGAGGATCTTTCTGAATATAATGATTAAAAAGGTGTTTTGGCGAGTTCAATTAAAGCCACAACGAGGACTCCGAAAATGATACTTAGTGGAACGAAAACACTGACTGGCTGCAAACATTTCTGCTTTTACGTTTAATGGAGGTTATAAGGCACAAATGCAAATTTAAGGAAAGTTTCTGCCTTGTTGGGCCAAAAAATGTTCGATTTTTCACCAATTTTTGACGCGAAAAGTATTAAATATAGAATGTTGATATTTGGTATGCTGACTAAGCGGTCTTTATTGAACGTCAAAATATTTTTTGAAGTTTGACATAACATGGTGGTGGGAGTGGGTGGAGCCACGTATGTCGGTGCGCGGGCGATGACATTCTCCGGGTGGGGATCCAAATATCGAAGGACCAAATATAGGTCGACAAATATTTCGAAACGACAGAATTATGAACTCTCAAAATAACGAAGGTTTAATTATTCGAAATGTTATGTTTCGATCGAAGAAAAAATCGAATGACTATAAAGCAAAGCATCATTTATTCGAGAGCTCATTTATCTGAAAACGTATATTCAGATCGTCTGCAATTTGAGACATACAAATATAGATTGGAACAATCTATAACATCCATATCTTCAAAACAGAAAAAAGCGAGTATCTAATATTCATAATACCGCTTATAACGAAAAGCAATATATCAAGACGCAAAATATCGATGGTCCGAAATGGCGAATGCCAGAATGGCGAACATGGTATGGGTGCCGTCCCGGCCGACCGCTAACGCTATCTGCCTCGATCACAAGTTTTCGCCATCCAGGCCGTTCGACATTTTGACCCTTCGCTATTTTAACCACTCGACTTTTTGGCCGTTCGATTTAATGCTCTCTGTTTTTCGAACCGTCGCTATATTTACAATTCGATGATTCGTCTTCTCGAATTATTTGGTGTTATTTATATAAGCAATTCGATATTATGTCTGTCAATATTTTTTACATCGGTTTTTGTTTTTCGCTATATTTCAACTTCGAGATATTCGTATTCGGAATTTTTATTTACGTCTATATAAACCCTCCGAACATTGATTTATCTGTATTCAAACATTCGACATTTTTTAATTCGATATTTCAGCCCATCCGAATATTCCATCGATATTTCGACTTCCACCCCATTCTCCGCTTGCGAAAGTCCTAAGTCCCGGACAGGTGATCGGAAGCAACAAAATCAAACATTTTTTTTTACTTTGTATAATGTTGTGGATAAGTTGAACTAGAATTATCCAAAAATATCTAAAAGTTTTTATTCATTGAACAAAAAACTGCGAACATTTTTGGGGAAAAAAAACAAACTTCCTTACTAACGATCACTATTTTTTTATTTTTCAATTTTTCGTCTTGATTCTAGTTAAATTTATACACAATATTGTACAAAGTAAAACTGTGTTTGATTTCTTTGCTTCAGATCACCTGTCCGGGACTTCCGCAAGCGAATGATGTCATCGCCCACGCACCGACATACGTGACTCCTCCCACTCTCACCGCCGTGTTTTGTCAAACTTTAAAAAATATTTTGATGTTCAATAAAGACCGCTTGGACAACATACCAAATATCAACATTCTATATTTAATATTTTTCGCATAAAAAATTGGTGACAAATCGAACAATTTTTGGCCCAACAAGGCAGAAACTTCCTTTAAGAGCTCGGAGGTGCAAAGTGGGCCAAATACCCACGAGTACATTGTCCGCATCACGACAGCTGACTGTCGCGCACAAGAAAGCTCCCACGAGGTTAGCATATTTCGCCGAAAGTGGCAAATGTGTATTTTAGAAGCTGCAACAAGCGCGGATGCCATCCTTTATGCGCCAGGAATAGATTATTCACTATAAGCAAGAAATTATTTGATCTAACAAGGAACATCACTTAAATGTCCGCCTTCGATTTTGCTGAAACTCATGTATGTGGCAAAGCACTGAATCCTATTAGACACGTATTTTTTTTAATCGGTCGAAAAACGGTTTTAATGGGGGAAACCACCCGTTAAACGAAGGCGTGTCGAGGGATGATTCTGCAGTTTCACCCACAAGCAAACCACTGATCTAAATGAAACAAAAACCAAAATTCTGCTAATTTAAAGCGATGAAAAATCCACTACAGAAGTATTGCCAAACAATTAAATGAAGGGATCACGGGCGTTTCTTTGAGGGGTGGTTTCACCCTCGTCAAATCGTTTTTCCGTCGATAAAAATAAATAAGTGTGTAATAGTTTCCAATGCTTTATCGCATACATGAGTTTCAACAAAATCGAAGGCCGACACTTAAGGGGCGCTCTCACTTTAGACGCTTAAAAAAAGGCTAATATTTTCATGCATTTTTTGGATAGGGTTATATTATAGATATTGATATAAAAGTTGTTACACTTAATAAATACCCTTTCGAAATACATTAAAGAAAATTATTTATTTAAGTCACTATTTACAGACGAAAAAGGTAGTTAAAAAAATGTCCTAAAAAAATGTTACGTCTGCGCTGTTGATGAAATCTCGGAGATGGATCAGCCGAAAAAAAATTAATCGGTTTTAGCTTCAGTATATTAATGGCTATAGCGCATATCATGCGATTTTTTATCTATGCAAAAATAACAAAATGGCGGACATTTTTCGAAAAAACGTGTTTTTTCACCGTTTCTGGAAAAAAAAGTAAATATAAAATTTTTGAAAAATCCTCGATATGCGCTATAGCTATAGTTGTAAAGAATATGTGGTTAAAATTTCCTAAGGGTCGGTTCAGTATTTGGACGATTTTATCAACAAGCCGTCGAAAACGTTGTTCCGAGAAAAACGCGTTCAAAGTTTGTTTGGGTTACATAAATACGTTAAAAGATTTTTTAAAAATGTATTTATTAAATGTACCAACTTTTATATCAATATCTATAATGTAAACCTATCACAACATTCATGAAAGTAGCCTTTTTTAGCGTCTAAAGTGAGAAGACCCCTTAAGTGATGTTACTTGTAAGTGTAAACCCCCCTTCAAAATTTCAATCGCGTTTTTGTCAAAACAGCATTTTCGAGACCGAAAATGGGGTATTTCCTGGATTTCTCGACTGAATTTCTTTTTATTGTAATATGAAACCTGGTTTTCTCGACTAATATTGAATCCATTGCGTGCCAATTTTATAGACTTCTTTCGTATATATAAATGTCATCGTTGAATGAAGGATTTCCTTTATTTTCTCCATAGTTTGAGTATTGAAAATATTTTTAGGTCCGTCGGACCGATATTGTCGCGCCCCTAGACGAGGCGAGACGGGAAAAAAGGGAACACACTATAGGAAATGTTATGGATTTGTAGGGTCACAAATTTTGTGAGACGATGAGCAAGAATACGCACGTAATTGAATGTATCGAATAACGTATAACAAACTTTTCAAAATACATAATTACTTTCAATACTCCATTTTCTTGCATGCTGCAAAGATTGCAAAGTTTTTTTTTTTATTAATAAGCAATGAACAATTTAATTGTTTCCCGATAAAAAATCATTTGACTATTGACCCTGACCATTTTGTCTTAAATTAACGTTTTGAAAAACCAAATGATCTACGACTCAAGAAATACGAGAGGCATATTAAAAATATTTAATTTCAGATGAAGCTACTTGCGGCAATTGTGGTTACCGCAAACCGCGATTTCAGAACGAGTGCGGAAGAAACGTGTCCGCAGAAACGTGCTGCGGAAGAAAGGATGCCTTATTAATACTACTGAATGTTAAAAAAATGTCTCCCATTTTAAAAAAAGGCGGTCTGACGCTTTTTTTTCAAGTTGCTAATTGAAATATTCAAGTTTCGAAGTGAAATCAAATTTCACTTGCAATGTCGAGTTCGATTTCGGTTATACTATATGTATGAGGTTGAAGTTTGCATCGTTGGAACGCAAGGAAAATTAATATTTCAGAATTTATTTTATATCGTTTGTTAAATTTCGCCTACAAAAATCGTTCAACCATTTTTTACGACATTTGTTTAGCGATCTACAATATAAATATATGAAAAAAAGATCTACTATAATGATATAAATATGGAAAGTAAAATGTATAAAAGAACTTTCGTTGCTTTCCAGCGTTGCAAACTTCGGTAAATATTCGGAAGTGGGGCTCCTGCTAGAATCACCCAAACAAACCCAAACAAACCGAACAAACAACCCAATCAAATAAATACAAACAAACAACGCCAAACAAATCCAAACAAAAATTAGCCTGATTTTAGCAGGAGGCCCGCTTCCGAATATTTACCCAAACTTCAACACCATCCATATGTTTAGTCAAACAACCATAATTACCAAATTCACCTAATTTCGTGGAACTCACAAAGTCAAACATCTAATCCAAATTTTCGCGAATTCCTTGACTTTCGTTTCGAAGTCGTTTCGCTTCCTTCAATACCTGACCCATTTTATTCATGGACGATTCCGTGTTTTATCCTATATGCATTGCAACTTTTATCCACGATTCATTGCAACGAAAAAGCACCACGCAGACGTTGTGCTTTATGTGAAATGAAGACTTAATATTTGTAAATCATACATCGTTGCGAGGGAGTGCTCGAAAAGTCGTTGAGTACTGCTGCCGAGGCTAAAGTGAAAAAATATTTTTTTCAAGTGCCACATCGTCGATGACGTAGGTAAGCATAGATTCAATGACCCTGCTATACCTCCCTCGTATCGTGAGGCACGAAATGCGAACAGAGGGGGAGAGAGATAGTCGTGACAACGCATAGTTCTAGATATGATAAGATGAACAGTTTAAATAGTGTTAATCGCGAATCGGCCGAGAAGAGGGGCATTTTGGCGAGTCTCAGTAAAGCTAGTCTTAATATTGAAAGAAGAAATTCTTGTATAATTTCTCAGACGGTAATTCTCTGTTAAGTATAAATACATTGCGATGAAACACAGTTGCTAGGCACACGCGGCACTTGGTAACGCACAGGCGTTCACGAGATTACACTACTCATTACGCAGTCTTTATAGGAAAGTAAAGATGTACGCATCACTATATGCATATGTATATGAGGTATTCCACGTGAATCCGGTGGACTTTTTCACTGAACCCCGCCATTTCTATTCATTTTGTTTATTTGATTCCACTGACTCTAAAAGACACCCTGCATTTTTTTTCATTTTTCGAAACAACGTAAAAACAACATAAAAACAACATCGAAACAACGTAAAAACAACATAAAAACAACATCGAAACAACGTAAAAACAACAAAACATTTTTCGAAACAACGTAAAAAAAAATCTCCGAAAAAAACGCCCCTATTTAGAAATGTGAAAAAATTCCCAAAAATGCTTGATTATATGTAAAATTTTCAGGCTATCACCCGCAGTAGAAGTATGATTTTTTTCTGTGCTTTCTGAGCGATTAGCGTTTAAAAAAATCAAAAAAATTCACTGCTAACTGTTCGAGGTCCATGATTGTGATTTGGTTATTCAAACATGATCAAAAGAATTCATTGTGGGTATCAAAATATTTAAGTATCCGCCCGAAGCAAGCGGATCTTGAATTTTTTAAACGTTAATCGCTCAGAAAGCACAGAAAAAATCATACTTCGACTGCGGGTGATAGCTTGAAAATTTTGACATATAATCACGCATTTTTGGGACTTTTTGTGAGATTTTTAAATCGGGGCGTTTTTTTTTTGGAGAAATTTTTTTTTAACTCAGGGTTGTTTCGAAAAATGTTTTTAAAAAATCAGGGTGTCTTTTGGAGTCAATGGAATCAGATTTAAAAAAATTAATCGAATCGGCGGCGGTCAGGGAAAAAGTCCACCGGATTCACGTGGAATACCTCACACGCATACAGGTGGGGATTGTAGATCCGCCTTTCGTGGTTTTTTGACCAAAAACCGCTGCAAAAACGTAATTTCAAAAAAAATATATAGATTTTACTAAAACTCTAATCGGTTAAATGATAAAACCCAACGTTTTTTTACTCCAAATTTGTCATTTTTAATCCAATAGTTGTAAAGTTATTTTTGAATTTACAAAAAGCTCAATAACCGTACGGATTTTTTAGAGGTAAATCTCAGCTATTTCTAGTCGTTCTGAGAAGAATTTTCTAGTTTCATTGCGTTTGCTTTTTCGCCTTTAAAATAATAACTCGAACATCTTTTCGCGCCTTTTTTGGCCACGATCTGAAACTTGTCGTTCTAATAAAAAATTTGTAAAGTGTACTCATATTTCCCGTCGGCATAGTATATATACGTTTTCACTATGAGATGTGGTAGCATCTTGACGCCAAGTAACAAAAAAGAAAATTTCAGAGCCATCGCTTTCGACGCCACTGACGAACACGCTGCGTCTTCTTTATACAGCAAGTTGGCTTCTTCATGATCGTTTCGAATTTTGATTCGACGTCACGCGAAAATTCGTCGACGAATCGAAAATTTAATGACATATGTGTTATGATTTTTTCCTATCGAGTGTGTGATTAGGTTATTTTTCAATCCATCCCATGCAGAAATTTTGACCGGGATACCCTATGTCCGATCAAATCCCGATCAGGATTTGTCATGGATTCCCCAAAACCGGTATCCCGGTTAGAATCCAACTTGCATCAGTATTGGCATATGTACGACGCCGATGGCATCATTTTGAAAATTTTGGCGTCACGTGTATTTTCTGTATCACTATGGAATTCCTATCTATAGATAGGAATTTCTGTCTATAGATTCCTATCTATAAAATTCCTATCTATAGATAGGAATTACATAGTAATACCGAAAATACACGTGATGCCAAAATTTTCAAAATTATGCCATCGTCGTCGTACGTATTCCGATACTGATGCAAGTTGGATTCTAACCGGGATACCGGTTTTGGGGAATAAGTCTCCGTTTATACCTACCGACACGTCGGTGGGTATAAACATGTATTTAAGACAAATTAAAATCAAATTCACAATGATTAGATTAAAATTTACACCAACCGTGAGTTCTTACGTATTTCGAGAGAAAACATCTCGTCGAGGCAAAGAAATTGTTGCAAAAAAAGTTGTGAGTTTCAAATATTACATTATAAATATGAAAAAAATCACAAAATGAGTTGTGAATTTCCTCAAGTTGAAGAAAATAAAAATCGATTTCACGACAGTTATATTAAAATTTACATCACAAGTGTAAACGTATTTTGAGAGAAAACATTGTGTTGAGGCAAAGAAATGTTCGCACAAAAAGTTATGTGCAAAAATTTCTTTGCCTCGAGGCAATGTTTTCTCTCAAAATACGTACGAACTCACTTTTGGCGCAAATTTTAATCTAATCATTTTGAATTTGATTTTAATTTGTCTTAAATACGAAAAAATTCACAACTAATTTTGTGAATTTTTTTGTATTTATAATTTCTTGTCAATACATTTGCATTCACAGATTTTGATGTGAATTTTTTTTAATTCACATCAAAATCTCGCGATGAGCGCGATCTGCCATTTGAATCTTTGGACACATTTTTTTTTACTTATAGTTTAATGCACCAAAACTTTATAAATATTATTTATTTTTATAATAAATTTAACATGTCATAATTCCATTTTTGAGATTTTATTTCAGCCTGTATTCACCAGTGATCCTTCCCAGATTCCTCAATGATTCCATGGGGAATCTATTTAGAGTCATTAAAGGATCCGGTTCTGGATCCCTAATGGAATCCAGTTTACGGATCTTACATTTAGTCTTCGAATCTGATCCGATATCGGACTAGATCCCGACTGGGAGCCCGGGATACAAGTCAGAATCCAGCTGTATCCCTGCCAAAATTTCTGCACGGGATCTACTCAATCCTAAAATCTCACAATAATGTTTCGAATTTCCGAGCAATTTCATAACCCTGAAAATTATTCCACACTCGTGGATTACTAGAATCGAATAAAGTCATTTGGTCATGCCGTAAAAATAGGACAGACACCTTTCTGAGGGTTGATTAACGCATTGGTTAAGGAGTTAGGCCACAGTAACGGGTATAAAATCATGTGCGAATTTAAGAATTTTTTTTCGTATGAAAAAGTGTTGCAATCATGAAATTAATTACACATCTATTTAGTACGAATATTAAGCTGTTAGAATTTTTTTTTGTTCGATGTATAAAACGGCCGACTACTCGAAACTTTTCGAAACAGCTTTTTTCCAATTGGCGTGACAAATAACTTCAACAATTTTCACTCGATTTACTTCAAATTTCAAAGTTATGTTTCTAATTGCATTTCACAGAGAAGTACGTACGGAATTTCTGATTAATCGAAAACTTTTCATTTTTAGAGCAATTTTATACGAAATTTTTCACTGAAAATTCATTTCTTAAGTTCAAATGCCTACAACTTTTAAATAAAAAAAAATATTTTTTATATTCCGTACGTACTTCTCTAGGTATTCTAATGTAGATTGACGAGAATTTTTGTTCTAGGTCAAAAATTGTGGATGCTAAACATCACGCTGCGGAGCGCGTAAAAAAAGATAACAAAAGAAAATATTAGTAGTCGGCCATTTTGTACATCGAAAAAATATATATATATATATATTTTCTAACAGCTTGATATTCATAGTAAATAGATGTGTAATTAATTTTATGAGTTAATCACTTTTTCATACGAAAAAATGGTTGAATTCGCACATGATTTTGTACCCGTTACTGTGGCCTAACCCCTTAACCATGTACGCCAAGAACTTGCACATTTTCAGTGTACTTGTGTGGTTCATATGTCGTATTATCCTCTGACGGCGATGTTCTTTTTTTGTTATGATAATGTCATTTTTTCAATGAAAATAAAAAATTTTCAACAACATTATTTTTTAGGTTTAACATTTTTGTGTACCACATTTCTCGCATACTTGCATAGTATAGTATACTATATTGTAATTGGCTATTTTATAAATCATTACATTTTTTTGGTACTAGTGATTAGTGGACAAAAAATAAGAAGACCATTGTTTGAATTACAATAGAGAATTATTATTTTTAAGGAAATCCATAATTTTTTAAAGTAAAACAAACAACAATTATTTCGAGTCCATTTTTTATGACTCGCAACTTTCGCAATTTTTCTCCGTCTCACAGTACACTGTTATAAAGGTTCCCAAATGATTTCACGGATCGATTCGAGACATTTAATTTATTTATTATACTACTTACCATTGTTTGCGTTAAAAATATTGCGATTGTGTTTTTGGCTCCCAAATTTTAGATTGACTTATTGCATGGCCCTTTTCAGAAGAATGATGTACTTTAATCTCACAGCAAAGCTTGTCGCAGTTTCTGTCAAATTACTTGATTGCAAATGACTTGATTGCACATTTTTTTCAGTCAATCATACGTTCGATGTCTATTTCTATTGAAAAATGTACTATGTACGATTCGACGAAGCGTGAATAAACTATGTATTACCAGCTAATCCAGATGTTGTTAAATATTATAGTTAAAGAAAAAAGAAGAGTACGTTTTCGACTAAAAAGAAAACGTCGCGAGGTGCTCCCCTCTGGTGTTGATATTTGTCATGCTGCTAAATCGAGTCGGTACAGTCGCCACGTAGTTTTTTTTTACATCATCGGACCCCATTCTTAGGGGCGAAATGCACCCGCAAATCGAAAGACACCCCTATTTTTGAGGGTGCGTTGTACCCCTTGAATGTGGGGATGTTTTTCGTTTATCGGCGATAACTTTTCAACAAAACAAGATACGAAGAAATTTCAAGTTGCATTGATGTTTCAATTTTCGAGTTCTATAAACTGGAGATAAGAACATTGCGGATAACAACAGATTTCGTATTGTTTATTGCAAAAATGCAATTTTTAATTATGTATCATCGAAAAATTTCATCCGATTGGGATGGAATTTTGCACAAGATAGAAAAGTAGCGGATACTTCTTTTTGCTTTTTCGATATCTCGCAATGAAGGGATCGCAACCACCCTTCGATTGTTTGGCCAATATCGACGTATAACCAGCGATACCTGGTTAAATTCATATTAATATAAGCTCGTTCGATGACTCGATCAAATATTTATGGAAAATACACTCGCTCCACCCTCCACGCCGTTTTGACAAGGAAACCGCCAAAAGGGTTTAGTCCCCAGTATTGAAAAATAAATGGAGATATTAAGGCCTTAGGCCACTCTAGAGGCCGAAAAATAGGCTTTATGGGCTTTTTTTTTCAGAAAAACTACAAAATAAATCGAGATTACAAAAAAGGGTATTTATCATACATATCAGTGACTGTATACAATAATTTTTTTGAAGCTATTGATTTCAAAATGGCGGCTGTGCAGCGTTTATCTCAAAACTACTGTTATTAACAATTATCTGACGATTTTTTAGGCAAATTTTTAAAAAGTGAAAAATTTCGTCAGATAATTGTTAATAACAAATGAACTATGCAATATAAAAAAAATCCTACGTACTTCCATAGACAATATATTTTTCAATATATATTCAACTTTTCAAGTGAATTGGTTGAAAATTGTCTGAGTTATGTTTCCGGCCAACTTAAAAAATGCAGTTTTGAGATCAACGTTGCACAGCCGCCATTTTGAAAGTAATCGCTTCAAAAAAATGATTGTATACAGTCACTGATATGTACGATAAGCACCCTTTTTGTAATCTCGATTTATTTTGTAGTTTTTCTGAAAAAAAAAATCCCCAAAAAGCCTATTTTTTCGGCCTCCAGAGTGGCCTAACTCCTCAACGCCAATCGAAATCAAAGTAAAGTGAGTCATCATATTCGATATGATTTTTTTTTTATTCCGCCCAAATACCATTTTTAATGTGCTGAACGCATACGTAGAAATTAGTGTTTTTAACTTTCGTTTTTCAGCCATAGCTTCTGAACAGGGCGAGAGAAAAATGAAATGCAAATAGCACAAATATTGTATTCTTCGATGGATATTCACATTTATGATGATAACGATAAATATAACAACAAAATGCGTATTGTTTATCGCAATAGATCGTTTTTTGCATGCGTACCTACGAAGATTTTCGTCTCATTGGAATCCAACTTTGTACATGTGTAAAGAACGGATACATGTTTTTATTTTATTTAAGCGACATGTCACACTTAACGGGTGAAATTTTTGGCTGATTTGGGGGTAGAAATAGGTGAGGTTTTTGCAATACCCGGCTAACTTTGTGCTCCTGAAAACAGCTGGATTACAATCGGATATTCAAGAAAAAAAGTTCTCCCCCGAGACGTACTACCTTCGAAGATTACATTTTCGGACAAAAGTCCTAGCATTTATTTATTTAATAAATTCTTTAGCTATATATTTTTTTATGAATTATACGTGATTACTAATTTGACCCACTCTACAAATATGCCAAATTTCATTGAAATCGGAGGGGGAAACCTCGCGACTTTTCCTCGTAAGTCAATTTGGCCTGAAATGTCTCATAGAAATATTAAGAGTATACGTTATGGTATAAAGATATGATCGGTAGTCGACTAAAAGCGACGATGTTGAAGTCACTCGTGATTCTTTCTTATCAATACTCTCGAGTAACCCACCGAAATATGTTAAACTTACATATAATTAACGATCAATTTCGAAACGATCATTATTATTATTATGATTACTAGCTATTACGCGAGGCTTCGCTCGCTTATATGTTGGGCATTTACTTTATGTGTGTGTGTGTCAAGAATGGGTTTTAGGGTCATATAGTATCAGGTTATTATGGAAAACAAATTTCGATACAGTTTAAAAAAATACGCTCTTCTAAATGGCTTGATACATTCTCATAGTCGTATCACCAAAAAAAGAAGATAAAATATTGATTTAGGTAATAATTGAAGCTGATGAAAGTATTTCACATTGAGTATGTACTGAAGAGCTCCATTATACGCGTTGCGGAAAGTTTCCCGAAAAACAATTGCCCAAATGACAATTTCTCGACAACAATTGCACGGATAAACCATTTTTCAAATACAATTTCCTGGAAAAACAACTCCTCGAAAACAATATCCCGAATCGACAATTTCCCGAATGAACAATTTCCCGAATGAAACACTTGCCGAAAAAATATTTTCGACAATTTATTCGGGAAACAAATTTTCTCGGGTCGTATTTTCTCGCACTAATTTTTTTGTTACTGATTTCGACATAAGCAAGCGCCATAAATATACGTTTGCACCCTCAGCATAACCCAGAATCAACGACGTGGATATGGCGGGTTCTGCCTCCTTTTTTATTTTCTTTCCTTTTACTTTAATTTTTTTAGTATCATTTATTTTTTATTTTTAACATTTTTATATTTATATTTAACCCAAACAAGCCCAAATAAAAAATTTGTCCATTCGGGAAATTGTATCCGAGAAATTGTTCATTCGGCAAAATTGTGTACGAGAAATTATCCGTTCGATGAACCGTGTTCGGGAAATTGTTCATTCGATAAATAATTCTTTCGGAAAATTGTATTAGAGAAATTGTCATTCGGGCAATTGTTTTCGAAGAATTTTCCGCAAAAGCGGAATTTATTTTGAGAGGTTCTACTTGAAGGAGTCATATAAAACAAAGTACAGAGAAGTCCTTGGAACGTTCATTTTCATATACTAGAGGCTTGGTAAAAGAATCAATTGTTGCCATTCTAATTCTCTGAGCTTGATACCAGCCTTAAAAATGGACGTCCACACATTGGAATTTTAGAGTATTATTACGATTATCATCATTGAGTAATTGCAACAATGAATAATAGACACCCAAGATGGAGAGAGAGAGAGGGGGAGAGAGAGAGAGAGAGAGAGAGAAAAAGAGAGAGAGAGAGATCGACAAAGTTCCAATGAGAGAACCAGATTCGAGCATATGCATTTTTCTCGTCAATTAATTTGTTTACAATGTAGCAAATAAAAGTTTTGACTCCGTTCACCGAGTTCGCTGATATCTTTGGCCGTGTGATACAACACTCGATAAGTGTCCGCCCGGTCTCGCGAGACGCGTATTACGCAAAGAGAAAGTACTCCAACACTGTATAGTTATTTAAAATAACAATAAAGGAAAATAAAGGAAACGAGATATATCGCAAAATCAACGCGGGTTAAATTAATAATGTACAGCAATGCAGGATGTACACAATGAAAAAAAAAACGTATTGTCGATGAGAGAATTGAAAAAACTTCGCGTGGAAATCGGTGTGAATATTGTAATTGAGTATGGAGTTCATCGATTCCGTAAGAGTACTTGTGAATATATATATATATATATATATATATATATATATATATATATACAAACACACACACGCGCACAAAACAGTACAGATTTGATTGATCGATCGATTAACCGATATCACACACGAATCTTCGACTAGTATTGCGCTCATGGAGCGTGGAATTCCGATTGGAAATCAGAAAATTGCTGACGAGAAATTCTTAGCGAAGTGATAAGATAGCAATACACATGTAATCGCTCAGACAATCGACGATTTATTACTTTCAATTTTGATTAAAAACCAGTTACCGACCATCCCCGGTGATTCGTGTGAAATCTCATCGGTTCTTCGAAATTTTCGCAACATCACGCGGATTGCAAATACACGCGAGCGTACACAAAATCGTTATAAATATTGACCGCAGTTCTTTAAACGTGGAATATACATTTACAACGTTAAAAAAATCGATTTCTTTTTTTTCCCTTTAACCCTTTAACGGCTACGCGTATTTCTGGATGGCTCAAAATAATTTCCTCGGTAGTATAGCAGAAAAAAAGGGTTCAATATCAATGTCCAACCATAATTTTGTCGATAAGGGCCTGGAAAGTAGTATTTTCGGACTGTAGCAAATTTGCTAGTAACATTTTCATCCGCTCGGTTCGAATTATTATTCTAATTCAATCAAAAATCTTTAAACCTTTAAAATCTTTAAATTATTTGCTACAATGGCAGTTAAAGGGTTAAACGATAGAAGTATATATGTAGAATATTTTTCCAACGTTTCAAAGCGAAATACAAAAAACTTCAAACGTTACAGCCCGTCAACGTTGTGCCCCACCGCTCGCATTCGGAGCGGGCGTAAATTTCAAACGCGTTTTTCTCGAAACTCCATTTTTCCAATTGGCGTACAGGATTACTCAAATCTGTTAAGTCGATTTAGTTGAAACTTGGTAGAAATATTCATAATATTGCTACCTTCTAATCGACAAGAATTGTTTTTTAAAAATTAGAGAAAAAAAACTGTTTTTTAAATTAAAATTTTGCAGGAATCATGCGTGTAGGGTTGATTTTTTTTTGGAAATGCGTACCATTCTCTTAAATTTGTATTTTATTCATTTTTATTACTGTCAAAACGAAGCTATACACAGCTCCGCCATTTTTATGATAAATGAATTTCAAAAGATTGTTTTGTATACTTAAATATACTATTAAAGTATACCCATAGTTTGATAAATGTACAATCATTATTTTTTCGTTTTAGGGGAGGGTAGGGGTTTCAGCGTGAAAAAAAAACACTTTTTGGCGATTTTTTTTTCATCTACATGGATAGAGTAAATTAATTGAAACCTTTTGTACATTGTTAAGTGTGATTTCAAGAACTTTCCGTAAAATTTGTACGCGAAAATATCCACAAACAATCCGGTGCCGCGTTTTTCTCGAAACCACTTTTTCAGTCCGTGGTCACTGCCATTTGAAAGCTACATGACCGATTTATTTCAAACTTGGTACACACTTTCTACATATAAAATACCTCCCCTCAACGGATAGTTTAAGATTTTTTTTTACATCGAGGGGGTTTTCCACCCCCAAAATGGCGGAATTTTTCGTGAAAAATAGCACTTTTCACTTTACATGGCCGCCAAAAATTTAGAAATGAAAAAAAAAATTATCAAAGACCGTCGGGGGGAGGATTTGATGATACTTTGACTAAATTTTAATGGCACTTGATTTCAGATAATTTCTAGCTGAGATACAGTGAACACCGCAAATCGTGTTTTTCCAAAGGCGTTCTCGGAATAGCTTTGTCACCGGCTTGTTTGTGGATATTTTCGCGTACAAATTTTATGGAATGCTTTTGAAATGGCACTTAACAATATACAAAAGGTTTCAATAAATTTACTTTATCCATATAGATGAAAAAAATTCGCAAGAAAGTGTTTTTTTTTACGCTGAAACCCCTACCCTCCCCTTAAAAAAACCCTTAAAATAGCTTATTCTTTTCCAGTCCAAATGCAGAGGAAGCTGTTGTACCTCGACGCCCTATGTACCACCGCCCTATGTGCCACTCCACTTTTTTAAATGTCCCCGCTCTTTTTGCGGATGTTTGTTTGTGATGCGGTGACGTTTTGAGAAGGCAAATCAACATAAAGTTAGTTCGTGACAGTCACTCCTCGGCGTTTGGACCTGAGACGTTTTTGAAATTTTTGGTGCCGAAAATTAAGATTTTTATTTTTTTTGCTTTCTTCATAACTTGCATTATTAGCTACATAATTATTCATAACTTGCTGTTTTAGAGAGGTACTTTACTAGCGTTTAAGACGTATTAGGCTGATTTTAGGTAAACACAACCGCACCATTTTTATATGTGAGTAAAGATCAACAGGTGGAGGTGTTGTACCTTGATCCTGGCAAACCCGCTGTACCTTGATCGTGGTCAAGGTACAGCACATATCTTTGGAGATGATTTTCTGATCGGCATTGTACAGATATTTGGGATTTCGTGACAATGCTTTAGTGTTTGCACGAAACGAGGGAATCCTTAACGTATATTGGTGATTTTTGTGCCTTTAAACATGATGGTATAATTTAATTTGTTCTAGGTGGCCAGAAAAAGAAGATTTGAACTTATATCCTTGTTCAAATATTGAAGAGAAAATAAAAAAGCTTGAAAAACGAATTCTCAGAGGGAATTCTATTCCGTTCCTGAAATGAACAAATATTGGGAGCGTACCTGTTGAGTAAGAAACCTCTAAGAACAATAATTAGTTTAAGAGAAAAAGAAAACAGCATAATTTGATTATAAAATTCCTGATTTCGATTTAAAGAAAAAAGTAATAATTTTCTATATTTTGAACTTAGAAACTAAAGAAATTAGAAAAAACGTATGTTTGGGAAATATTTTTTTGTTAAAATACAGAGATCTGCTATTACGTAAGTTGAATAATGATACCATAAACATCATAACCTTAAAAAACATAAATAATATTTAAAGTTGTCGAAAAATTGCCTTTCATTTTACCGAATTCTCACTATGATCAAGGTACACCAGCAATGGTGTACCTTGATCAACATGCCACTTTTTTTTTTTAATTGCGTAAAAACTATCAAAATATTTGTCTATACTTTTGTGTAATTTATATTATGAGCCCTATTAGTTGCCTTTTACGATACAATTTATTTCATCAGTATATGTATCATATTTTCAGTTTTATATATCATTGAGCGCAAAATGTATCAAGGTACTGCAGCTTCCCCTATGTGCCGCCTTAACTTGTTGAAAACATAAAATAAAAACCATGAGCCTTCTTTGTAGGAGCACAAATTTTCGGGCTCAGAATTTTTCAGAAAATGTTATCCTCGTATGCACGATCGTTTGATCCATGGATTAAATTGTTAGATGATGTTCAAGTTTGCGTGGAACAAAAATGTTTAACAAAAACTATTCTATATTGATAGATTCCTATTTTCATTGCAATCTAACCATGCAACCTTCAACATTGATGGCCTGTACCATAGAAGGCGTTTACGAAGACTCGTTTTACTATTCCCAGTCGCCACCAGCTAATATGGAGAACGATCCGATCCAGGGTATCGTTCAACACCCTTTTGCGGTCGTGCAGATACAAAAGTATTTATACACAAGGATGAAGTATTCCCAGCACAGCGCACTTTCTCGGATTATTATTATATTATTATTTATCATTGCGGACCTTTTTTTTATTGTATTGAGTTCGATTTTTTTAATGCAAATCGAGTAGGAAATGAATTTTAAAGGTTCGTCGGAATCGGCTGGTCCCGCGGGCACCCACTAATCTATCCAATTGACACGGAATGCCTCATGCACTCTCTCCTTCGCTCCTCCGGTACACCTGAGTATACATAAATACGTAAGAGTGTACATGAACAAATATAACGATCGGAGGTGTGCGAGAGCGCCAGGAATCCTAGACACGGTCCAAAAGATATATATATATATATATATATATATATATATATATATATATGTTCGTCGTTGTACACGAGCGCCGTTGATGAGCAACATGCACGTGTCCGTCCTCGTTATAGGTTGGAAAATTTCTAAACCGGAGACCTGCGCGGCGTTTTATTAGAGCATATACGCGTATATTAATCGCAGATATTGGCGATATCGAGCTGCTGACAGAACGATTGATCACACTTGAATTTCAATTGCCACTCTATTTCGTCACGACTTGAAAAAAAACTCCATTTTTTTCGTCTAACATGTGCGCAGGGGCGCCTCCATTAAGATCTTAGGCCACAGTAACGGGTATAAAATCATGTGCGAATTTAACAATTTTTTTTCGTATGAAAAAGTGATTTACTCATAAAATTAATTACACATCTATTTAGTATGAATATCAAGCTGTTAGAAAATATATTGTTTTCGATGTACCAATGGCCGACTACTCGAAACGTCTCGAAACAGCTTTTTTTCAATTGGGGTGACAAATAACTTCCACAATTTTCACTCGATTTACATAAAAATTTTAAGTGATGTTCCTAATTGCATTTCGCAGAGAAGTACGTACGGAATTTCTGATTAATCGAAAACTTTTCAGTTTATGAGCACTTTATGAGCAGTTATAACGAAATTTTTCACTGAAAATTCATTTCTTAAGTTCAAATACCTACAACTTTTGAATGAAACAATATTTTTTTAATTCCGTACGTACTTCTCTAAGTATTCTAATGTAGATTGACGAGAATTTTTTTTTTTGCTCTAGGTCAAAAATTGTGAATGCTAAATGTCTCGCCGCGGAGTGCATAAAAAAAAGATAACAAAAGAAAACATTAGTAGTCGGCCATTTTTTACATCGAAAAACAACAAAATATTTTCTAACAGCTTGATATTCGTCCCAAATAGATATGTAATTAATTTTATGAGTGAATCACTTTTTCATACGAAAAATGGCCTAGGCCCCTAAAAGCCTAAAAAACGCCAACTACTATCTTTTTGTGGCCAGATATCCGCAAAACGAATGTCAACATTTTAGGCAAAAAGAATGCCGTAATTGCGACGGAACTGACACTTCCTTTTTGACGTTCCAATGATAATTCGTACTGAAACATTGAAAATGGTGGGAAAAAAGAAAAAACGCACACTAATAAATGAATGATCTGTTTGAATAACATTTGAGGACATTAATTTCGTAAGATATTTTCCGATAAGCTATTCCGTCGAAAAGGGGCTGAAATAATTTTCACGATCGATGTATTAGGGCCACATTTGTTTTACGACTTTACTCTGCCTACGAATCGGCGTTTAGATCATGTGTCTGCGTACTGTGTTGAGGGAAAACTATACGTGAAAGACATACAAAAGAACATCCTACACCCTTTGCTACGTGTACGCGCGTCCCCCATGAACGATAAATATTAATGAGGAGACTTTTTCTTCGAGTCTCTTTGTACGTTTGTCTATCTTCGAATGTTGTCTCGAATATTCTTTATATTAATTGGCTCCGTGCATAGGTGGGGACAGTGTTGGGCGTTGATCAATTACATTTTCAATCTGCTCATTAATTGACTCAAAAATTGATTGTATTTAATTTACTTACAGGTAACATAATTGCAATTACACTATTAGTTGCATGTTGTAATTGATTTATTTGGATTGATCTATGTTAATTACAACACGCAATTAAAACAAACAATTAATCTTTTAACTTTACAGATATCAGATGAAAAAGATTTAGATATTATTATTGATTATTATATATATAACAATTGATTAATTGTTAATCGTGAGTTTTCACAATTACAATTAATTAATTGTTCATTGTTATAGCCGTGATTAACAATTCATTAATTGTTAATCTTCAGTTGCCCTAGCAATTGAATTCTGCCAAACGCTGGGTGGGGGTAATAGAATCGAACGCAGCATTCCCCAGTGGACGAAAATTGCAATAAACTCGGCTATTTATCTGTCGAATCTGTATAAGCGTAGTACGAGATTGTTGCAAAAAAAGGGTAAATATTGTTCTATTAAAAAGGGTCGAGACAGGTACTGTTTAATAAATTGCCAAAATACCGGAGGGAATACTAAATGCAAATTTGATTGATTTCCTCCGACAAATTGGAAGTTAGAACAACGCAACAAATGAATAGCTGCAGTTTTACGTTTAAAGAAGTTTTGTAAGACGTCAAAGAAATAGAGATTTGCATTATGACACGAGCTTGAATTATTAACAATTCACAATTCCTCGAATTAATTAATTTTTCACAATAACTCTAAGGTGGGGATTAAAATATCGAAGGACCAAATATAGATCGACAAATATTTCGAAACGACAGAATTATGAACTCTCAAAATAAGGAAGGTTTAATTATTCGAAATTTTATGTTTTGATCGAATAAGAAATCGAATGACTATAAAGCAAAGCATCATTTATTCGAGAGCACATTTATCTGAAAACGTATATTCAGATCGTCTGCAATTTGAGACATACAAATATAGATTCGAACAATCTTTAACATCTATATCTCCGAAACAGAAAAAAGCGAGTATCTAATATTCGTAATACCGCCTATAGCGAAAAGCAATATATCGAGACGCAAAATATCGATGGTCCGAAATGGCAAATGCTAAAATGGGGAACATGGTATGGATGCCCTCCCGGCCAACCGCTAACGCTATCTGCCTCGATCACAAGTTTTCGCCATCCGGGCCGTTCGACATTTTGACCCTTCGCTATTTTAACCACTCGACTTTTTGGCCGTTCGATTTAATGCTTTCTGTTTTTTGAACCGTCGCTATATTTACAATTCGAAGATGCGTCTTCTCGAATTATTTGGTGTTATTTATATAAGCAATTCGATATTATGTCTCTCAATATTTTTTAAATTGGTTTTTGTTTTTCGCTATATTTCAACTTCGAGATATTCGTATTCGGAATTTTTATTTACGACTATATAAACCCTCCGAACATTGATCTATCTATATTCAAACATTCGACATTTTTTAATCCGATATTTCAGCCCATCCGAATATTGATCCAACGATATTTCGACTCCCACCCCTGCCTCCCTGACGTATTCAGCAGGTCCCAACGATTTTCCCTTAGATTGAGTTTGAGGTTGGAAATTAATGTTGTGCTATGCTCCCGAAGCTGGCTACAAAACTATGCTTATTTCGGTCCAAAGAGAAAATTTTATTTATTGTATTATGATGTGGCGCCGCAACAATGTATGTTTTTTAAATTTTTATAAAAGCAATTATATAGCTTCATTTGTCTCGTCTTATAACAAAATACAAGTTACCAAATATATATTGATTTCAAGCAAACTTTCCTCACTTTATGCACTTAAGGTGGCTACTCAAGGTCTTTGTGGGGCAGGCGGCAAGAGGGGAACTCATGTGCTTAAACACGGACGCCTGTAACGGCTGCCAACCCCGAATAATCAAATTTTCGGTTACGTAGAATACATAAATTTCAGCTAATAAATATGTGGAATGCATATAATTGACTGTTTAGAAATGTTAAGAATTTTTTTTTGTTTACTCACATCGCGAAATGAGTTATTAACCAAGTTGAAAAGTGGCAAACGCGCAATTTAGTTCTCAGTAACTGGTATCACTGAGCTCAGATACGAGCGCCACATCGTGAGCGCGCAGCTGTCAAACATCCTTCGTGAATTCCGTTTTACTGATCGGCGAACATGAAAAGATGGAAGGGAAAAATGCAAACCGAAAAACAGTACAATCGACGGTTGGAGCAAGTACAACCTGGAAAGCGGCGGGAAAAAGTGGTTGAGCCGGAAAATGAATGCGCAGTCGAGGGACGACGCGTAAATGATTTGGAGGTTATGTTGAAACACATGCACTGCAGCTTATGTAAAGAATGATTCGAAATATTTAAGTACTCTTTACGAAACCGCGGTAAGAAATTCATAGCAAGGAAGCAATAGTTTGTGCGTTTCAAATTTTGGCGCCTATTCAAAATGGCCGACTTGAAAGCAGCATTGCCACGTGCCGTAGGGTGCTTTATCGTTTTACGCGAATCAGCTGAAATTTCCTGTTTCATTTCACGAATATCTCGATAACGAGACAGACAAAACGCTGTACTCTTCGTTGAAATTATTCATAAAAATCTCAATATTTTTTTTCCATTCTATTTCTATTCAATTCTAACTATTTTTATTATGTTGCGACAGTCGTATCCGAGTTCTCATGAAGCTTTTGCTATGTCGCCCGTGTATACAAGCCTAACTTCAATAATTAATTGCTCAACAATCACGCAGACGAAGTGCTTGAATTTTTACACGGAGTCGTGACACCTGTTCGCAAACATCCTCAACAAATTTCAGCAAATTCTTACTTTGTCGCGATAGCTGAGCAACCTCCTTAACTGAAAGGAAACGCTTCTTGCCGTCTTTGGCCAGACAAATTGATGTAATGCAAACAAATTAAATGCAATTGAGGCGCGATTTTAATTTTTCTAATTTATCACAATATTATAACCACAATTTCCGAGCTTTTGACAGGGCCGACAAAAATACGAACGCTACGCGGCCCCAGGTTTGCGCACGGAGCCAATAATAACATGAATGATGCCAACACCAACGATACTAACAATAATAATCATAATGTTAAACTATTTTTATTATTATTGTCGTGTAATACGACTATTTTTAACATTACACAGTTAATAAAGCATTATTACTATTATTGCTATTATTACTATTGATACGATAATAATGATTATAATGTCGGTTCAACGACACTGTAATGTCAGCGCCACTTACTGCCCCATAATCGACCAACAACCTTAATACTGACGTGAGAAACTTTTTGTACGTGCTACGCAATCAGCACGCTTCCTTGACGTCCGAAGATATTTATCTCGTATATATTGTTTTCTGGTGTTTTTTTTTGCGCTACCATTAGAACGATTTATTTTTGGTGCAACTTCCGGTGTCGGCGAAGAAAAGAGTGAGAAGGAAGAAGTCGAGGAGCAGAAGGCAGACCCGACGATTGACGTCGCAGATCACGAATCGAGAATAATTGCCGGTCGATTCGCAGCCCCGATCACGTGAATTCGGAGAAAGCCGGAACGGATATAAGGACGTAGGCTCGCCTGTGCGTGGTTGCGGCAAACGTCTCGTCTGCCGTATCAAAGAAGGGGTGAGGAAAAACGTACGCGATCCTAGGACACCTGTGCTTTTACTATTCATCGCCGATCCGCTTGATCGGAAGAAATGATTATGCTTTAATGATAAACCCGAACGAATTGTTTGCATACCAGCAGCGAAAAATGCCATTCGTTATATTCCTATCGATCATTCGCGTACATGCTGCTTTATTCGTATTTGTTATTTCCCTGTTTCAGATCCAAAGTTAATGGCTTTTTAGCCTGTGCTTAATTCACCAACTAAAACATATTTAACATTGAAAAATAAAACGAAAAGAAGAAAATACCACCGGGGCGTTATGATGTTTCGACGTTCTGTAAATATTTCCGGTCAATTTAACGTTAACTTTGCAATATATAACGAACAAATGAGTTACGAGAAATCGTGACACGTGTAGTTCGAGTTTGATTGAGGCGGGATATACATTTAGACAGGAAAAAAATAAGGAATATTGAGAGATTTTTAAAACGGAGAAATAATTATTCTACGATTATCAAACTTTAGGTATACTTTAATAGTATATTGAAGCATACAAAACAATTTTTTAAAATTAATTCATCATCAAAATAACGGCGCTGTGGCAGAGTGTTACATCAAGGTCGCCGCGGGAGTTGCGAATCGGCGTGCAGTCTAGCTTCCCGTAGACTTCGATTTGCAAAACAAGTTCTAACATTTTTTCAGTTAGAACATGTATATTTTCTATGTGACGGTAATTAAAATGAAGAAACTGAAAATTTGAGAAAATGACACGCATTTACCAAAAAAATCAACATTTCACGCAACATTTCTGCAAAATGTGGATTAATAAAGTAGTTTTGTTTCCGATTTTTCAAAAACAATGCTCGTCAAGTAGAAGATACCAATATTATCAATATTTCTACCAAGTTTCAACTCAATCGGCTTAATAGTTTTTGAGTAATCCTGCACGCCAATTTCGGCGATATCGGCCAAAAGAGCCAACAATTATTGGGCCAATGATTTCAATCTTTGTAGCGCCAATGTTGGTGATTGCACTTGGCCCTATGTGAGCCCTCTTAAAGGGCCTATGTAGAAATTGACCACTGGCTCTATGATGGGCCTTCACAGTTGGTCTATCTAGAAGTTAGTCTATCTAGAATATTGGGCCGTGAGTTTGTTTGGGTACGTGACAAATATTCAACCTATATCGGGCCAAGATTAGCCCGAGATTGGTCCTTATGGATACATATTTCATGGAATAACCTTGAAATAAATTGCGATTTGCGTATGTGACAGGTTTCGAAATTCGCATATTTTACTTACTTGTGTTGGTTATTTACAAATGCCAATAATAGGCCAAGACTTGATTACCAAAACTGAACTACAAAATATAGACGATTAATATATGACGTGCCAGTCATTTGCCTATTCTGGCACAATATACAGATAATGAATAACCCAAAGCTTTAATAAAATAAAAGCAGGTATGGTCTGACCCGCTTAGCCAATAAAGGGCTTAGATTAATTAAATGTAATTTCCAGTATTTCAGCATTGCCAGTTTTAAAATTGGCAAATTTCGATGAATTATCACGGCTGTTTATTGGTTTTAACAGATGGGCCCGGATAGGTTTTAGTACTGGGCTGATATTGTGCCAGTTCTCAATTTATAACGGAACAATAATGGGCCACTGTAATTGGCAGTACTTCAGCATCACCAGTTTAAAAATTGGCAAATATTGTTTATCTATCATGACTGTTTAATGAATTCAAAAGATGGGCCATGATAGGTTTTAACTATGGGCCGATATTGTGTCGGTTTTCAATTTAGAACGAGACAATAATGAGCCAATGTAATTGCCAGTATTTTAGGATTGCCAGCTTTAGGATTGGCAAATTTAGTTTAACTATCACTGCTGTTTATTGGTTTTGAAAGATGGGCCAGGATAATCTTTAGCAATGGGCCGATATTGTTGCCGGTTCTCAATTGATAACGGGACAATAATGGGCCAATATAATTGCTTGTATTTTAGCATTACCAGTTTTTTAAATTGGCAAATATAATTCAACCATCACGGCTATTTATTGGTTTTAAACGACGGGCCGATATTGTGCCAGTTTTCAATTTATAACGGAACAATATTGGGCCAATGGAATTGTCAGTATTTTAGTATCTCCAATTTTTAAATTGGCAAATTTAGTTTAACTATCACGACTGTTAATTAGTTTTTAAAGATGGGCCAGGACAGGCTTTAGGGATGGGCCGATATTGTGCCAGTTTTCAGTTTAGAGCGGAACAGTAATGTGCCAATATTATTCCTTTTT
The DNA here is from genome assembly GCA_964007375.1 of Ophion obscuratus. Lineage (NCBI taxonomy): Eukaryota > Metazoa > Arthropoda > Insecta > Hymenoptera > Ichneumonidae > Ophion > Ophion obscuratus. Next base: position 21,665,374 of record OZ023314.1, on the reverse strand, counting down.
TGTTGGCTTATATGATGGTCCCAATATTGGCGTAACATTGGGCAACTCATGGCAACCTCAACATGGGCGTTGACGGGCTGTAACGTTTAGAGTTTTTCGAAATTCGCTTCGAAACTTTAGGAAAATATTCTACATAAATAGTTCGGTCGTTTCAAAAAAAAAGAAATCGATTTTTGGATCGTTGTAAATGTATATCCCGCCTTAATCCTACCGCTTTCCGAATTACGACAATGTTCGTTCATTTAAAAAATAATTTTACATTGATTACGTGCAAAAATACGGTTCTACAATTTCCATCCTTATTTTGATGTCGTTTAGATTATACAATTAAACTAGCAATATGATAAATTGTTTACGTTTCTGAAAGAACAAAACGTGGGCCAAATTCCTTCGAGGGTGGGCGAAATCACACTGAGAAAAATGGAGGGTATTCTCAACCATATTTTAATTATATTTTATATTTCCCTGAGAGGGCGATAATATTTTGCAGCCAAAGTTACTGCCAAAAGTACTGCTTATTGATATTTTAGCAGTTACATGAATTTTGCACATAAGTTAACCGCAACCACCAATCTTACAAGCAGACTTTTATTCTTCAATTCTATATATAATATAGTAAGTTTATCTAAAATTGATATTCCCTGATACTTCAAAAAATGTACTTCCCCAAAATTCTAATAGTGAACTGAAATATATATACATTGATTAGAAATGTTGCTCGTGATTTGCGACGATGTTTATAGCGATTTGTACCATTTTATAAGATATGACCTGCTATATGTGTATTCAGTTCGTTATTCACGAGTTGGTACATGGCATCAATGCCTGTCTACTAAATGCATATCATATTTCATAAATCCAAAATTAAATAAAATTCGCAACTGAGAGTTCTACCACGATGACTTTTTATTATAATTCGCCATTCCCTGACCTCCTGTAATGATTTATTTCGAAGAAAATATTTCGCCTAATCGGAATCGAACCTAGAATCTAACTGCCTACCTTCTGCCTATCCTACGCACGCTGTCACTATGCTACCGAGTACTATTGGTATGTTTAGCACACATATGGCATAAGAGACTAAAGTAATTCCGGCTGTACTTCCGAATAGCTGTTACCTGCGATTTAGGTAAAATTTTGCACAGATCTTTTTTTTTATAATATAAGTCACTGTTTAAATGGATTTTTGGCGCTTCGCAATAGTTTTGTATCATATAATAGTGATTTATACCATATTATATGATACGACCTGCCAAATGCATAGTCATATCTATCCTACAAGAACAGAAGATGAACTACGAGAAGAAGTGTTGAACTGATATCCTATTTTTGCAATGCAACAAACATACTATGTAACAGTTTGTGAGACATGCATATTTCGTAAAACTATTAAGCTGCTGTTGCTCAAACTGCAAATTATTTACATCTTCGCTATAAGTAAACTTTACTATAATTTTTTTTCGAACGGCACTTTTCATAAAGTCTTCTAACAAATTATACCCGAAAAACGTCAATGTTAAGGGCGGGGCGTATTAAAAATTGTTTTTTCATTGTTTTTCATTTTTTAAATAAATGCATAATATATCAAGAATACTGTGTTAAAATTTCAAGTCGATCGGAGTAAAATTGACGAAGTTATGAGTATTTGAGCGTCTATTGCTCCATGCCGTTCTCTTCTCTTCTGCGTTTTTCAAACCGTCTTTCTGAGACTTGTCATATTTGAAGTCCGTGTGCACGATAACTCAAAATCTACTGGACCAATCGCTTTGAAATTTTGCACAGTACTTCTTCACATAATTCACCAGGTATTGTCGAGAGCTTTTTTGTTTTTTTTAAATAATTACTAATTTTTCAACAACAAATTAGCCGATTTTTTTTAGCGAAAATCGGGTTTTTGGCTCCCAAGTGCTACGAAAAATCGAAAAATCGAAAAAAAAAATCCTCCCGTCATTACCGCGAGAAACATCTCCTTTAACAAATGCATTTTGATTTTTTTGTTTCAAATGATTCTGTTGCGAGTTATGGTGCACACCGCAAACCAACTTTTTTTCGAGGCGCCTCCGGGGTTTAATTTTCACTCGCTCAATTTTGAATATTTTGCAATGCAAATTTAGGAGAATGTTGTTCAAATGTTACTTTATTATATGTAAATTTTTCAATAAACGAACACTATTCGTTACGCCAAAAAGAAATCTTAAAAACATGCCTTTTTTTCGCCGAATGAACTTTAGCCCCGCCGTTAAACATATGAATTGTGCAAATTTGACAAAATAGTAGAAGTTTGATTGAACAAAACTTAAGGTACTTTCCGAACACGGTGGTTACACTAGGTTGATTCTACCCGGTCAATTTTTAAACCAGTATTGTGACCAAGCTATCGATCAAAAAAGGTTCAAAAAAATTACTGAACATGCTTTGAACATTGTAGATGACGCACGAAACATTTATTTGTAAGAAAAGAAATGGCAAAATATTTTTTTTAATTCATAAAAACATGAAAGCGAAAAAAATGCACTTTTTCACTAAAAAAAATCATAACTCCGCGAATTTTCAATATTATTACCTAAAACTTGAATCTGAAACTCCTTAGATATAGGCTTTTCGGGAAAAAACCAGCCTAGTACGCGTTCGAAAAAAGGTACTAACGCTTTATTCGAATTTTGTAACGGTCCCTACGTAAAGAGGATACTCCAATCTTCAGATAGATGGCGACACAAGTCCCAGTAAAAATCGGGAACTATTGTGTATTTGGGCCCAAAGTTGATCGACGGGTCGATTTTACTCACGGTGAGCACGAAGGGTTAACGCCGATTTTGTTATAGCACTGAATTGACCAAATCTTTATTGTCAATTCTTTCACAATAGTGAATAATCATTTCGGGGATAATAGATAGTCAAACGCGCCACCAAAATCTCATGTCTTGGCACACTTTTCGCTTATAGTCGTGCTGACCATACTATGATTGCGGTGTCAATAAACTATAACGAATTTTACCATCCCCTCTTTTACCATGGGCGTTTGTTGTAAACACCATAGACTTTTCTCTCATGTCCGTGCAGAACTGCAAAATTATGGTTGTATCAAAACGATGTCTTAAGGCGGGATATACATTTACAACAAATCGATTTCTTTTTTTCCCTCCAAATGATAGATTCATTCATGTAGAATATTTTCCCAAAGTTCAAAAACGAAATTCGAAAAACTTTAAACGTAACAGCCCGTCAACCCTGTGCGCGTCAACAGTAATTGATAATTTAATTACTTTGTAAGAGATTACGTAAGTAATTAGTTTGCAATTTAATTCAAATTGTATGTAAATTTCAAACGCGTTTTTCTCAGAACTGCATTTTCGAAATTGACCTACAGGATTACCAAAGAACTATGATTAAGTTGAAACTTGGTAAACATTTTGATAATATTGCTACGATGAAAAGATGAAAAGACAGAAAATAAAAACTACTTTTTCAATTCAAATTTTACAGAAATTTCGCGTGAAACGTTTTTTTTTGTGAATGCGTGCCTTTTTGTTGAATTCGCATTTTTTTCCATTTTAATTACGGTCAACTAGGAACTTTACATGTTCTAACTGAACAAGTTTTTGAAATTTTTTGCAAATCAAAGCCTACGGGAAGCTAGACTGCACGCCGGTTTGCAGCTCCCGCGGTAATGTTGGTCTAAGACTCTGCTATAGCCCCACCATTTTGATGACAAACGGATTTGGAAAAAATTGTTTTCTATACCTCAATATACTATCAAAGTATACCTACAGTTTGATAAATATAGAGTAATTATTTCATAGTTCAAAAAATTCCTCAAAATTGCTTAAGGCATTATGTACACACTTCTGATGGTCGGAAAAAGGAAAAAAAAATTAATTGCATATTCTTTAAGTACAATATCTCAAGAATATTCTCACCAAATTTCATAAAGATCGGTTCGTTAGATTCGCAGTTATAGGTATTTCAACCGCACGTAACACAACCAAGCGTGTTACGCTTCTCGAGCAGCAAGCGCAAGCAGCCACAAGAGAAGGAACAGTGGCTCGTAGACAGTATCAAGTCAATGTTTTAGAGGCTGCAGAGGATGCAGAGGATGCAGAAGGATTAATGTATGGCCCTGGAATCGACGACTCCGTGTTAGTACGAATACATTAACTTTAAATGTAAAAGAAACATACTTGAATCTTAAACGCGATCATCTCAGAATCGTCTTTTTTAAGAAACACCTTTGCGGTGGACACGATTACTAAAAAACTATTGATCCAATCCTTACCAAATTTATACCACTTATTAATTATGATAACAGCTAGGGCCTGGACGAAGGATTTTGAATTATGTTGAAAACAAATTTTGTAACAAAAAAACCGAAAATTTCGCACTTAACAAAATGATTTTTTTGTAAAATTATCGTCATTTTTTATTAAATCGGAAGTTTTACAAATCCTTCGTCCAGGCTCAAACCAATGTACATACTAAGAAAATCTTTTTCAAATTCTGATTTCAGATGAACCGTTCTCGAGTTATCATGTCCACCGCAACTGATGCTCAAAAGAAGGCACTCCTGGAAGACAGCTGAAGTTCCGCCATTTTGAAATATTTTTGAATAAAGAAAATTGTACAAGTATTAGGTGTACAAATAAGTTTTAGGACAGTTTTCAAAAAATTCAAGATTTATTAAAAAAGAAGTAAAACACAGTTATTCATCGAAGTAATCTCCATCGCAGTGAATGACCTTCAGCCATCTCTCAGGTAACTCGCGGATGCCTTTCGCAAAGAAACTTTCGTCTTGCGAGGTGAGAAATTTAGCGACCCATTTTTCCACTTCTTCAAATGTTTTGAATCGCACGTCAGACAAATCGTTCTGCATTTTCCGGAATAAATGATAATCGGATGGGGCTAAGTCTGGTGAATACGCCGGGTGTGGTACAGCTTCCCATCCAAGCGCTAGTAACGTATCCTTGACCGGTTTACCCACATGAGGCCGCGCGTTGTCATGGAGCAGTTTTACTGGACGTTTTCCTTTACCAGAAAATGAACGTTTCTTCTCAATTTCTTGATTCACTTGCATCAATTGATGACAATAGCGATCGGTAGTAACTGTTTGACCAGGTTTGAGAAGTTCATAATACAGTACGCTTTTCATATCCCACCATATGCACAGCATGACTTTGTTACAATGAACATTGCGCTTTGGCGTGGATGTTGTCGGCTCGCCGGGGTCAACCCAATGATATTTGCGTTTCGGATTATCAAAATAAATCTACTTTTCATCGCCGGTCACAATTTTCCACAAGAAAGACTTTCTATGTTGCTTGTTGTAAAGACTCACACAAATGTTAAGACGGTTGTTTTTATTTTCTTGAGTCAGAAAGTGTGGTACCCACTTTGTTCCTTTTCGAATCTTACCCATTGCTTTTAAACGATAAGAAACAGTTTGTTGAGTTACTCCAAGCTGTTCCGAAAGTTGTTTCTCCGTCTGACAAGAGTTTTCATCCAGCAACGCTTGCAGTTCCTGATCGTCCACCTTTACAGGAGGTCCCGTGCGTTCACGGTCACTAACGTCGAAATCACCTTCTTTGAATCGCTTATACCAATACTCACATGTACTTTTAGATACAATGTTGTCTCCAAGAACAGAACATATCGATTCACATGCTTTCCTAACACTTTTTCCTTGATGGAATTCATAGCGAATGCAGTGTCTAATGAATAGCTTATCGGTCTGCATGTTTAATTTACAGAATTTATAGGTTATGTTTATGACTCCTTTACGTTTCGATACTACATATCAAGCGCCATCTATGATAAGTGAGCGGGACCTTTGAATTAATTTAGAATAGCTGTTATAATACAAAATCGAAGTGTCCTAAAACTTATTTGTACACCTAATACATGGAAATATGTACCAATCGATGTTGTTCACAGTTTTTCAATAAACATTTATTGTCCCGTCGAAACAAAAAAACCAAGAAAATCACGTCCCTTCGCCCGCTACAAGTGTAGATAATTAATTCTTTCCTGTCTAAATTTGTATCCCGCTTTAATTATTGGGACGGCAAAATCTTCTTCTTTCTCTTCAAACTTAGGGATTCATTCACTCACGTGTTGGTTTTCAGTCTCTCCTCGTTATAACGCGCATGGAAGTCCAAAAGTTCCTTTACCAGTCCAGAGTCGAGCATCGAATCGACGCGAGAATTGAGTCGTTCGTCAAGAATTTTCTGCAAAAAGAGTGACAAAGACCGTTTGTACTCGGGTGGAGCCAAGTAGCAATAATGTTGGCAGACAATGGATTATGCAATTTCTGGAGATGAAAAAAAAACGCGGCAATATGCGATTTGGTGCAGGAGAGAACGATTGTCGGGAGAAAAAAAAATCTCCGTTAAAATCTTGATTGAAATCATTGTCACGAGTATATCGAGTGGCTTTTCCATGTTACATGACAGAGATATGGTATCGACGATAGTTTTTTTTTTCATATTGATTAGTTAGAAACAGAGAGTCCATCGAGCGAGAATCTTATGATTAAAATAAATATACGTGTGTGTGAATGTATATAGGATGAGGCACAATCTTGGCACCGTGAATATCTCAGAATCTTCATAGATTGGGAGATATTCGAAGTGTTAATCAGGCGTTCTAGTCTAAAGGCCTAAATTTCGGGCGTTTGTTCAGGCATGAAAAAAAAAACAACAAATATTTATACTATCCATTTTTTATAGTATTCAAATACATTGATGTCTCAAGAACTCACAACAAAGAATTTGTGCAAAAAAAATGAGAAAAGAGGGCTCAGGCGTTTGATATGATTCCAAAGGTCCCATTCATCTAAAACAGAAAAAAAAAACATTTTCTTGATCAATGAGAATGTCTTCACGGTAGGTACCAAAAAGGAAGAAAAAAAATTGTGACGGCTGTCAGAAAAAAGTAAATGTTGCGTCCAATTTTTTTCAACGTTTTTATTTATTTTTTAATAGTAATAATAATATCGCAATGTCCGATAGGAGGATATATTCTGAAGGTCTATACCAAAATTGGAGTCAATCGGTTAAATAGAACTCGGGAGTTGATGTCAACCAGGTTGAAAAAAGTAGTTTCGAAAAAAACGGGTTCAAAGTTTTGAGTACAATTACAGAAAACCGCAACTATCTGAGTCGTATAATGGCATGTTGCACTTACGTTATATTAATCGACCGTTCCTGCCTCGTAAAGTGCGCCTTCCACGGCTTTGGAATGATGATTTTCCGAAGCTCGTTCTTCCCTGCGAGCAGTTCTGGCTTCCTTGGAAGCTTCTAAAGTTCGTAGCTCGTTTACGTTTGTTGGCGGAAATATTGGGAATTTCGAAATTTCCTTTCGAGGGCATATTCGTAAAGTCTATGCTTTAAGAAAATGCCAGAAAAAATCGATTTTTTCACATTTCTAGCCTTGAATACTCTGCCTTGAGAGTTATTGGATCATTGATGGACATGGTTAATTAGCAAAGCGGTGTTAACTACCACAAGATATAAAACAAAGGATAATTGCAGCCTGTTCTTCAAACATACTGATATGATAAGCATGGCAAAGCAATCTTTACAAGTCAGATTCCAAGGCTTCATTGGGAGTGATGGCAATCACTTCTAGCACGTTTTTGTATCTCTGATTACGCAAAAAAGTTATCCAATTTGAAAAATAGAGTTGACCTTGAGGTTCATGAAGCCCCGCCGCCGCGACGAAACTCGTAACCAACATTCGGTGGTCCCTTTGAAACTATAAAGACATGCAAATTACAGATATTTCTTTTTGTCATCAAGATTTCAAGATTAACTGTACTTTTTTTAATCAGATAATTTGCGGCGTAATTCGACAGAGAAGCTCAAAAACCCGGGCTCAATGTTATTGCTACCAGTATTGATGCAAGCATACTTTCTGGCTAGTGATAATGCCATTGTTATACTTATCATATCAGTATGTAGTTCAATTCAACGTTTAGCAAATTTTTTAATTTAGTTTGTGATTCACAGCTATTGAAAAATGTTGCGAAACTCAATCAACAAAAATTCAATTTTTCCACCTCGTAACCATTACTCAACCGTCCCTTTGGAACTATGCAACTTTTGCAGAAAAAAAATTCCCTCATAAATTCGCAAACACTCGAGGTGCTTACAGGTAAAGGTTGCGAGGTCGATCACTCCGATTTCAATGAAATTTGGCATGCTTGTAGAATGGGTAAAAATAGGCGACACGTATTTTTTTATATCTGCGGAACCAGATTTTTGAGGGGTGAAACGGACCCTCGAAAATAGGGGGGTTTTTCGTATTTTGTCGATAACGTTATCGTTCTCATCTCCAATGTACAGTACGCGAAAAAATAAACGTTGTTGTAATTTGATTTTTTTTTTCATATCTCGTACCATTAAAACGTTATCGAAGAAAAACGAAAAACACCCCAATTTTAGAGGGTGCGTTTCAACTCTTAAAAATCGGGCTCCGCAGTAATGTAAAAATACGTGTCGCCTATTTTTACCTATTCTACAAGCATGCCAAATTTAATCGAAATCAGAGAGATCGACCTCGCAACCTTTCCTTGTAAGAATTATGCCCTTACTCTGTATATACAGGGGGTCCCTCTTATCTCTGCCACCCGAAATAACAGGGTAATTATCGACCGCACAAAAAAATGTTCCAGACAAAAGTTGTACGGTGTGAAGGGGGCCATCAAATGCGACTAATTTTTTTCATTTCGGTGGAGGCGCTGACGCACAGTGAAGGTCTCCTCCACTTTTTAAAATGAAATGGTATATTTTTTTTTCAACCATCTTGTGCAGCACCCCAAGCCGCATGAAAAAACATTAATATCTCCCCCCTTCACAACGTACAACTTTTGTCTGGAACAATTTTCCGCGACGTCGATAATTACCGAATTATTTCGAGTGGCAGAGATAAGTGGGACACCCTGTATATACATACGCACACGCATATACATGTACTTGAGAGTATTTTAGTCCAAGTAGAAATAGCAACAGAGCAGTCGCCCCAAGTCGTGGGAATAATGAAAAATAAAAGTGACGGGTTAATTAGCCAGCTCGTTAAAAATTGGCAAGCATGCGAGTTCCCAAATAGAAGAAAAATAAATTGACATGTCATTCTCCGTTCGGTCTTCACACACTTCCCTTCCGACAAGTTTCTCGATTTTTAAAACCCCCTTTTCTCGCGTCAGAGTGCGCAAAGGAGCAATGAAAATAAATTTGGTGCAAGTTGACAACGTCCACTTGCCAATTAGAATAATTAAACGAATATTTCCGAGATCATACGAAAATATGTATGAGGCAGTGTTTTTTTCCGTCTCGCCGACTCGTCAGATATTCGCTTTTTTTTGTCGCTAGACAATTGATTTATAGCTGACGTCGTTCGAATAGGCGAAAATTCAGATATGACGGTCAATTAGGGTCATTGGCAATCGTCACCGGGTACATTCGTTCGACGTTTGTAATGAGTTTTGTCTCGTTCGTATCTGGTTCATAAAGGAAAGTATGGAATTGCCCGAATGGGAACGTAGGAAACGTCTTACAGCTTCGTTCGTTTATGACAAATTAAAACCAGTTTAGTATTTAGTTATATAAAATATATTCATATCTGCAATTTTCATTGAGTTAGCAATGAAAAGAAAAAATCGTTTACAACGTTCAATTGCTAGAGAACATTGGAATTGGTAAAAAGAGTCGAATTCACCGATATTATGTCTATAATTTTAAGGAAAAAAATCCCGTTAGGAGCGTGAAAAATAGGTATTTTTCGGGAATTTTTTTAGAGGGGATAAAATAATCTGATCGTGTTTAAATTTGGATGTGAGTTTATTATAACTGTCAAGTTAAAAAAAAATTGTTGAGATGACAGTTTATTCTTTTGGTATCATACTTTCGAAAGATGTAAAAAAATTGATTTTTCGTAAATTCAAAAGGGATTTCTCGCCTTAAATTAGAAGAGAGAAACCCAGAAACAGACGATCAAGTATCCTAGACGTGTAATAATGCCGTCAAATTTCGCGTTTTTCAATTCAGGTCACACACATAACCTCCATCTTTATACTTTACATTAAAATGGAAATATTCGTACTTTTCAAACAAATAATACGTTTATTAATAAGTAAAAATGTCAGGTCATTTTGAGACACCCTTTACATCATACATTGTATATTGTCGATAATATTTTTGAAGTACGTTACTTTTATTAGGGAAAGTCTCCGTGACAGAGAAATAGTATATGCAGTGCAAGAAAATTAAACCTTGAAATGCTTCGCGAACAATAATTCGTTTAATTAATAAGCCTCCTCGAACGAATTGATCCATGACAATATAATTCCATTACACACTTCGACGGTCACCATTCTTCCAGCTGTATCAATGTTTCTTGACATTTGTAAGTCCAATACGCTAAGGTATGACGGATAACGTGTTCTCCCGACAAATAAAAAAAAACGTGTCTTCACTAACGGTATGTTTAAAAAAAGGTATTGGCACTTGACCCAACAAAGTACGAAGCAAATGACGCAGATGTGTCGCAGCTGAAAAATAATTTTCCTCGTTGAACATTCTTTTGCTTTGTAAAAGCTAACGCGGAAAAAAGTCTTCACGTGCGTGAAATAAGAAAAATTTGATTACGTATCCAGCATCTCGTCGTCTTTCTTCTTCTTCTTGGACGTTCTTCGTTATTCAGCCATCACTTCTTTTTCGATTTTCTCACGCTCGCGTTGCGACGAGAGCCCCGATGAAATCCCTCTACATGCAGTGTTTCATGGCGTATTTGGCTTGATGATATATACATACACATATGCTCGTGCATGGGGAGTCTTCCCGTTTGAATTCATGGAGCACACGCTGCGTCAGCAACACGTGTATTCGTGTGATACAATCGCGGCTTCCAGATCTCCTAAGCTCGGTATTAGCGCGGAGCGAGAATTAAAATAACCCAAAACTCAATTTTTCAAAATAAAGTACCGCGTAGCGTCTGAGTGGAATCAGCGGCTCATTTTCTTTCAGAAGTCCATAGCTGCCTAACCGGCCACACAATCTCAATGAAACCTCGACTAAACGTGAGGTGTGTTCAATGGCTTCATTTTGTTAAGGGGTTACTCCCACCTGCGATTTTGAAAAAATCGATTTTTTTTATTGCATTTTTTTGAAGTATAAGTATCTAAGAATATGTCCTGAAAATTTCAAGTCGGTCCGAACAAAATTGACTGAGATATCAGCGTTGAAAGAGAAGAATCCGTTGTGTAAACGACCGGAAATTGAAACTTTAAACGCGTTTTTCTCAAAATGGCATTTCTGAAGTCGGTGACCAAGATTACTCGAACACTAATGAACCGATCTTCTTGAAATTTTGCAGGCTTATTTAATACATAAAAATGTAGTCTTTAATCGTTCAATTTTTTTTTCGTTAAAATCGAACCATTAACTTTGACTGTCCGCCATTTTGTGAAAAATGAATATTTTTTAAAATCCTTCGATTAAAGATTAGTTTATACTTATATTTGACTAAATCCATCCGCATTTTTTTTTCAGATGATCCACTTCGCCGCAATGTTGGTCACCGCAAACCGTGTACATAAAAACATTATTTCATTGACGGCCATTTGCCACTAAACAATGTAATATTTTTCAATAAAAAAATTACTGAAAGTCCTTCAAGATGTGTTCTTTAAGATGGTATATTGATAGATTAAAAAAGTTTTGTAGTTTTCTTTAAAAAAATTCATGAAAAAGGCCTTTTTGCGCTACAAGTGGGGGTAACGCCTTAAAAGACACTGAGCGGCCTAACCCAATAAATATTGAGATAATAACCATTTTTTAAAAATAGGATTTAATGCACTGTGTACTTGGAGGTGTACACAGTGAAACATGCCTAATTTCACAGTCAACCAAAGTTTCAAAATCAAGCAAAATTTGAAGAAAATTACCCTGATCCACTGTACACTTGTAGGCAATGGAGTGCTTTTCTCTATACAATGGGGAGTATTGTACATTAAACTATTGAAAAAATAATTTAAACAAAACAGCATATTATGAGATCAATCACAATCATTTATTTAATATTAATCAACAATGAGTACCTACCTAATGAGGTAGTACCAGTACCTATCTAAATCACAACGCGAAAATATTCCTATTATGGCTTACCTCTGTGTACCTCGAAAAATTGAGCGACTGTGTACCGACCCTCTCCTTTTTTCTAAAGCGTGTACTGACAAGTTTCTATTTTTGTTAGGTTAACAAACACAATGCTCAAATACCGCAACATAGCTGTATATTGCGGGAGAACAATGGAGTTGAACATAACTGCGACAGGTAAAGAAGCAAAAAACATACGAACTCAGCAGGTTTTTCAACTTTTGACACCAACAATAATATAAAACCATCTCTGATAATCGAATTGCGCGGTAGCGACTCACAGACAGGTTCAAACCTATTGGCATCCGAGGGCGATTATAATGTGAAAAAGACGCACATATGTACATTCCCACTTCTGCGAAACAGAAAAGGTTCAGTGTAGCCACTGTTCCCACTTTGACCCTACACTCGAAATGCATGAGTTGCAAATTGAGTGAGTGAGGAATATGGAGGTAGACACAGCCATTGTAGGTCAATTTTTTGTTTTTTCACACTTCATTTTGTTTGGAGGTTCAATATATATCTATGCGTCATCTATTAGCATTAATCTTTTTTGGGATTAAAATCACATTTGCTTTCTATAGTTCATGATTCCTTTTTGGTTTTTTGATAGTTTTAAATTTTTTGGATTTTGGATGGTTTGTAATTTTTTTTTTAAATTTGTATGGTCCCTCCTTACAATCCTTGGTAATCGACCGAGGCAGTGATGGAGAAAGGGTTTGTCTCGCCCAAGCCTGACGAAGATCCGCACAAAGCGGAGCGCGCGTTAACATATATAGGTATAGCCACAGCTGAGCCCGTCAACTATTATACTTATATAGTGCGGAGCGCAGTCGAAAAAAATAACTTTCAGAAATCGATATTTCGAAAAATATCTGCCGTCGCCGAAAATCCTTTCAGGGAATCCCTTAAAATATTAAAAGGAAGGTTTATGGAAAATGTCAACCCGATCGGACGTTCCCCATATCCTCGGAAAATGCGGTATAGTGTAGCTTGAGAGGTTACGTGGGTGTAAAATTTTTTTTAAATCCTTTTTTTTTAATTTTATTATCTAATAGTACAATATGTCTAGAATGTTCTCCCAAAGTTTCAAGTCAATCGGAGTAAAAGTCTAGGAGAAAGTCTTTGGGAATTCGAGGAATTTGGTTTGAGCGAGAAGGTTGCGCTCCTTTGGAAGGAGCGAGGCAGGTATATCGCATTTTTCTCAAAACACTACTTTTGAAGTCGGTGGACTCGATTTCTTAAAAACTAATGCACGGATATTATTGAAGTTTTGCATACTTCTCCAAAATAGCATTGACTAGTTATTGAACGAAGGTTTTTTTTCGATTACAACTAATTTTGCAAGACTATTCGTAGTGTAAATTGTACCAATCTGAACTATTTTGCATACAAGTCTGCAAAAAATTCAAATTTAAATTAGAAAAAATACTGTTGTTCAATCGCGAGCTATACTTATCTACTAACAGAAAAAAATTTGGTTTCTTAATTTCAGATAAAGCTATCATGAGTTATCCTGACCACCACGAGGACACTTTTTTTAGGGCTCTCTTGAAACCAGATCCCGCCGGTTGAATTTCCCAAAGTTTAGGATGATTTTTAAAAAATATTGTTGAAATGTTGCTCTTTTATGTGCTCAACATTTCGAATAAAATATTTTATATGTTATATTGTTTTAAAAATAGAGAAAATATGCTTTGCTTTGGCTTCAAAACCCACCTAACCCGTGAAGGCGGATGTGGATGCAACGGAAGTTAGGTTAGATTAGCGAAGTGCGGGTAGGGAATGCTAAGGAAGGGTTCAATTGGAAAGGATAAGACGTAAAAACCCGCCAGCATATACGTTGGAACTCAGAAATTGATTGAGACATCGAAATACAAGTTACAAAATTACGACGAAGAAAATAGTTCCAGTTTCATTAAATCATTACTCTATGCGTGCTTGATTGAAACAAATAAAATTGATCGATTATTTGTATTGAATTATTTTAACCCTCAATCCGTGAACCTGCGTCGTTTTCGTTCTGCCCAAAATCATTTTCTTCGCAGGTTGCTTAATATTTATTGAAAAAATATTAAAAATAGAAAAGAAAAAAACCCTATTTTCCCTTGAGAAGTACGGTCTAAAGATTGACCATGAATTTTTTCAGTTTTTTTTCATTGGCAATTGTTAGTTTGATAGTGCAAAATCGAATACGACCCAGGTTTACGGAATTAAGGTGCCTCAAATACCTTCACGGGTTTAGGGTTATTCGATCTTTTACTGGGAGGTGTCATCAGAATTTCTGGGGATGGGTGAAGGAAGACTCTGGAAGACACTCGTTATTTTATTTTTTTAAATTTCCCCGAATTGTGAATACGAAAAACGGATTTTTGGTATTTTTTATATTATGGGATTCCCAAACACCGTGAGGTAACAGCATATGACATATATGTCATATGTATTTCAAAAACGTGGTAAATATACAGCGAGTGCTCCACACTCTTCAATCGAATATTAATAAAAATACACAAAAAATAAAAATAGCTCTTACTTCACGGTGTTCAGAAATCCCATAATATAAAAAATACCAAAAATCCGTTTTTCGTATTCAGAATTCGGGGAAATTCTTAAAAAGAAAATAACGAGTGTCTTTCCTTGAGAAAAAAAATATTTTTGCATATTTTGCCCTGAAACGGACGTTCGACTTGCTCAGTAAAATCTAAATTAATTTTGTTCTGGAAGGCTAGAAAAAGACGCACATTTTCGTTTTTTACGAATGTAAATACGTCAAATCCTGCCAAAGATACAGCCATTTGAATGGAAAAATATTGAAAAATGGTAATCAACGAGAAAAAACGTCAGAATTTTTTTTTAAATGTCGACACTCGGTGAACATTTTTCGATAAAGTAACTCGATTTCTCAAAATTATTTCGGGATTTTTTTTTACTGGCTGAAGTGACGTGGAATGCCTCATATATAGTTTTCTCGTTTCAACAAAAAAAAATCGATTTTTTATCATTGTAAATGTATATCCCGCCTTAATTGAAACATACAACAATTATTTTTTAGGTAAACCGGAATTTTCTATAATGTCAAACAAACTGTTTTCGGGGTAATTTTTGATTACTCGACTTGCTTTTTCAACTTTTTACAAGAGATGACCTAAACAAACGCACACGCACACAAAGGCATTGAAAACCTCTCGTACGATTTCTTGGGATCGCGAGGCAAAAGCTTAGGCTGCTAACCCCCCGTTCGCGTGCTACTTCCTCTTGGCTCCATTCATACTGTCTCCCGCACTTTGCCCGGTTACATTACGTCTCGCACACATGAACGAGCGCAACCACGCACGCGACGAATCGGCTCCCGTAGTAAGTCGGACAAAACTCAAGAGCGAAGGGAACGACTATACGATGAGTTGGGCAGAGCGATAGAGAATACGCCAAAGAATGCGACGCTCTTAAGGCGGCAAGTTTTACGAAGCCACGCGGCTTTCTTACAGCGTTTAAACGAATATAAAAAAATTGTCGTGATAATAAATTGACGAGTGTGCGTGTATGTTAAGGCGAAGAAAAAAGGTCGGCCGGGCGGAGGACGTTGCGCAACTCGAATCTCTATAGGTTCGTTTTCCATGGGCCGAGTTCACGGGATATCATTATTGTCTCGTGATGTCGCGCGTGTTCTTTATTCTGTAGTCATTCCGCGATTTCCTATCAATCGCGTATTGCTTGGCATTTTGTACGCATTCGCTTTGAGGTTGTTATGGGGTTAAGGGTGGGGTAAAGTATTTAATTTTTTTTTATTTTCTTTAAATTTTTTAAATGAATGCATAATATATCAAGAATATTGGGTTAAAATTTCAAGTCGATCGGAGTAAAATTGACGAAGTTATGAGTATTTGAGCGTCTATTGCTCCATGCCGTTCTCTTCTCTTCTGCGTTTTTCAAACCGTTTTTCTGAGACTTGTCATATTTGAAGTCCGTGTGCACGATAACTCAAAATCTACTGGACCAATCGCTTTGAAATTTTGCACAGTACTTCTTCACATAATTCACCAGGTATTGTCGAGAGCTTTTTTGTTTTTGTTAAATAATTACTAATTTTTTCTGGCTCCCAAGTGCTACGAAAAATCGAAAAATCGAAAAAAAAAATCCTCCCGTCATTACCTCGAGAAACATCTCCTTTAACAAATGCATTTTGATTTTTTTGTTTCAAATGATTCTGTTGCGAGTTATGGTGCACACCGCAAACCAACTTTTTTCCGAGGCGCCTCCGGGGTTTAATTTTCACTCGCTCAATTTTGAATATTTTGCAATGCAAATTTAGGAGAATGTTGTTCAAATGTTACTTTATTATATGTAAATTTTTCAATAAACGAACACTATTCGTTACGCCAAAAAAAAGTCTTAAAAACATGCCTTTTTTTCGCCGAATTAACTTTACCCCGCCGTTAAGTCAACATGTTACCACCGAGCTGAAATTTTTTCTGGCACTTTATAACCTCTTTGCTGATCATCCTGTGCAGTTTGAATACGATCCACAGTACCGTTTTTCCGAGAAAAAAAATCGGCAACTCGAAGTATTTCGTGGGCTAATTACATTGCGCTTATAAAAAAACTTCCGATCATTTTTCAGTACATTATTAATATCTGCTAAGTGAATGTTACCAAGGAGCTGAAAAAATAGGATTCGACTAATTATCGGACTAACTCTTGGTACCGTGAAAATGAGAATTCGCAGTACCGTTATAAAATTATTAATTTTTTTGTTAGCGAATTTGGGCAAAAATCAAGCACACAAAATATTAGACTGTGCAATCATGGCAACGTCGTAGACGGCACAAATGCTACCTATCTTATCGGTATTCGGTAATTATGCCCGGTAACCTCAAACTACTCGGTCAGGATAATTCACACCGAATATTATTGGTACTTATTCTCTTAATTAGTAATAATTACTTAATATTAATTTGATAACTATGTTCATAAATGATACATTTCTAGACATTTCTAGGCAAAGACAAAATAACGCGGATTTTTTTTCATACATACATGTTTTTTTTTAGAATATCGCAAAATTATTGAAGTTTTTAATTTCTTCGAGATTATACAGGGTGTCCCAAAACTCAACGATAATCTGAGACCGGATGAAAGGCCAAGTTATACCAGTTCTGGGAAAAATAAAAAAAAATCCATATCACTCAGTTCAGCGATAATAGACATTTAAAAAAAAAAGTTGAAATTCGACACCCTTGGTCGCATTTTCAAGTCCTGTGATCACCAATTTCACAATTTCGCTGTGATTTTTTTAATTTCGTGATCTTCATTAACGATGCTATTAATCGCAACTACAAATTAATGCAAAAAACATTGTTAATTTAATAAAATAAGTTAAGTTTTAGTGAGTCATGGTTCACAAAAATATTGTTACTTAACTTTGACACATCATTTTGAAAAAAAATGTACTATACTACCCTTGGCAAGTTATTTCGAAAGATGGCGCATTTAATCAAGATTTCAAAATGGTGCAACACTTGCCACTTTTCTTGCCATTAAAAATTTTATTTCTTATTTTTTTCAAATTGAGCTCATTTTGAACAACTCAACATTAGGAATTTTTGTTACTAAAATTTGTTATTTTTTGTTTCTGGTCTGAAATAAAATTATTATTTTTAGTAAAGAGGTAACTGAGTCAGTTAATAACCAATTTTTATTGTAAAAAACATATGTTTTTTACCAGAAACAAAAAATAACAAATTTTAGTAACAAAAATTCCTAATGTTGAGTTGTTCAAAATGAGCTCAATTTGAAAAAAATAAGAAATAAAATTTTTAATGGCAAGAAAAGTTTGTTATTTTTTGTTTCTGGTCTGAAATAAAATTATTATTTTTAGTAAAGAGGTAACTGAGTCAGTTAATAACCAATTTTTATTGTAAAAAACATATGTTTTTTACAATAAAAATTGGTTATTAACTGACTCAATTACCTCTTTACTAAAAATAATAATTTTATTTCAGACCAGAAACAAAAAATAACAAATTTAAGTAAAAAAAATTCCTAATGTTGAGTTGTTCAAAATGAGCTCAATTTGAAAAAAATATGAAATAAAATTTTTAATGGCAAGAAAAGTGGCAAGTGTTGCACCATTTTGAAATCTTGATTAAATGCGCCATCTTTTGAAATAACTTGCCAAGGGTAGTGTAGTACATTTTTTTTTCAAAATGAAGTGTCAAAGTTAAGTAACAATATTTTTGTGAACCATGACTCACTAAAACTTAACTTATTTTATTAAATTAACAATGTTTTTTGCATTAATATGTAGTTGCGATTAATAGCATCGTTAATGAAGATCACGAAATTAAAAAAATCACAGCGAAATTGTGACATTGGTGATCACAGGACTTGAAAATGCGACCAAGGGTGTCGAATTTCAACTTTTTTTTTTTAAATGTCTATTATCGCTGAACTGAGTGATATGGATTTTTTTTTTATTTTTCCCAGAGCTGGTATAACTTGGCCTTTCATCCGGTCTCAGATTATCGTTGAGTTTTGGGACACCCTGTAGACAACTTTAGTACACGCTTTTTTCTTTCCAGCGGAATGTTTTTTTTACTCGGACCGATATTCATTTTTGGCAGCTCCTTGGGCCGATATTGAGGTTACGAACGGGGCGCATTAGTCTCTAACTTCGCGACACTTCTGCCAACCTGAGCATTATGATATACCACGATTTACGACGTTGCCAATTCGTTTCGCGTTAATTGAGCGAGAAAAAGTTATAAAAAATAATTATACAAAGTAATGAAAACACTTAATGTAATCACCGAATGTTAAAAAATGCATATTTTCACAAATAGATGTAGAAAAATAGTGGTAACGGTCTATCGGTTCCGTGCATAAGTATAGGGCGCTCCATCGTACTTTACCCCCAACGACTGAACCCCATAACAACCTTAAGGCCGTCGTCTAGTGTGATGTGTCGAAAAAATCAATTTTTTTTTTAAATTACATTTTCCGAAAGTATAATGTCTTACGAATATTTTCGTTTTTGAGCGATTAAAAAGTTTGAAAAATTGCTCGAGTTATGCGCCTTTATAGGGGTCGCGGCAATCGGAGTAGCCGACAACTTTTTTCGAGCGACCTATCCGCCTGTTGTATATTGAGATTTATTATTATTATTTGGGGTACTTGGAAAAAACCCGAATGCGTGCCCGAAAATCACAATCATCAAATATTAATGAGCTCGTTGAGCAAGAAGAAGGTGTGACGTATGACTCTGGAATCGCAGACTGAGTGCGAGTGAGAAGTTTTCATCATATATGTGCATGTACTGTTCTTTAAATTTAAATGCGTTTTTCTCAAAACTATATTTTTCAATTTTTTGACCATGATATATCGAAAACTAATCGACCGATTTACTTCAATGTTAAGCCACATGTAGTGTATACTGGTGCCAATTTCGTATACTAGTATCAACTGAGTTGAAAATATATTACCTATTTTTAACATGCATCATAATTCATAATTATTGCATGGAAAATCTTTTGTTTGGTTACACCGTCGCCATTCTTTCGAAACAATGTTCTCTTTCATTATAGTAGGTGCAACAGCGACATGCTTACAGATTATAAAAATTTTCAATTTTTTTTCTTCAAGCCACTGGCAACTGAGATATGTCCAAAAAACGGCGGCATCCATTTTTTCTAGCCATATATACATATACGTGTAACTTTGTTAATAATTTAAAATTTTCAATCTGTAAAAAAGCACGTGTTCTTCATTTCGTGTTTATTAAACCACAAAAACCCGAAATGTCCCGAGTCTGATGGTTTTCGAGAATTTTTTTTTTAAGAATGATCGACTGCTTTTTTCTATCTTCATACTAGACGACGACCTCAAAGTCGGAAATTAATAATCGAGAAGAATGGAGCTGAAGTTCCGTAGTCAAATTCTCCGACGCAGCAATATTTGTTGTGGTTGGTCAATGTATAGAATCCGGCCCGTTACGCTTTTATTGAGATGATTGTTGCGTCACATTCCGTTTTTCGTCTGGGAAGAATGTGTAAATGGGCGACTGAAGCGCCGCAAGGTTAAAACGAAATAACCCTGGGATCCGAATTTTCCATACGTTTCGATCGTATCCGACATTTCGCTTTAAGACAGTCTGGGCTAACTCACATATGGCCCGATAAAAATTCATCGCGACGAATACCTTCAGCCGAGCAGCCCTCGAATATGTATTACAAATAAAACCTCCAGCCTTGAATTCCAACGGTTAAGGAGGTATAAGCCTGGAATATTGAAAAAACCTCTCACGGTCAGATCAAAAACTTCTACGTGCCTGTAGAAGTTTCGGTATCCATTAGTGCTGGCGGTGAAGTTCTCTATTTATATTTCCAAAGACTTCGTTTCCCTGACCGCTATCGAATTCTTCCCATCTTTACGTCATTCTGCCGTCTTCAAATCACCTGATTTTCGAGCCGTGTTCCAACGATTTCATCAACATACACAGTCACTTCATTGTCAACCATAGAACCAAAATTATTTGTTATATTTATTTATTATATGATTCATTATATGGCTATGACATGGCACTGTAGGAGTTTTTTGGTATCTCCATCTGGGTGTCGTCAATTCTCACAAGAAACATCACCTGCGTGTGCGCCATTGATTTTGTTGAAACTCATATAAGAGGCATTCTTCATCAACTGGGCCGCTTTTTTTTCAACCTCTCCAATTATTTTCAAAATCTGCCAGTTTGAAATATTAGTCAAAAGGAACGTCTGTGATTTTATAAAGATTTTTTTAGGCGTCCGTTCAGGATTTTCAATTTTTCATTACGAACACTGTATCCGAAAAAATATTCATCCAACAAAAAAAAACATTCGAATAAAAACTTTTAATTTTTTTCCGCTTTGTCGAAAAAAATCGAAATCATAATTTTTCTGCTTTGAGAAAATTGAAATTTGGCAAAAAAATGAGAATAACATTTTTTTAAACCTAATAACACACTTTCGATTTCGGTACAAATTTTACAGGATGTCTGTCATTGGGCAAAGAGCCTGCGAACAAAATTTCAGAATGGGACCTGCAATGGTTAGGATGAAAAAAAAACCTGCGAAATCTCATAACCGCATATATGCGGTTATAAAAACCCTGCGAAATATCATAACCGCATATATGCGGTTATGAGATTTCGCAGGGTTTTGATTTATTTTCCATCCTAACCATTGCAGGTACCATTCTGAAATTTTTTCGCAGACTCTTTACCCAATCCTGTAAAATTTGTACCGAAATAAAAAGTGTGTTGTTCGGTTTAAACAATGTTATTCTCATTCTTTTTGCCAAATTTAAATTTTTCAATGCAGAACAATTATGATTTTGATTTTTTTTCGTTAAAGCAGAAAAAATTATAAGTTTTCATTCTTATGTTTTTTGTTTGTTTGATGAATATTTTTTCGGATAGTGTTCGTAACGAAAAATTGAAAATCATGAACGAACGCCTAAAAAAGTCTAAATAAAATCACAGACGTTCATTTTGACTAATATTTCAAACAGGCAGATTTTGAAAAAAATTGGAGAGCTTAAAAAAAGTGGCCCAGTTGATGAAGAATGCCTCATATGTAATAACGCATTTAAAACGATTAGGCGCGTATTTTTTTTACCGGCCAAAAAACGGTTTCAAGTGGTTCCGATTCCTTAAGGGCCTATACCAGTGTGACACTTTTAAAAAATCGATTTTTTTGCCTTTTTCGACAGTTTATACTTCCAAGAATATGAGATGAGATTTTTATACTTTCAAGATTTTTATACTTTCAAGAATATGAAATGAGATTTTTCAAATTTGCTGACATCGTAACTCAAAGAGCAATTATTCGATGGACTTGAAATTTGAACTGAGTACTCTAGAATATATTCACTCTACAATGACGTAGGATATTTTTGATTGGATGAAAATTGACGATTTGGCATTGAAAAAAACGACCATTTTATAGGCAATAAGTAAAACAGACTTTTTGTTCCATAACTACGCCATTTTGTCAGATTTTGATATTTTTGAAAATCCTACATCATTGTACAGGAAATACCTTCCAGTTTAACGACATTTTTTTCCTTTTTCGGGTTCAGCTACTCAATCGGCCGGAATAATATCAGCAGTGAAGGAACTTCTTTTTTGGCGCCTCCGAAGGCAGCGCATAAGTAGCTTGTGCTCAATATTTTTCTATGAAAAAATTATGTAATATAGGTCAAATATAGCCAAATAAATACTTATTTTTCCGAAGAATTTAATTGAGTACTTTTCTTCCAAAAAATTCCCGAAAATCACCGAAATTTCTAGCGTTCACGTTGTGATAGCCCCTTAAAGAGAGGCTTGTCGAGGGATGAATTTGCAGTTTCACCCACAAGTCCACCGATCTGAGTGAAGCAAAAATTCTTCTAATATAATGCGATGAAAAAATCCCCTATAGAAGTATTGGAAAATAATTAAATCGAGAGGTGACCCGCCTTTTTTAGGGGCGATGGCTCTCTTAAAACCGTTTTTCCGCTGATAAAAAAATAGGTGTCTAATAGTTTTCAATGCTTTATCACATATCAGTTTCCACAAAACCGAAGGTGGAACACTTGAACGATGTTCCTTGTCAGCTAAATTTCTTCGACCCTCTCGCGCCCATATATTGTCATCGAAACTTACAAGTGTCATTCTGACCGTCGATGACAAATTATTTTTATCGTATCATTATCCAACTCAACTTTCTTAAAAAATCTTCGTTCGAGATTACTTTAATATTGCCATATTTATTTCAATTCGAAGTCTAGTGTCCTTTGCATCAGATACAACAACAACGCTTTCCCATTTTGGTTCGATCAAAGCTCGTAGTTTTCTATACTGTAGTGACTTTCAGTGTGAATAAATATTCCTGCCAAACCATCTTACCGCTGCTAATGCTCAATATGCACAAAAAATCCGCAACATTGATGTATCAAGGTGCTCGTAGCTGTAAAACGCGATGGATGACCTTTGATTTATTATCGCGGGATGATTTATCGAGTTTACAGTGCGATGTTTCGCTACTTCGTACGTATACACCCATATAGCTGAGTACATAATACACAGATGTACATAAATACATAGTGATACGCAGATTATATAAATGTTATGTTAATTTCGATCTTCTCTACGAAAGGCATTTTCGTGAATTAATTGAAAATGCATTCGTTGAATGAGAGATTTGAGAAGAATAAAAAAAAACCTTACACGTCTACACGTGCGTACAATGGCGCACCGTATATTTCTGAGCCTACTTTTGTTCGGAGCAAAAACCATTTTACATATACACGCGCGCACCCCCCCTACACAAATATTTGTTAACACGTTTAAACAAAATACATGACGATCAAGCCTGCCAACCTGCTGAAGGATCATCACTCATGCATGATTCCTGATCAGTTTGTCTGAAGGTTGGGATTAATTTTGGGAAAGACTCATCCATAATACGGTCGCGAATGTGCATACTCAGAAGCGATCCTGACGTTATTGATGCTTCTTCACGGGTATGCAAGATCGTGAACGTACTATGAATCAATTCACACGCTAATTGCATATTTATACGTTTTTTGTGCTCACCTAATCTCTCTTCACGATGTAGGGGACGGTGGGGCACAATGGATCACTTTTTTAAACCAAATTTTTACTGTTACCTGATCAGTCTGTTTAAAGAAAAAAAACCATCATAACCGATTTCTATAGACCTATGGGCGTACAATAAAGCTATTTTTTTTGCAGAAAGATTAAATATACGAAATTAATGGGATCGGACAAAATTTGCGGATTGGCTTATTATGGGGTAGAATGTGTCAGATAGGTGGGTACAGTGTGTCAAGCACTGCGGAACGTGGGGGCCGATGACAATGAGCCGATTGTTATATTTTCATACGTTAATTACTTGCAGTACCCCTTTTTTTCAGTTTGCTCTCCTCCTCTGTGCACGTCGTAGTTTCGCATTTGCGGTTTCGTGTCATTTTCTTCTTCCGGTATCACTAAAGAGGAGAAAAAGTAATTTTCCGCATTTGTACCTCAACGTCGTGGCCCTATTATTTGCTCACAACATTGGGAATCAACTCATCGTGCCCCACAACTCGGTGACACTTTGTACCCCACTGGTAAAGCATTTGATTATTGATAAAAATAATGATCAATTCAACTAGGAATGAAAAAACACAAGTCACCGAGTGCATTATAAATCATTATAAATAAATAACAAAACTATCGATTAGGACCGAAAACCCGAGCCGCTACAGAAAATGAGGTTACATCTGACGTTTTCCCGGCAAGCGATTTCTTCTCTCCAAGGCTCAAATAAATTCTTTATGATTAATAATTCTTTGTAAGCTGCTATTGAATTTGTTTATCTGGAGAAAATTCAATATAAATCATGGTCGAACATAAACAATTTCGATTTTTACGAGCCACTAACCTCCGAGAAATCGCATGTGGCTCACAGTGACACATTATGCCCCACTCTCCCTTACATTGAATCAACTCCACCAAGTTAGGCTACGAATCACGATCGTTGTAGTTCGGATCCCCTACTTCCGAGAATCTCGATGCGATTTTTGCAAACTCGGGAGCCAGCTTTTTCTTTGCCTCGTTCATAACTCAAGGATAACGTGAAAAAAAGACAACGGAAACGCTTCTTTCCGTCGATATGTACGGTTGTTCAGTTCTTAGCATCGAGAAGATCAATCGAGGAAAAATTGATATTTTGTTACCTCTTAAAGATTTTTCTTGAGATAGTAAATTATTGGCTACTGACACTTGACGGTGGGCGCTATATTCCAGACGACACTTCCTGGAAACGGAACAAGTGGGGCAGGGGGGGGTGTACGAGATTCGGGGGATTTTTAATTGTGAGTGGTCCTGCGAAAACGCCGTTGCAGGCAAGCCGTGAGAACAATTATTTTTTCGAGCACACACACACATACAAAACGTACGCGGTAAAGCTTAAATTAGACGAGGAGAAAAATGAACAACGCAACAAAAAAAGCGACGAAAGGATCGGGTAGCTCTCGCAGAACAGGGCTGCAAGTATGTGAATGATGAAAACGAGAGATAAAGAGATAAAAGAAAGGTCCGATGGAGTCGAGGAGCAGAGAAAGAGACGAGAAGGAATAAAAAAAGTGGTAAAGGAGTTCCCTCCTCGAGAACGACCATGAGAGACCTTCCTAGGATCAAGGGCAAGTACGGCTCATTCGGCTCGTATACACCAATGCGAAAGAAGACAGAAGAAGCTTTCTTCCTTTGCGACCTCGAACGAGGACCGTATCGAAACGTCCTCTTTCACCTTTTCTTTTCGTTTTTCTCCTCTAGTTTAGTTCGGTAACTCGATAGTTGGACTGCTCAATTATGCGCAAACGCTTCAACCCTCGTTCTCCGTTCATTCTTCACGGCTTCCATACTAGTCCAGTAAAAGAGACGAAAACCCAGCACTTTTTAGCGTAGAATATGCATTTTTGACTGAAGGTAGATGATTGCATACTGAAAGTAACCCCAATAAAATGTTGCCCCTCAACTCGCTCCAACCCTAAGAAATAGGGGTTGAAAACTTAAAAATCGCCGTATCTCGATAATTGATGGCCCGATCAGCAAAGGTTCTAAACAAAAGTTGTTTGGAATAATAAAACTCGTATAAAGTTATCTGACGCCCAACTCCCTAACCTTAAGGAATCATCACAGTGTAAAATTTTCAAAAAAATCGATTTTTTTGCATTATCCGATAGTACACACGGTTACAACCGTTCGGTCCAATTTTTCAGATCGAAATTCGCATTATTTCAGTCACTACAGCCTTTCTTAGAAAAAGTTAAGCCTTTCTTAGAAGTTTAAACGCGTTTTTCTCGAAATGATGTTTTTGGAAACGGTGACTATCTCAAAGGAAGAATTTTCAAGCTATCCGTTTGAAATTTTAACAGAACATTCTTCATGTCATGCCTCATGTTGCTGTGAATTTTTAATCTTCCTATTTTTATTTTACGAAAAACTCGAAAAAACGCTAAATTTGATACCTTTTTGTTCAAACGGCCGCCATATTTTCAAATTTCACTTTTAAAAAAAAACCTCCATAGGAACATAGGAGCTTTCGTACCGATTAAAAATCATTGTGAAATTTTTGTTTCACATAAAATTTGCGGCCGCAATCCTGGCTACCATGGGACACCATTTTTTTCCACGCAATTTTCCGCAAATAAAAACAATGTTAAACAATAAATAAATAAATTAAAAAAAAATATTTTTGTATTCTTTAGCAGTGCTTCAAATTCTAAAAAAAAATTGGGCCGATTAGCTTATCCTATCCACCTAAGAAAATCGCGAAAATTGGCTATGTTTTGGGCGGTCACACTGTGATGATTCCTTAAAAATAGTGGCGCAAAAACGATTGGAAAATTCGGGATTGATGCGTGTGCGAGCGGAGTAGACATATCGCCGCGTCCTTGTCTGGGTCAGTGCTGCTCTCGTGTTTTTGTGCCGCTATTTTTAAAGATAGGGGATTGGACGTCAGTTAACTTTATACGTATTTTATTATTCTAAATAACTTTTGCTACGGCGATTTTTAAGTTTTCAACCCTTATTTCTTAGGGTTGGGGCGAGTTGAGGGGTTGTTATTGGGGTTACATTTACTATGCAACCATCTATCTTCAGTCAAAAATTCATATTTTACGCTAAAAACCATTGGGTTTTCGTCTCTTTTACTGGACTACACTGTTTACACTATTATAACTGCCGTAAAAGAGAATTTACCACGTATTCTCAAAATTGCCCTCCTCTCCCTTCTGCTCTATCACTTCGTTTGCGATAGTTTTGTAGACGTTATATGAACATTTTGCGTTCAGATTAGGTACTAAAACAAACTCGTATTGTAAAATTGGGTTACTTTGAACAGGTTTTGGAAGTTTTTTATACATAACTTTTTTTCAACATCCTAAATTCCAATTTTTTTGGCTCCAATAAAACAATGTATCCTTTGGTTATCAAACGCATAAGTAAGCCAAGCCCCCCACAATTTTATATATATTTTTTTTTTAAGTGTCAAAGTAACCTCTCGTATGGAACTTCTCTGACAAGGTATTGAAATGCAACTCATGTCAAAGATTAAGGGTTACTTTAACATCATTTTGATAAAAAAAAGTAATATTTCATGCATGATAGAAGGAATTAAATTAAAAACAACAATTTTTTTTGCAATGAAATTGTTATCTTTATTAAGGAAACATTTTTCATAAAAGTATCAAGTACCCAGGGTACTATTATAGGCACTTAATCAGTCTTATAATTATCATTGAGATCAAAATCAACTTTAGCAACATTATAGTAAACTTGAACAACAAATTGTTGTTCAAGTTTATTCCCCGCACCCGCCACCCGCCACAGATGGTCACGCGGGCTCGCTGCGGACACATTTAAACCCTATTTCGGCGCTCTGTTGAAGCAGCGCCAAAAACTGTCAAAGTTATCCTTGATGTCAATTTAACCCCGTTTTACGGTAACGAACAAAAGTTGGTCAAAGTATGACCGCGCATACAACACTCTCTGCTCTCTTGCGATTAATTCAAGTTTTTCCGGACTTCGATGCATCCCGACAAACGAGATCATGAATTTTGAAACCTGCAGTCAGCGGAAAGATGAGGACGTTTGACTATTTTTTTGAAAATTCCTTGATTATACTCTCGACGCGGGAGAACAGTGGAGCGAACGGATTTCCCCATAGATGGCGTTGAACGCACTTTTTCGGGGAGTGCAATAGCTCAGCATGGCAGTCGTTCAAACTGTCCCTCATAGAGGTCGCAACATGGCCTCGTAACGTTTACGAATCGCCGTAGCTCATGGAGAATTCAGCGAGGATAGAAAGAGAGAACGAGAGAGGTAGATTGGGGCTCATAAATGAGGGGGCCACCGAGCTACGAAATTCGCACTTCTCATCGTCTCGGTCCTCTCACTCGAGTTGGCTCTTCAACTCCAATTTATCTTCACTCGTGTGTGCGTGTTGTCCTTTCGTTCTCGCGCGATCATTCGGCTTCCAGGAAGGACCGAGCGGGGCCTCTGATCCCCCAAAAGGACAAAAACGAAAAGAATCTTTGGTCGTTTCTCGCCTTTCGACTTATACAGACGCTAGTGGTTCTCCGCCGCTCCTTTTTCACCTTCACAGTGCATTCTGTCTAAGCGAATTTTTTGGATCCCCGGTGCGCAATGCCGTAAGATCTCTATGTGCGTATCAATTGTTCCTCAAGGCGTTGAACGCGATCTTGGATGTTGAATCCATCCAATGTCGATATATCGATACGGTAAGACGGAATTAGATACCACTACACTGTTGAAATTAAATATCGAGCTATAGTTGTCGCCTTCAAAATTCCAGAAGTTTATCGCTCTCGTGGAGCGGGCAAATTTCCCGAGCCATCAACATAGACGATGAATAAATTTCGTTAATATTCCGAATGCGGTTAAATTTATGACTGAAGCATCGCCATTGTTACATGTGTTTCACTAAAACGTATACCGGAAAATTCAGCGTGTTGTCAGCGTGTTGAATTAAAACCCAACACGCATATCAAGTGTGACGTACCTACGAAATTCGTTGAAACATAATACGTGTTCCTTGTTTTTCTCTATTGAAAAAAAAACAGACTTCGTACCGTCTTACCAACAACACGGGTCTTGAACGTTGCCGAAGAATGTACTCATTGCAACACATGTAATGTGGGGTATAAAAAATAATGTAGAGAGTTCTGAACAACGCTCTTTATAGCACAACGCACCGGAAAGCATCGTTACATGCGTGTTGTTTCTGGTGGAAAGCATACTCACACATATATGGGGTTGGTACAAAAATCTTGCAACACACAACACGAGTAAAAAAGAAAAATATTTTATTTTAACAATAAACGATTATTCAGTAATGTACGCTCCCTCCGCATCTACAACTCTTGCCCAACGCTCTGGTAGACTTTGCACGCCCGCAGACCAGAATTCTTTTGATCGTGAATTAAGAAAGTCGTCCAATGTATTTTTGAGATCTGACAGATCATCAAATTTTTATCCCGTAAATAGTTCTTCAAAGCTCGAAGCAGGTGATGGTCGGTAGGTGCTAAGTCTGGTGAATACGGTGGGTGTGGTAGAACTTCCCATCCTAGCTACGAAATAGTTTCTTGTGTCATCTTAGCGACGTGGGGTCGAGAATTGTCATGGAGAAGCCGAACGTGAAGACGTTTACGCCTTTTCTGTTTCATAATTTTAGCCACCTTTTGCAGTTGTGCAGAATAAATCTCTGCCTGTATTGTGGTGTTGGTTGGCAGAAATTCGTAATAGAGCATGCCCTTAGAATCCCACCAACAACAGAGTAAAACTTTCTTCATTTCACGGGGCTGTTTAGGGGTCAGTTCTGGTTTTTCCCCTTTAGATAGCCACTGACGCTTGCGTG
Organism: Ophion obscuratus; assembly: GCA_964007375.1. NCBI lineage: Eukaryota > Metazoa > Arthropoda > Insecta > Hymenoptera > Ichneumonidae > Ophion > Ophion obscuratus. Next base: position 21,635,772 of record OZ023314.1, on the reverse strand, counting down.
TGTGATTAACATACAACACCCAGCTTTCATCCCCAGTGACTATTTCTTGAAGAAAATCCTTTCTTTGCGGACGATCAGGAGTGAAAGACAGATGGACATGCGTGTTGCTTTGTTTGATTCGCTGAGATTGTGCGGTATCCAAGACGAATAAACTTTCCTATATCCCATCTCTTGTAAATGTCGAAGGATAGTAGGGTGACTGCAGTTGAGTTTGTTGGCTAATTCTCGTGACGACATATTAGGCTTTGCCTTTATAAGTGCTCGCTGTTCTTCATCGTCCACGATCGATTCCCTGCCGGACCTAGGTTTGTCTTCAAAAGATGTATCGCCAGAATGAAAACGCTGATACCATCGGGAGACCGTTGAATAATTAACTACATTAGCCTTGAACGCACTGCACATATTACGGGGTGCAGCTCTTACAGAATGCCCTTGCAAGAATTCGTAATATGCGATTGCTCGAAGTGCACGTTGATCCATCTTTGCAGGTGGGGATTAAAATATCGAAGGACCAAATATAGATCGACAAATATTTCGAAACGACAGAATTATGAACTCTCAAAATAAGGAAGGTTTAATTATTCGAAATTTTATGTTTTGATCGAATAAGAAATCGAATGACTATAAAGCAAAGCATCATTTATTCGAGAGCACATTTATCTGAAAACGTATATTCAGATCGTCTGCAATTTGAGACATACAAATATAGATTCGAACAATCTATAACATCCATATCTCCGAAACAGGAACAAACGAGTATCTAATATTCGTAATACCGCCTATAGCGAAAAGCAATATATCGAGACGCAAAATATCGATGGTCCGAAATGGCGAATGCTAAAATGGCGAACATGGTATGGATGCCCTCCCGGCCGACCGCTAACGCTATCTGCCTCGATCACAAGTTTTCGCCATCCGGGCCGTTCGACATTTTGACCCTTCGCTATTTTAACCACTCGACTTTTTGGCCGTTCGATTTAATGCTTTCTGTTTTTTGAACCGTCGCTATATTTACAATTCGAAGATGCGTCTTCTCGAATTATTTGGTGTTATTTATATAAGCAATTCGATATTATGTCTCTCAATATTTTTTAAATTGGTTTTTGTTTTTCGCTATATTTCAACTTCGAGATATTCGTATTCGGAATTTTTATTTACGACTATATAAACCCTCCGAACATTGATCTATCTATATTCAAACATTCGACATTTTTTAATCCGATATTTCAGCCCATCCGAATATTGATCCAACGATATTTCGACTCCCACCCATCTTTGCTCATACTGACTCCGCGGAACATCTGATTCGCTTATATATCCTGCGGCATGGAAGGTTCTAGACCATTCTTGTATTTCCTATTCTCGAATGTTCTCGAACTTCATTAGGAAAAATATTTTAATTGAAAAAAAAGTGCTGCCAGATTTTTGTACCAACCTAATACATATTATTGGGAGTACAAATAAGTCTCCACCGTTTTTTTTTAAATAAAACATTGGGCGTTTATTGTGAAAGAACGGTACTTGTTTTATTGAAAGTATTGCCCATCGCTCGCCACTACTTTTTCCCATCTTTCTAGCAGCATATGGATACCGCGTCGGAAGGACGCTTCATTTTTTGAGACTATTAGTACTGTCGTGCTGTACATTGGAATCGGAAAAAATTAGAATAAGACTAGTTTTTTGATAGGTGATTTTGTAGGTACCGCAGGTGCTAAATCCAAGTTTGCCTGAAAACTGGAGTGTAGGGTTTTGGTTAGGGGATGGAAGGGGATGGAAGTGGATTAATGCCAAACTACAACCCAGACGCGGTCGGCGCCGGGACACAAAATGTTCCGAAAAATCCGGGCTTCATTTTTGTCCACAGCGCCGAAGTCGTGGAAGTTCATTTTGGGGGTGAAAAGGGGAGGTAAAATTTTGAAAAATCAGTTTTCATTGGATAACTCTTTAGGAAAAATTCATACAATTTTTGTCCAAATGGGAACGTTGTAGCCCTTGAAAAGACGCGTCGATCGGGTATTTGATCAACCCTCTCCGGAAATATATTCACCCCAAAAAGAGTGGTTGAAGTATAAATTTTTTTTTTTTATTGAATAACTAAAAAACAATCGATTTTTCGAGATGGTTTAAACGTACAAAATGTAGAGAATACTTTGATCTATATTTTCGTTCCTATGGACCGCTCTTGAATTCTGGCTTTTTCGAACCCCTATCAGAAGTTAAAAATTCAAAATGAAATTCCGGGACAACTATTGACCGAAAACAAAGAGAGACGAGTTTGGCGCTGTGGACAAAAATGTCGCTGAGGGTTTAAGCTACAAATTCTTCCACAGCGCCGAATTCGTACGGTCAATAGTTTTCTCAGAATTTCATTTTGAATTTCCAACCCCCGAGGGGGGTTGGAAAATCAAAATTCAAAGGTGGTCCATAGAAACGAAAATATAGAGAAAATTATTCTCTATATTTCGTACATTTGAACCATACCCGAAAAATCGGTTGTTTTTCAGTTATTCAATAAACAATTTTTTTTGTTCTATTTTAACCATTTTTCGGAGGGTGAAGATATTATCGGAGAGTGATGATCAAATACTTGATCGGAGCGTCTTTTCAAGGGCTACAAAGTTGCTATATGAACAAAAAGTTTACGAATTTTTTCTAAAGAGTTATTGAATTAAAACTGATTTTTCAAAATTTCACCCCACTTTTTCATTCCCGAACCAAACTTCCACGACTTCGGCGCTGTGGATAAAACTAAAGCCTGGATTTTTCTGCACATTTCGTCTCACGGCGCCGACCTCGTAGGGATTGTAGTTTGGCATTAATCCACCCCATCCCCTTCCATTCCCTAAAAAAAACCCTACACCCCAATTTTTAGGCAAACTTGGATGTAGCACCCGCGGCACCGACAAAATCATCTGTCAACAAAATTAGCCTTTTTCTGTCTAGTGAAAACGGCGGGTGGGGTAAAACTTCCCAATTGAGTGTTTACAAGTAGGCTTTGACCTACGCCTGGCAAGCAGCATTTCATAAAAGCAAAATCGGCGTTCAACGTTTTTCCGCTTCAGTTCATATGGAACGCAATTTCCTTGCTTTTGAATCATTCCCAACAATTTTGAATGACGCGAAATTGCTTGTTAAGTCACTCCTCATGTAAGTACAAGTTCTTCTTGCGTTTGGCACGAATCTCCCTCCAATAATGCTTCCAATTCCTTGTCTTTGTACACTTTGGGCCTTCCGCTACGTTCTTTGTCTTCGGCGTCAAACTCACCGTTCTTAAACTTTTGAAACCACTTACGACAACTACTCCCGAGTCGAAATTTTTAGCCTCCTCTGAACCCTCGCAGGACCCATTTCTTTTGTAATACATAAGCCGCCAGCCTCCGTTGAACCTACGAAACCTCATTTGTCGAGTTCAGTGCCATGCAGAGACCTCCTCTTGGCCCACAGTAGCCTCTGCTAGACCTCCCAAACCTTCTCTCGACCCCAGTTTCAGTGAAACGTGCAGAGCACAGGCCTCCTTAACCTGCTTTCAACCTCAAACTGTTGCCTCGACCCCACCTAACCTGCTTTCGGCCCAAATTCGATATCTCCTCCATCATCATTCCATTGTGGCCTGGTCGGTAACCCGTTCGATGACGAAATTAATAAAAATACATCGTCCCCTTATCAAATTATTAGTGCAATATTAATATGCGAAAACAATCAAATTTTCTCAATATCGATTTATTATTATTTTATAGGCAATTCATAAAAGAATGCTTGTATATACAGTCTTACTCCAATTCTATCGGATTAATGGGCGTTTTCCTGTCAGAAAAAATCTCACAGGAAAATTCTTAAAAAATGTCAGTCTATCCACTATAAGCTTATGCGACGTTTTTCGTCCTTGACGTTTCTCCTTAAACCCGCTAGTTCTTGAGTTACATTGCATTATCTAGAATTAGTCTTTTTTAGCAAAAAATGAAATAACATTGCGAAAAAAATCGTACAAAACTTTATAAAAACGCAAATGGACTTCTTGCTACCCCGTTTAAGTTTATCATGGATAAACGCAACAATTTTTTTTGCATAAGTCATGCGCCCAATTCTCGATGGTCGAAAAGAAGCCGAAAATCAGTCACGTATAAAAGTGCGTACCGGGGCGAAAAGAAAATTATAAAAAAATATTTCAGAAAAGCAATATAAAGCTGAATTTATTCCCGTCAAAACGCCATTCGGTAAATTTGGTTATCTTTTTATTTACGAAGCTATGTAACTTTTCGTGCAGCAAGAAATATCGACTATGGTGTATCCAAACTTTTAAGCGACGGTATATATTATATAATACTATATATATATATATATTATACTCGAAATATGTGGTTGCATTAATATATTCGAATATACACTACTAGTCAAAAGTATTCAGACACTTCAGATAACTGCAAAACTTAATATCACTTTGGATCATTGCAAACTTATGGTAGAATAATAATTATTTTACGAAGATAGTATAAAGCTCTGTATAATTACTTAATTATATAGATCTTTATAGTATGTTCGTGAAATAATAAATGAAATGAATTATATTACTCTAACATTATTTGGCAATTATCCAGCGCTCAAAAGTTTTGCGATTATGTGGAGTGTCCGAAAACTTTTGGCTGGCAGTGTAGATCTAAATAACATATAATGTTGATATCTATATGGAACGTTAGGGTGTTAATTATAGTCTATTTCATGTTTTACAGGATTGAAATTGTCGGTTTAGAATTCAACCTCATTCGATTTTTTCTTTTTGTTTTTATTCGTTTTGTTTTTTTTTGTTTATTCAATAATAAGTTGATAAATGTCGACGGCCGATTACCGTCGATTTTAAATAAAATGTTTGATTTTTCTTTGTTTTCATTTTTAGCACGTCGAAAATTTAAAAACCATTTCCACGTGTATGTATGAAGCATATTTTTATTTTTTTCCGCTAAATAATTATAATATTAACTAACCGCGTCTATTTGATTCTTTTTTATTTTACTTAACTACATTTTTCATAGAACCAAATTTTTCCTATTGCATTCCATCATTAAAATGATTGATTTCAAAAATGTTTATTTATAGAAAATGAATCTATTTAATATCGTCCAATAACTACATATTTTATTTGATCCTAATAAATCTGTGATTCGGTTTCATCAGTTCAACATCTTCATCTGTTCAAAAAAACAATTTAGTTAAGTTCACTGAATGGGTCTAGTTATTTTTTAAAAATTTACCTTAAATAGAATTTTCTTAGAGTTAACCTTTTTTCTATTTGATTGAACTAATGGTCCATCTTTATTGCAACACTCATATAAAAGGAGCGGGGGGTAGAGAAGGTGGAGAGAGAGGAATTTTATATATATGTATATGTATATGTGTGTTTGTTTGAAAAATCTATAGCATGTTATTCGATGAAACTCTCTAATTATCACAATCATATTAACTAATTCACATAGCTTATGTGATACAACTAATAGTTAGAGGTATTCATTTGGTCTCTTATGCCATATCAGCGACCAAAATGTTATAAGCACTCGGTAGCATAGGGGCAGCGAAGCGTAGTTATGAGTAGGTAGGCTAGGTTCAAGGCGCATATAGGGCAAATATTTTCTTCGAACAAAATCATTTCTATAGGCCAGGGAATGACGAATTAGGATGAAAAATCCTTGTGGTAAAGCTCTCAATTAAGGCGTTCATTTTATTTTCGATTTATGAAATATTTTATACATATAGTACACTTAGCTTTACAGTGTGCATTGTAAGCAAATAAAGATTAATTTAAATCTCATCTTTATTAATATATATAAATATCTTTGAAAGAAATATGATCGTAGTAGGCTGTGAGACAAGGAAAATACCTATTTTATTTAAATAGATTCTATATAAATTCATTTTTTTGTTTAGCAGTGTACAGTAGGCCGAAAGGGGGGGAAGTAGGTTCTGCGGGAGCGCTCGCAGTAGGCCGACCTGAGGTTCCGTAGGTTCAATTGTGAACCTCACTGACCTCCTTTGAGTCAAAAAGTCTACTTTCTGCCATGCCGGAGGTTCATCGGAGGCTCTAACGCATGGTACTTTTAAACATTGTACCCTCCTTTAGATACCCAATAATCCGCTCACGCCGATTTCTGCTCGCCTTCATTTTGTGGGTTGAACGCGGTTCGAAAATTTCGACTCGGGCTCTCACTCAAAGCGACCTCAGCAGATGCTTTTACAAGCAATCGATGCGCCTCAGCTGCATATTTCTTCAAATTAAAGAAGTAAAGAAGAGTTATAAAGGTCCCGCGGGGTGGGAGTCGAAATATCGATGGATCAATATTCGAATGGGCTGAAATATCGGATTAAAAAATGTCGAATGTTTGAATATAGATAGATCAATGTTCGGAGGGTTTATATAGTCGTAAATAAAAATTCCGAATACGAATATCTCGAAGTTGAAATATAGCGATAAACAAAAACCGATTTAAAAAATATTGAGAGACATAATATCGAATTGCTTATATAAATAACACCAAATAATTCGAGAAGACGCATCTTCGAATTGTAAATATAGCGACGGTTCAAAAAACAGAAAGCATTAAATCGAACGGCCAAAAAGTCGAGTGGTTAAAATAGCGAAGGGTCAAAATGTCGAACGGCCCGGATGGCGAAAACTTGTGATCGAGGCAGATAGCGTTAGCGGTCGGCCGGGAGGGCATCCATACCATGTTCGCCATTTTGGCATTCGCTATTTCGGACCATCGATATTTTGCGTCTCGATATATTGCTTTTCGCTATAGGCGGTATTACGAATATTAGATACTCGCTTTTTTCTGTTTCGGAGATATGGATGTTATAGATTGTTCGAATCTATATTTGTATGTCTCAAATTGCAGACGATCTGAATATACGTTTTCAGATAAATGTGCTCTCGAATAAATGATGCTTTGCTTTATAGTCATTCGATTTCTTATTCGATCAAAACATAAAATTTCGAATAATTAAACCTTCGTTATTTTGAGAGTTCATAATTCTGTCGTTTCGAAATATTTGTCGATCTATATTTGATCCTTCGATATTTTGATCCCCACCTGTCCCGCGAATGACGCTTATTCGGCTCGAATGTCGACATTTTCGCGCGAAAAAAGTTATGTGATGCTGATACAAAATCGCTAATATTTCAAGGTTTTGGTATTGCCAGATATCCAACCTTACGATATGACGTTTTACATCTGACAATTTCAACCGTAATCTCCTGGTGGAGCCACTTTTTGTCAAACGGCAGAGACTTATTTGTACTCCCAATATATGGGGTGTCTCGAAATGACCTGACTTTTTTTTTATTTATTAATAAAACGTATGATTTATTTGAAAAGTGCCAATATTTTTATGTTAATATAAGGTACAAACATGGAGGTTATGTGTGGAACACAATTTCCAATGGAACACCCTTAAGTACGAAAATCGAACAGTTCCCACAGCTTATTCGTATCCAATCCACTATTAAGTGGTTGTCCTAGCTCATCGTTTTTTCACGCTTGAACACATTTATAGATGGTTCTATGGGTGCGATAGCCTACTTTCAAAGTAATCTCAATGAATATTCAATGTATGACAAATCCGTAGGTGAACTTGTACAGAGAATACTTAGGCTGAACCCTTCTCCTAGGACCGGATATAATGGAGTTACAGTATAGATTATCTTTCTAAAACCCTATATCACCATAGATTATAAATACTATCCGATTAGCACAACGATATAAACCAATTGATATAGCTTATATGATAAAATAAGTTCTCAGTGGAATTCCTTTTGCATCTAATGTTACATTTGTTATTAAGAATTTACAAGCATTCAACAGCGTAATGCGTAGAGGACGGGCGTGTGAGATATTCGATTGGCGAATGAGTCGGTTGGATCCCACGCATGCGTGAAAAACTTCACTCGCGAAAATTCGTTTCGGCAAGTGAAGTAATGGTCACATGTAATACACCATAGTAGAAAGCCCTTGCGAATCAAAATGCTCGATCACATTTTTGTTTTATTCTGGAATTACAAGTATTCCATCCATTTTGCTTTACGAGTATGAGGCGTCTATGCACCGAGTACAGAATGTATTTATTCGAACGAAACACTGGATAAAACATGCTGGAAACGTGTTACAAAAATATACATGTTTTTACACTTGTAAATGTTTACAAATTATTATGAATAATGACGATAGGTTTACTTGAACGAATGCCTCAAAAACTTCATATTTTGCCCTACAATATCGATGCTATAATTCAGAGAAAAAAAACGTTATAGGAGATTTTTTTTTAATTTTGTGAACGAGTTCAGTGGAATCGCAAGCATTCCACCTTTTGTTCAATTACTTATTTTCGTCCTTTTTCAACTTCTTTGTTCGTTCTTTTATCTTATCCCTTCTCTTCCTTGCCTCCCGCCACTCTCCATCTCTCTTTCCGCTATTGGATTTTATAATTCGCGTGAGTTCTCTCTGTCTGCACGGGGAGTCGCGTTGCCGGAAATGCCGTGCGTGCCAGAGACTGAAAACCACCGTGCGCTGCACGCCGGGCTGCTGTCTGGATGCGAAACATTACTGCGCTTACGAATGTTTCTGTATGTAAATACGAGATAAAAAGCCGATACTGGAATGGAGAAAAATGAGCGAGGAAACGAAAAAATTAATTAAAAAGTGTCAAATGCGAGGAAACGCGCCGAGTGAATCGTCTGCAGACAGAAACAGCAGATGGTCAGACGATGTTAGCAAAATCGCAAGGAGCATCTTACTTTGGGGAGGGGGGGGGGGGAGAGCATATTGTACCTACTATTTGTGGCATAGTACATACGATATGAACTGTTTACGCGAACCATATAGACTAGTGGAAATCATTCTGGGCACTGCTATTTGTTTTTAATTTTGCATTGATTGATCATTTTTATAGTATAATCACTACTAACTTTTATATGAATATTCTATATTCATATAAAAGTAGGCTTATTGAAACAAATATTAAGTGGAAAAACTGTAGATTTAAATAAAAACATTACAGTATCGCTTCGGCATAACAGAATATACATTTCCTCGGTAAAGAAAAAAATAAGTTCTATTAAACGTGTCCAGAATTAATTCCGCTAGTGTATGGGTATATATATATATATATATATATATATATATATATATATATATATATATATATATATATATATAAAACTATATGCACAATTATTTACAAATTAAGTTGTTGTAAATATGTACCTACTTCGGTGCGTATTTTTTCACGTATAAGTGAAAGTAGGTACATATTTACAATAACTTAATTTGTAAATAATTGTGCATATAGTTTTATATATACTCACACACACACATATACAATAGTGGCGTACATTTCGAAAAAGACGAAAGAGCTACAATTATTGATAAAAGAAACCGAAAAACGTAAGTTTGAACTGGAATAATAGTTTTTACCAATATGCGAAGAGCTGTGGAGAAAGATTATCAAGCGGTTAATCTCAGCAGTGAATAATATTAATCCAACGTGACATAATAACAGTTTGTTTCATCTATGCTACTTGCAATGATGGTTATATTTAATCAATTATAACGCCGATATCGATCAGATATATTTTCCAGTCCATTGGAAAATCAGCACATATTTCGGGAGCATGTAGTTTGTACAGCATTTTTCGATTAATTAAACTTTTGTTTTGTTGTCTTGATTACTCTCACGATACGGAGGCTCAGCATGGAGCGAAACAGCTTTGTTTTTCATTCGCGAGTATGGAAAAAGATGCAAAAGCTCATGATTTCGGCAAGATTTCGTCCAACGTGATGAAAAAATATGCAACGACGTGTTACAAAGCAATGAAATATCGTACTTTTGGGGATTCGAGAAGATCGGGCCTCCACGAACTACCGCGGAAATGTTATTCTAAATATATAAATGCGCTTTGCCGAACTCACAACAGCAAGACGCGCAAGAGCCCAAGAGATTTCTCACCGCATCTGTACGACGTAGCTACTGCAGAGACCGGCGTTGTTGACTCTGTACGTGAAAGAATCTCGTGTGCACTAATATGCTGTTTTGCGAACAAGTGCGCGCGTGTGTGTGCGTCCGCGGCGTGCGGGCTGAGTGAGTCAGAGAGCGAGAGATACACGGACGGACAGCAAACAAAACGCGAACAAAAGTATCTTCCTTTACTATGGCTGCGCTGCCGTACATAAATTCAAGCGAACAATTGTACAATATCGCCGTGGCAAGAGGCGAGAAAATTTTCAACGACGATATTAAAACACGCATCCGCGGATATGTAGATGTACCACGTTTTTTATAGTGTCCGAAATACCGGAAGTCGTTATATGTTGCCTTGGAAATTTTATTTTCGGCACATGTGTTACATGTATGATAGATCGGGGGAAATAGGGATTCGAAGTATAGAAGCTGTAGAATCTCAAGATTTACCTAGGGAACCTATAAACGTATTTGCACGCGCACACACACACACACACACACACACATACACACACACACACACACACACACACACACACACACACACACACACACACACACACACACACACACACACACACACACACACACACACACACACACACACACACACACACACACACACACACACACACACACACACACACACACACACACACACACACACACACACACACACACACACACACACACACACACACACACACACACACACACACACACACACACACACACACACATTGCGCGCGAGCACACAATATATATGTATGTATCAGGGGTGTTTCGAGGCAAAACATAAATGTCATACATTCAGTTTCCGTGAGTAATGTCCATAAGCTTGGCAATAACAGCTTTGGACTAGCTTCCGGACCAATAACAATAAAAAACACATTGTACACAGCGATACGCAAGAATCTTACGGCAAATCTTCGGATGCTGGTATATCTCTTCCTCCTTCTAATACGAAAGTACAGTAGAGCAATCTTTTTTCGATTCGAAGGATTTGCCTGCTATCGCAAAATGTGTGTTTGAGTGTATTATCCAAATTTGAAGCAAAACGAATTGTTGCAATGTTTTGTTAAGAAAAATGGCCACTACTTGATTTAAAAAAACGCAAATGAAAGGGGTTTATAAAAAGTATTCGAACAGGCTGGAGAGTTAATAATTAGGAGCAGGTATTCATTAGACAGATATGTGTGTGTGTGTCAGAGAGAGAGAGGGAGAGAGGGAGCTAGGAAATGTGATGTGCGTTACTCTTGTATTTCATTTGGGCTGTTGGTTTCAGGCATACTATACATTGACCGCGTTCTCGGTGAAGTGACCGAACGAACGCGTAAACTTGTCAAAGGAAAATGAATCTGATGCGCATTGAAAGGTGGGATGGAGACAAAAATTTACTGCGGAGAAAGAATGGCTATTGAAACGGGAGAAATGCGAGTTGTATGAAAAATACGACACCGGTAAAAAACAGAGCGACGATGTTTGTGATCTGCAAAAATTGCACATTCCTCAAATACTTCGGACAGAGAATGCAACGAATGTACATTTCCAATACAGTTCGCTCACATTACTCACTTGATCTTTTGACGCATCTAATTTGAAAGATATTTGAATGTTTATTCGCCATTTTTATTTATTTACTACGCTTGATAGTAAATAAATAATTCATTTATTTACTACCAAGTTTATTTATAAATAAATGTTTATTTATTTGTTTGCTTGGTTGAGTATAGTATTTGAAACGAAAATAAATATGTCACATAAACGAAGATTGATATTTATAATGATAGTAATGAATTGGCAAATTTGCATTAATTTAAACCTTAACTCCTTATTTGGCATCACCATGTTTACAAGAAAAACATCAATATGACGTGTATATATTTAGGGTCGGGAGATTGGACTGATACAAAGAGGCAAATTTGAGTAACGCGAATTAAATTAAGGGGTTAGGCCACTCTAGAGGCCGAAAAAATAGGCTCTTTGGGGTTTTTTTTCAAAAAAACGACAAAATAAATCGAGATAACAAAAAGGATGTTCATCATACATATCAGTGACTGTATACAATAATTTTTTGGAAGCGAATAATTTTAAAAATTGCGTTTGTGCAGCGTTTATCTCAAAACGGCTTTTTTAAGTTGGCCGGAAACATGACGCAGACAATTTTCAACCGATTCACTCGAAATGTTGAATATATCTTGAAAAATACATTGTCTATGGAAGTAGTTATATTGCATAGTTCATTTGTTATTAACAATTATCTGACGATTTTTAGGTGAATCGGTTGAAAATTGTCTGCGTCATGTTTCCGGCCAACTTAAAAAAGCCGTTTTGAGATAAACGTTGCACTGCCACCATTTTGAAATTAATCGCTTCAAAAAAATGATTGTATACAGTCACTGATATGTATGATTTCCCTTTTTTGTAACGTCGATTTATTGTGTAGTTTTTCTGAAAAAAAATCCCCAAAAAGCCTATTTTTTCGGCTTCTAGAGTGGTCTAAGGCCTCAATTCGACTTTGTTCCAAATATTAAATTCCACGTCTTTTCTCCTCGACTTCCCGATGTTGACTGACTTCTGGTTTTTTTTTGCGTGCTAGCAACGGCTTAAAAGGAGCGTGGATTTGTTTATTAGGCGGCCTTGGATCCAATCCCACATATATGTTTATTGCACGAATTGTTCTGTCCCCTTGTGACTCGTTGCTCATGGTGGCTCATTTACGACGTAACCACGGTACGGATTGTCATTTCCTAATGCCTTTGTGCTATAAACTCGTAATCAAATAGCATCAGGAGGTTTAATATACTCAACGATTCGGGTAATGTTGCACACACACACACACACACAGCTCGAAACGCAATATATACAGTGATTGAATACGCACAAGTTTATGCAGACGCGAGTTTTTTTTGTTCATAAAGAAAACTAAAGTAAAGAATAGCGGATGACAGGGGGAGGTATGTTGGAAAAAGAAACGGACAGAAGGCGAGCCAAGGGACAGGAAGTGACGGCATCCCTTCTTGGAGACTCTGCGTACTTGTTGGGTAATAAAGTCAGCAGATGTCAGCCAAGTGATCTTTTCGTTGTGTGCTTACAAGTTTTTACATGTATATTCGAGATACACGCATATGTGTATTGAAAACGAAAGGGCCAAGAAATATGATTTGGTGCGTCAAGTAATTATGCCCTTCTGCATTTGACCACTCACTTTATTCTTATTTCGCTCGCTCGTGTTATTATTACACTTTCTCAAGCCTTCAGCCGAGCTCGAATCACGAGGTTTCGCGTCGTAATACGACAAGAAATTTAACGGGCTGCATCGGGAGGGCAGGAAGCTTGGGCATGCTTCGCGTCGTACATTCTCAATGAAAAGTTTCAGAATTCCGTGTGATCCGTGAAATACGATAGAAGAAACGGAACAAGATTGATTTTACGGAGGACACTGAGGACGGCAGTTTTCGACACCAATAAAACAACTGTTTATATTATAAATAGCATATGACTGAACACAGTAGGGTCGCACAAATTTGAGCTCTATTTTTACCTTTTCTCACCATTCAATTATCTACTTCAAAGAGGAAAAAAAATTGTCGCGAAAGCTGCGAGCGGTCACAAAATATTTCAAGGACGCTCAAGCCTCCCAAAAATTCAAATTTTCATTAAGAATCGATTTTTTTTTTTCGTTTCTTTCTCACCCATTAATTATATGCTTTATAATTTTTAAATTAAGCTCGCGAAAGCTTTAGCTGGCCAATGAATATTTAGTGGTCGCAAGAGAGCTTCGAAATTTTTAATTTTTGCCATTTTTTTGTTTACTCTTCTCACTCATAAATTTGACGTTTTGTAAAATGTTCAAAACAATTCATCGTTTTTCTTGAGCAACAGATTTTTCAAATTTACCTCACACTACGAACCCAAGAATCATAATCTTTGTTCTCATAAAATCATTTTCTAAAGCTCTTGTCCGTGAACAAAATTATAGATCCCTCGTTTTATCGGGTTAGAAGTGTGATGTAAATTTGAGAAATCCGTCGCTGAAGAAAAAAAGGATTAATCGTTTTGCAAATTTTACAAAGTGTTGAATTTATGAGTGAGAAGAGAAAAAAATCGCGAAAATTGGAAATTTCTAAGCTCTTGAGCGACCGCTAAATATTCATTGGCCGGCTAGAGCTTTCGTGACGTTGATTAAAAGATTATAAAGCGTAAAATTCATGGGTGAGAAGTGAACGAAAAAAAAATCTATTTTTTAATAAAAATTGGAATTTTTGGGAGGCGACCTCTCAATATTTTTTGACCGTTCGCAGCTTTCGCGACAATTTTTTTCTCCTTCAAAGTAGATAATCGGATGGTGAGAAAAAGGAAAAAAATAGAGTTCAAATTTGTGCCACTTTTGTTCCATTTACTGTGTTCCTGTTACGATTGTCGTGGAAAACGGTGTTGGCACTTTCCCATAAACCATTAATTTGATTTGTCAAGCGACTTTTCCGAGCGAATACACGAAGTATCCAAAGGCCTCGACGCCTTCATTTTTTAATGGAGAATTCGCGCGTGAATCGACCCTGAGAGGAGAAAACAGAAAATAAAGGAAGGACGGGGGTGATGCGTAAAGAAATATTCGCACAATGTGCATGTATATGAAGATGCATCATCGTCGAAAACAAGTTGCAGGACCGTAAACAGATGCCGAGCACATTTTAATTAACCGCCAGACATCCTAAGAGACGGATGACCCTCGAGAGTCTCATTTTTTCTTTTACTCCCATGGTTCAATCCTCTGATCACCCAGGATGCTCATCAGAAGAGGATTACGTTTCGACGTTTTGCACGAGCATATATCTACCATGTGAACCAACATCGGGATCCTGCAGTCCATTAACACTTTACTCTCTACTTCAAGCACTTTCGGCCGCTGCAAGCCTCCAAGTACGTCTGTGTGAACGCACACACACACACACATGTAAAATCGTGGTGGGTCTGAAAATGCAGCGATCTTAAAGAATGAATTAGAAGAAAGAACGAGCAAGAGAAATGGCACACAAGTGCATATTCGTGTCCGTGTACGAAGGTGATAATGAGATATGCAATAAATAAATAAATAAGCCGACAGCGGTAAACTCGCGGTGGATGTGCAGTTGCGGGCATCTTTCATGTCAAGTATCGTAAAATGTGGTTACTTTCAACAGGTTTTAAAAGTTTTTTGTAGGTGACTTTTTTTTAACATCGTGAATACCAACTTTTTTGCTCCAATGTATTCTTTGGCTATCAAGTGTATAAGAAAGTGAAGCCCTACTAGCCCCCCCCCCCCCCCCCCCACAATTTTATATAGTAGTATCGAGTTTTATTTGCACAACTTTTTCGCAAAGCTTTTTACAAAACATGACAATTTCACATACATACTTTTCACTTATTATCTACTCCCCACATTCCAACATTCCGCATTATTTTCACATTCTCCCTTTCTTCATTTATTCGTCCACTTCGTCGATCTCTCCTCTCCCATGCTCCTTACTCATTTTTCGACATATTTCCTCTATTTCCCTAAAATACTCGAATATCCCTATTTGAATTTGTCCTCCCAGCATATTTATGATTTCCCCCTTTACTGCCCAATCATCCATTCCTTCCATCCACTCCTCTGCATTCTTCCTTGCTTTCTCTGATACTAACTCCCTACCTTTTTAACATATTATCAGGTGCTCCAATGTCTCTTTTTTTCTTTACACATCCTGCACCTCCAATCGGGTGGGGCTTAAAATGTCGAATGACCAAATATAGAACTACAAAGATTTCCAAACGACAGAATGATGAACTCTCAAAATAACGAAGGTTAAATTATTCGAAATTTCATCCGTTGACCGATGACGAAATCGAATAACTATTACACCAAAGGATTATTAATTCGAGAGCTCATTTATTTCAGCACATGTATTCAGATAGTCTGCAGTTTGAGTCATACAAATACAGATTCGAACAATCTAAAACATTCGTATCTCCGAAATACAAAAAAGTGAGTATCAAATACTCGTAGTACCGTCTATAGCAAAAAGCCATATGTCGAGACTACAAACTTTGAATGTGTAGATCTTAGAAACGCAAATGATCGATGGTCCGAAATGGCGAATACCTAAACGGCGAACATGGCATGGCTGCCTGACCCGACTGACCACTAACGCCATCTGCCATCTTCATTCTGAAGCGCAAGTAGTATTGCTCGATCCCAAGTTTTCGCTATCCGGACCCTTCGCCATTTTGGCTCATCGCTATTTTAACTGATCAACTTTTTGGTCCTTAGCTTTAATGAATTCGAAATTGTAAACTGTCATAATTCGACGATTTGACGTCTCGAATTGTTTGGTGTACATGTACAGGCGAATTGATATTATATCTCTCATTATTTTGTTAAATCTGACATTTGTTTTCGCTATAAATCAACTTCGAGCTTTTTGTATTCACAATTTCGATTAACTATTTTACAGACTGACATGACATTGATCTATCTATATTGGAACGTTCGTCATTTCTGAATTCGAAAATTCGGTCCTTCTGAATATTGATCATTCGAATTTCCGATCCCCACCCCACCAATCCTTTCCCCCTTTCTTTCCCGCCCTTCCTATTTTGCCACATCTTAGCCTCGCCCATATTTCCTTGTCCCTACCCTTTTACTCCCTCATCTGACCAATATTTCCATGGCATCTCGTTTTTTTCTAAAATATATTTATACTTATCGTTATACGTCGATTTTCTGATTTTTTCCTTTGCCCTCCTTAAAATTCTGTTTTTTAAGCTTTCCAGTCCCTCTTCTACCCTTTCGTCTATTTTTTCACTTCATTTCGCTCCCATATCGTTGTTCTTATATCTTCTATCTCCAGATCTCTTAATACCTTCACCAGGTTTTTCTCGCATTTCGACGGGTCACCGTTTGTAATCGCTCTAATTTCGTCTAGTAAGCAAATTTTTGGCCACCTTGTCTCAACCATTCTCATCACTTCTCTAATATATCGCGAAACAGTGGTGTATCAGGAACAAGTGACTGTGGTCAACTTCGTAGCGGGTATCTAAGGAACTGCGAATATGCGAAGTGGCAAGTGTACGGTAGAAATGAAAGGGGTGTTATCGTAAGGGTCACCATGAACATGCGATAAACATAAGATAATACAGAAAATAATAAATTAATAGAATAGTGAATGGGATAGGATCGTAAAAGTCGATAGAAATATTAGAACAAATACATAAATGAACGATAACAAATAAACAAATGATATGAATCCTCAGTATATCTTTGATATACCTTTGTATGGCCTACATCCACCTAGGTGGGTAAAAAATTGCAATCTTCCGAACATATTTTTATTCTATAGTATCACCTTTCAGCTATTTTCCCTGAAAATTTCATTGAAATATGCATAAGATTGAATGAGCTACAGCTTCGAACAGTGGGTCGGGCGTGCGGTAGCAGCCCCATACTTCAAACTTTAAATGAAACAAACGAAAGAAACGTTAAACGAAACACAGTTATTAAAGTCGGTGGACATGATATCTCGAGAACCACTAGATGGATTGTTTCCAAATTTACAGGAGATACGATAAGAAATATTCAAAGGTCGTTGACGATCGCACTTTTTAAAAATCGATCTTCATTTTCTAACAGTTACGTATGACGACTTTTTTCAGAGGTTTTGTATGCTCGAGTCGTCACGTTAGTGAAAAAAATGATTTAAAAAATCGACGATCGTCAACAGCTCGGACTTATTGTTAACTCGAATAACCCGTTTGGTTTTTAGATTTCAGATGGACCGTTTAGGCTGGAGAGTGTCCACCGCCAATCGTCGCGAAAAAAGGGTCACCTTCTGCCGGTGGCCACGTTCTTGTTGTTTTTCTGTATTTTTTTTAAGCCTTTTAATATATGTACCTTTGTATTTTAAAAAATGCGTTTCTTTTTCGCTAACCGTTTCCCAGAAAAAGTTTGGAATTTGGCCATTTTTTTCGAGTCTCTAGGTAGATGTAGTCCCTTAATTCATTTCCAAGTGTCCATACGATGCAGTACGCATTTTATTCACCTTATTTTTCCATGTATATGTTTCCATGTATATGCAATCTGTTTAATCCGATATTCTATAGAATATCTAGGCATTCTATAGAATGCCTAAAATGTTCAGGCAATGTATAAATTATCATTTATTCCATACTTTACCCCTTACATTACATAAATACATAAATTTATACATACATTTTTTTGGATTTTTTTTTGGGTTACATAAATATATTAAAAACATTTTTTTAATGTATTTATGTAACCCAAACAAACTTTAAACGCGTTTTTCTCGAAACAATGTTTTTCGACGGCTTTTGAAATTTTAACCACATATTTTTTACAACTATAGCTGTAGCGCATATCAAGGATTTTTTAAAACTTTGATATTTACTATTTTTTTTACCAAAAACGGTGAAAAAAAACACTTTTTTTTGGAAAAATGTCCGCCATTTAGTTATTTTGGCATGTATAAAAAATTGTATGATATGCGCTATAGCCATTAACATAGTGAATCTAAAACCGTTTGATTTTTTTTTTATTTCGGATGATCCATCTCCGAGATTTCATCACAGCGCATACCTACAATTTTTTGCGGACATTTTTTAACTATCATTTTCGTGGATAAAAAGTGACTTGAAGAAGATTTTTTTTTTTTAATGTATTTTGAATGTCTATTTATTAAGTGTAACAATTTTTATATCATGATCTATAATATAAACCTGTCAAAAAAAATCATGAAAATAGCCTTTTTTAGCGTTCAAAGTGAGAAGATTCTTAATAGATGCGGTTGGCGAGCGGGTATATCCCAAACAAACCCAAACAAAATGTCACAATAGTTCAACATGTAAGAACAAATAAATACCATTCTATTGAAACGGTTTATTGAATTGATAATTTTGCGCAAATAACAAATGTTTTATTTGTCCATAATTGTATACTTTACCTGATCTCCTAATGGTGTCCTACATAATTCTTGGGGAATTGCATACATTACCTAGGTACAGTATGTAATGGTTAACGATAGATAAAATATTTAATACTTTGCCTTGACGAACACGGTGTTGTATAGAATAACTAGGTATTCTATAGAAAGCCTGCATTACACATTTTGCTGGTAACATATACACTGTTCAGCCTTAAATTTTGATATTTTTAATGGCCGAGCTTGACGATTAAATGCTAACACTTTACTAAAAATATAACTGAAGTATTACGTTAGTTGTGATATAAATCTTTCGATATCGGAATGCTTTTAAGCGAAGAAATAAATCTTTCCGGGCGAAAAAAGTCCCCGGAAGTTAAAAAGCATCTGCAAAGACAGATAGTTCAAAGTTTAGCGATAATGAGTGTATGTACCGAATATAACACGTATTGTAAATGAATGATGCGCGCGGCATTTCCCGAGTCAACATTTTTGGCCTCCTCTGAACCCTCGCAGGGCCCATTTCTTTTGTAATACATAAGCCGCCAGCCTCCGTTGAACCGACGAAACCTTATTTGTCGAGTCCAGTGCCATGAAGAGACCTCCTCTTGGTCCAGAGTAGCCTCTGCTAGACCTCCCAAACCTTCTCTCGACCCCCAGTTTCAGTGAAACGTGCAGAGCACGGGCCTCCTTAACTTGCTTTCAATCTCAAACTGTTGCCTCGACCCCACCTAACCTGCTTTCGGCCCAAATTCGATTTCTCCTCCATCATCATTCCATTGTGGCCTGATCGGTAACCCGTTCGATGACGAAAATAATACGAAATTAATAAAAATATATCGTCCCTTATCAAATTATTAGTGCAATATTAATATGCGAAAAAATCAAATTTGCTCAATATCAATTTATTATTATTTTATAGGCAATTCATAAAAGAATGCTTGTATATACAGTCTTACTCCAATTCTATCGGATTAATGGGCGTTTTCCTGTGAGACAAAATCTAACAGGAAAATTCTTTAAAAATGCCAGTCTATCCAGTATAAGCTTACGCGATGTTTTTCGTCCTTGACATTTCTTCTTAAACCCTCTAGTTCTTGAGTTACATTGCATTATCTAGAATTCGTCTTTTTTAGCAAAAAATGAAATAACATTGCGTAAAAATCGTACAAAACTTTATAAAAACGCAAATGGAGTTCCTGCTACCCCGTTCAAGTTTATCATGGATAAACTTAACAAATTTTTTTTACATAAGTCATGCGCCCAATTCTCGATGGTCGAAAAAAAGCCGAAAATCAGTCACGTATAAAAGTGCGTACCGGGTCGAAAAGAAAATTATAAAAAAATATTTCAGAAAAGCAATATAAAGCTGAATTTATTCCCGTCAAAACGCCGCTCGGTAAATTTGGTTATCTTTTTTTTTACGAAGCTATGTAACTTTTAGTGCAGCAAGAAATATCGAGTGGTGTATCCAAACTTTTAAGCGACGGTATATAGATATTATATAATACTATATATATATATATATTATACTCGAAATATGTGGTTGCATTAATATATTCGAATATACACTACCAGTCAAAAGTATTCGGACACTTCAGATAACTGCAAAACTTAATATCACTTTGGATCATTGCAAACTTATGGTAGAATAATAATTATTTTACGAAGATACTATAAAGCTCTGTATAATTACTTAATTATATAGATCTTTATAGTATGTTCGTGAAATAATAAATGAAATGAATTATATTACTCTAACATTATTTGGCAATTATCCAGCGCCCAAAAGTTTTGCGATTATGTGGAGTGTCCGAAAACTTTTGGCTGGCCGTGTACATCTAAATAACATATAATGTTGATATCTATATGGACGTTAGGGTGTTAATTATAGTCTATTTCAAGTTCTAAAGGATTGAAATTGTCGGTTTAGAATTCAACCTCATTCGATTTTTTCTTTATTTTTTTCTTTCGTTTTTGTTCGTTTTGTTTATTCAATAATGAGTTGATAAAGGGCGACGGCCGATTACCGTCGATTTTAAATAAAATGTTTGATTTTTCTTTGTTTTCATTTTTAGCATGTCAAAAATTTAAAAAATATTTCCACGTATATGTATGAAGCATATTTTAATTTTTTCCGCTAAATATTATGATATTTACTAACCGCGTCTATTTGATTCTTTTTTATTTGAATTAACTAGATTTTTCATAGAACCAAATTTTCCCTATTGCATTCCATTATTAAAATTATTGATTTCAAAAATGTTTTTTCATAGAAAATCAATCTATTTAATATCGTCCAATAAATACATATTTTATTTGATCCTAATAAATCTGTGATTCGGTTTCATCAGTTCAACATTTTCATCTGTTCAAAAAAACAATTTAGTTAAATTTACTGAATGGATCCAGTTATTTTTTTTAATTTACCTTAAATATAATTTTGGTAGAGTTAACCATTTTTCTATTTGATTGAAGTAATGGTCCATCTTTATTGTAACGCTCATATCAAAGGGGCGGGGGGGTACAGAAGGTGGAAAGAGAGGAATTATGTGTGTGTGTGTGTATGTGTGTGTGTGTGTGTGTGTGCGCGCGCGCGCGTGTGTGTGTGTGTGTGTGTGTGTTTGTTTGTTTGAAAAATCTATAGCATGTTATTCGATGAAACTCTTTAATTATCACAATCATATTAACTAATTCATATAGCTTATGTGATACAACAAATAGTTAGAGGTATTCATTTGGTCTTTTATGGCATATCAGCGACCAAAATGTTATAAGCACTCGGTAGCATAGGGGCAGCGGAGCGTAGCTATGAGTAGGTAAGACTAGGTTCAAGTCGCATATAGGGCAAATATTTTCTTCGAAAAAAAATCATTTCTAAGGGCCAGGGAATGACGAATTACGATGAAAAATCCTTGTGGTAAAGCTCTCAAGGAGTTCATTTTATTTTCGATTTATGAAATATTTTATGCATATAGTACACTTACCTTTACAGTGTACATTGTAAGCAAATAAAGATTAATTTGAATCTTATCTTTATTAATGTATATAAATATCTTTGAAAGAAATATGATCGTAGCAGGATGTGAAACAAGGAAAAAACCCTATTTTATTTAAATAGATTCTATATAAATAAGATAAAGACTCGGGTTGAGACGCTGATCGATTCTGAATAATCGAATCCAAGCTGGAGTTTCTACACGGAAGTGGAAAAAGCGCACAGTTAGAAAAGTTAGCGCTTCTAATTCTAAAAATTCAACCAAATTGGATTGCCAAATTCTTTTTTTGTTTTATTAAGTTTTCTTTTCATCGTCGCTCTTTCGCTCTTGCTAATTGCTCTTTACGCTGACGTGTGACGTGCTTTATGTGACGTGCTTCTGAACGTAAACTGTCAAATGAAAACGGACTGTCAGTGCTGATTCATAGATAAATTAGCGCGCTCGAGAATGAAAGGGAACAGAACTCTGTCACTATCACCGTGTGCATGCTTGCACCGTTCAATCACCGCACGAACGAAACGGCAACAGTTTGACTGCATATTATCCAATATGTTCCCACGGGTTCCCATGAATAGTTTAAGATAAGACGATAGGATCACGTCATTCGGTTAACCTCGCAATACGTGCAGAAAAAAATATGCAGAGAAAGATATTGTCGTCGAAGCTCTTTCGGCAAAGTTTTAGGAACTGTCGCAAGGGATACGATATGTACAGACGTTTTGGCTCACAATAACAGCCTACTTTCGCCACAAATATGACCATAAAATCATTAACAAAGCATCTTCGTGGTTCCTCAGTAAATGCTAATTAACGCGCCGTAAGCTTGACGAATTAGCCGACCTATATATATATAGAGGGTGTCCTCTTATGAATAGATAATCCTGCGACTACCGATAGGTCAGATCATGTCCTGCCGTATGCTGGAGTTTCAGTTTAGTAAAAGCTCCACGGTTTTCGAGATAAAAATCATCTGCTTTTGGTTTTTCGCATGCCATTTATATAAATGAGAACTTTTTTTTACTCGGTTAAGGAGAGATATACACCTACATGGTCGACGTCGAGGATTTAGAAGCTATGAACATTCCGTCGACCGTAGAAGACCTACACTATGGGCCTGGTATCGATGATTCCATGTAAGTTGACAAATTTCATGATTTATTCATTCCCAAATTTTCAAACGCGTTTTGCTCAAAACCACGTTTTTCAAATCGGTACCCAAAATTTCTCGAAAACCAATGAACCGATTGCCTTGAGGTTTTTTGTGGTTATTCTATACACCCTTATCCAGTACTTGTCATACGAATTTTTTTCCGTTACTTAGTTTTTGTTTTATAGGCAAAATAATAACTAATTTTTGGCCGGGTGGGGATCCAAATATCGAAGGACCAAATATAGATCGACAAATATTTCGAAACGACAGAATTATGAACTCTCAACATAACGAAGGTTTAATTATTCGAAATGTTATGTTTCGATCGAAGAAAAAATCAAATGACTATAAAGCAAAGCATCATTTATTCGAGAGCTCATTTATCTGAAAACGTATATTCAGATCGTCTGCAATTTGAGACATACAAATATAGATTGGAACAATCTATGACATCCATATCTCCAAAACAGAAAAAAGCGAGTATCTAATATTCGTAATACCGCCTATAGCGAAAAGCAATATATCGAGACGCAAAATATCGATGGCCCGAAATGGCGAATGCCAAAATGGCGAACATGGTATGGATGCCGTCCCGGCCGACCGCTAACGCTATCTGCCTCGATCACAAGTTTTCGCCATCCGGGCCGTTCGACATTTTGACTCTTCGCTATTTTAACCACTCGACTTTTTGGCCGTTCCATTTAATGCTTTCTGTTTTTTGAACCGTCGCTATATTTACAATTCGATGATTCGTCTTTTCGAATTATTTGGTGTTATTTATATAAGCAATTCGATATTATGTCTCTCAATATTTTTTAAATCGGTTTTTGTGTTTCGCTATATTTCAACTTCGAGATATTCGTATTCGGAATTTTTATTTACGACTATGTAAACCTTCCGAACATTGATCTATCTATATTCAAACATTCGACATTTTTTAATTCGATATTTCAGCCCATCCGAATATTGATCCGTCGATATTTCGACTCCCACCCGACGAATCATCGAATTGTAAATATAGCGACGGTTCAAAAAACAGAAAGCATTAAATCGAACGGCCAAAAAGTCGAGTGGTTAAAATAGCGAAGGGTCAAAATGTCGAACGGCCCGGATGGCGAAAACTTGTGATCGAGGCAGATAGCGTTAGCGGTCGGCCGGAACGGCATCCATACCATGTTCGCCATTTTGGCATTCGCCATTTCGGACCATCGATATTTTGCGTCTCGATATATTGCTTTTCGCTATAGGCGGTATTACGAATATTAGATACTCGCTTTTTTCTGTTTTGGAGATATGGATGTTATAGATTGTTCCAATCTATATTTGTATGTCTCAAATTGCAGACGATCTGAATATACGTTTTCAGATAAATGAGCTCTCGAATAAATGATGCTTTGCTTTATAGTCATTCGATTTTTTCTTCAATCGAAACATAACATTTCGAATAATTAAACCTTCGTTATTTTGAGAGTTCATAATTCTGTCGTTTCGAAATATTTGTCGATCTATATTTGGTCCTTCGATATTTGGATCCCCACCCGATTCGTCTTCTCGAATTATTTGGTGTTATTTATATAAGCAATTCGATATTATGTCTCTCAATATTTTTTAAATCGGTTTTTGTTTTTCGCTATATTTCAACTTCGAGATATTCGTATTCGGAATTTTTATTTACGACTATATAAACCCTCCGAACATTGATCTATCTATATTCAAACATTCGACATTTTTTAATTCGATATTTCAGCCCATCCGAATATTGATCCATCGATATTTCGACTCCCACCCGTGAATCCTTTGTTGTTTAGGCAATTATAGGCTTTTCAACAATCCGATATGATTGTGGTTCCTTGACAAATTCTTTCTTAAATTACCGTTAAAAGAGTTTTGGCAGAACGATCGGCAACTGGCACAACAAATTATTCATGTTGTTTTACGGTTAAAAATTGCAAAAAATCCATTTTAGCGCCATATTTACGAAACTCACTAAACTATATAATTGCCGAATTTCCATACAAACCAATTCGAACATCTGACTTTACTGTACCGTTTACTATCTGACAATACTTTTAAAAGTTGCCCAGTCATTGTTGATCCATATCATCTGCAGAAATGGCATGCAAAAAACCAGAAGCAAATGATTTTTTTTCATAACAAAGCCCAGCATCTCGAAAACCGTGAGATTTTTACTAAACTGAAATTCCAGCATATAGTTAGGACATGAGCTGACCTATCGACAGGATTATCCATTCGTAACAGGACACCCTGATACTCTAAGAGTGTCCGAGACAGTACGAAGATAGGATTTTGCATGTATTTTGAAAAATATGTTCTGAAGACCACGACCATGTATAAAGCTGCAGAAGCTAACATTCATCATATTTTCCAATCGGCCGTTACAAGTTTGTAAACTCGTTTACGAAACAGTAAATCAACTTTATACTTATAATGTTTATATATGTATGGTGCACAGATTTTTCGCTATAAAGAGATATATGTACGCACTCGTATACGAGAGTCCTAGCCGCGGCAGTGTGGGGGGTTCGGGATAATATAAAATAATGGAGAAAGTTACGGTCACGAGAGGTGGGGGACAAACGTTTATATCGCTATTCCGCGCTGCGCAGAGCTAATAAATATATACCACGAGTCGTGGAACGTTGCAATTCCCCGTTTCAACACAGCTCAAGATAGGAATTTCACTGCTGCGTGTATATACAAACATGACGGGTATTAGTCTGGTCTTGGTAATGTAGAGCTGACTGGGCTTGCCGATACACCGAAGAGAAAAGAAGCTGGAGCCGCGGGCTATTCGATTGCATATCATTATAGCGTTAGAAACGATCGTTAGCAAATATCCTACGTTCCTCACCTCTTTCCTTCCCAGTCTTTTCCCCACTTCTTTTCTCGCTTTCTCGTAATCTTTTAGCTCTCTTTCTTATTTTAGCCTCCCTCTCTTCCTCACTTTTTTTGCTTTTTCCCGTCCTCTCTCGCTCTCTATTGATTATATATAAAAACGTACTCTGGTGCGAATACATACAGATACGTGAGAATGTACCAGTCTCGCAGCGGCTTCCTGGTTCCGCGATAATTTTGTTTCTTTTTCGCAGCTACCCTGCCAATTTTGCCAGGACTCGTTATGCTGCGAGGTGACTTTTTGTGATGCGAACGAAAAAGGGGAGATCGATGGTGTATGAGAATGATAATTGGGGAAAACAGAAGTTAAGAGATGTAAAATCGTTTGGCAAATGATCGTCGAAGCGAGGCGGCGAACTACTGGCCTTCGGTGAGGTGCGAAACGGTCGCGTTTCGTCGTTTCGACATTGACTTTTTCTTTACCGTTAAAATATATATCGGCGCTCTTCGAGATCATAATTTTTTCATTTTTAGACATACAGGGAGGAGCAAAAGTGAAGTTTGGGGCTACTTTGACAGGGGGTGTGCGATGAAAGGCTAATTCTTGTTTAACTTTTTATTGTTATTCAAATTTGTTGTTTAAGGTTATTATAATGTTGCTAAAGTTGATTGTAATGGTGTTCAAGTTGATTTTGGTCTCAATGGTAATTATAAGACTGATCAAGTGCCTGTAATAGCACCCTAGGTACTTGATATTTTTATGTAAAATGTCTCCTCAATAAAGATGACAATTTGATTGTAAAAATCGTTGTTTTTCATTTAATTCCATGTATAATGCAAAAAATATTAAATTTGTTTATTCAAAATGATGTGTAAGTAACGCTTAATCTTTGGTATAAGTTGAATTCCAATGCCTTGTCAAAGAAACTCCATACTCGAGGTTACTTTCACACTTAAGGGGTTTTCGCACTTTAGACAATAAAAAGGCCATTTTCATGAATTTTTGATAGGTTTATATTATAGATATTGATATAAAAGTTGGTACGCTGAATAAATACACTTTCGAAGTACATTTAAATTTTTTAATTTATTTAAAAATTTGCGCTGTTGATGAAATCTCGAAGATAAATCATGCGAAACAAAAAATTAAACGGTTTTAGATTCAGTATGTTAATGGCTATAGCGCATATCATACGATTTTTGATACATGCAAAAATAACAAAATGGCGGACATTTTTCGAAAAAACAAAAAACATGTTCTTCCACCGGTTTTGGCAAAAAATAGTAAATATCAAAATTTAAAAAATCCTTGATATGCGCTATAGCTATAGTTGTAAAGAATATGTGGTTGAAATTTCATAAGGATCGGTTCAGTAGTTTCGAAGATTTTATCAACAAGCCGTCGAAAAACGTTGTTTTAAGAAAAACGCGTTTAATGTTTGTTTGGGTTACATAAATACATGAAATTTAAAACAAATGTATTTATAAAGTGTATTTATTAAGTGTAACAATTTTTATATCAATATGTATAATATAAACCTATAAAAAAATGCATGGAAGTAGCCTTTTATTAGCGTCTAAAGTGAGAAGACCCCTTAAAAGATATATAAAATTGTGTGGGGGGAGGGGGCTTGACTTTTTTTACCATTTATAATCAAAGGAAACATTCTATTGGAGCAAAAAGTTGGAATTTAGAATGTTAAAAAAAGTTACCCACAAAAAACGAACAAAACCTGTTCAAATTAACCCCATTTTACGGTAAGAATTAACATCTTTTTTGCACTTAAAGGTCGAGAGATTTTCAAGGCAGAGGTTTTGCAAAGAGGTTTGCTAACTCAAACCGATTTAGATGGCGAAGGATTTTCGCAAAAGCTTGCCTTTTGTTTTTCTGGGGAAATGTCATTCATAATTAGTAACACAATCTGCGCAATCAAGGCTAGCGCATGAGTAAACGGTGGTCAAACGTGTCGAAATCTCGATTACGCGGTATGAATTAAGGGGTTACCCCCACTTGCGATTTTGAAAAAATCGATTTTTTTATTGCATTTCTTTGAAGTATAAGTATCTGAGAATATGTCCTGAAAATTTCACGTCGATCCGAACAAAATTGACGGAGATATTAGCGTTGAAAGAGAAGAATCCGTTGTGTAAACGACCGGAAATTGAAACTTTAAGCGCGTTTTTCTCAAACTGGCATTTCTGAAGTCGGTGACCAAGATTACTCGAACACTAATGAACCGATCTTCTTGAAATTTTGCAGGCTTATTTAATACATAAAAATGTAGTCTTTAATCGTTCGATTTTTTTTCGAAAAAAAAATGGCCGTTTTATAGCCAAAAACGGCCGTTTTTTTTCGTTAAAATCGAACCATTAACTTTGACTGTCCGCCATTTTGTGAAAAATGAATATTTTTTAAAATCCTTCGATTAAAGACTAGTTTATACTTATATTTGACTAAATCCATCCGCATTTTTTTTTCAGATGATCCACTTCGCCGCAATGTTGGTCACCGCAAACCGTGTATATAAAAACATCATTTCATTGACGGCCATTTGCCACGAAACAATGTAATATTTTTCAATAAAAAAATTACTGAAAGTTCTTCAAGATGTGTTCTTTGAGATGGCATATTGATCGATTAAAAAAGTTTTGTAGTTTTCTTTAAAAAAATTCATGAAAAAGGCCTTTTTGCGCTACAAGTGGGGGTAACGCCTTAACACGAAATGCTTTACCATAGTGCGCAGTTCCAAAATGTAAAACGAGCTCCGAAAGTTTAGAAGTTTAACTTTTGAAGTCCCAAAAAAACTGATTCATTTTACAAGTGGCGAGCATAGCAAATCCAAGCGACATACTTCTGGAATAATCTGACTTAGTTCGTGAACATTTTTTCTAAAAATGCTGCTTTAAAAACAGTGAGTTGAACGACATTCTACCGGCAAAATAATTGCATATGCTACTTGCTTTTGTTTCCTTTCTTGTAGAGGGCGTTTTATTTTCATTACATTTATTCCGAGATATCAATGAAAAGGTGTGTCGGAATGTTCCCCAATGTCGAAAACTAACATTGGGTAAAAATGTTCTTCGGACGTCAGTTACGTCATTATTTTCCCCCACGTTAATCAGTGCCTTTCGAAACGTAGATTGGAAAGATCGGATTTGAAAAGAATGACGACCGATGTATTAATACTATTAATACAATTAATTGAACGAGGACAAATTAGCGTACACAAGTAAAGAATCCGAGCTGAATGGAAAAAAAACCGAGGTATAATTTTTTTTCGGAGATGAAAGTCAGTGTCCGATTCGATCTTGGTGAGAACTCTGTATTGGCACGGTCCTTCTTCAAAAATTTGAATAAAATGCCTATCAACAGGTATAGGCAATATGGGAGAAGAGAATCCGTTGAAACATTTTCGACAAGGTACCTCCCACCCGTTGCAATGAATAAGAAATTCATACTTCATTCATCACTCCCTCATCCTCGGCGCCCTTATCTGTATTTTATCAGCCACCGCAAACCGCCAGTCATCGGTCACGCATCGTGGTCTCCAAGCAACCGGAGAGGACACAGATTGTACGTACAGTTCACGTACTATTTACATATACACGAGATGAACTGAATCAGACACGTACGTTCAACTATGATGTCCAGAAAGCGTATTAAAAAAAAATATTTTACAAGCATTCCTAGTGCCAAAAGAATGTTCGTTTTCGGCCTGCAATTTTTTTTCTCCAGGTAATCGCCGAGGTTTTTTTTTACGGCCATATTTTGATCGAAACAATAATGTACCTGTTATTCAACAAATCTTTAATATTATCTTACAAGTTATTCCACGAGATACTTTGAATTATTTGTTCTCAAGGCCTTATAAACCTTTGGATGGTCGGAAAACGAGGCTTCTTGTGGGATTTTTTTTTCGTAAATACTAATAACGCCATAAAAATGAGGTTTGGAGGGTTTCGGTTTACATATCTTTCGGTACTGAAATCAATTTTTTATTTTTCAAACAGATAGAAGATGGCGTCCAGTGGGCGATGGAAAGAGAACGCTTTTTTTAGGCCCTCCACGGGACGACTCGTTGTTTTTTTTTTTCGTAATCTACTTGAGTTGTGCTGGCGAAGTACACAAGATTATTACAATATATTGATATTTGCAATGTTGGCACCATTGTGAAGAAAAGTCGCATTTTCGTTAATAAAACGGCCTCAGTTTGTTCATCAAAACCCCAATTGTTGATCGAGGGTAGAAAATCGCATGTACTTCGCTAGGAAATCTATCTACGAAGCGACTGTTAATATTCGAAGTCAATCGGTGTAAAATTATAGGAGCCACGAGTCCGTCCGATTTTGAAAATATTTTTTTCGAGAAAAACGCGGTTTAACGTTTCTAAATCAGTTTTCCCCGGACTATATCGTTCTTGGGGTGTTTATACATCGACACTGCTTACGAAAAGTAGCATGTTTCAGAATTTTTGCGAATATAAGCACGTTTGCTATCACCGCGAAAACTAGCATGCTTCGGCTTCGGCCACGAAAACTAGCAAGTTTCGGTTTTCGCCACGAAAAGAAGCAGATTTCGATATTCACCGCGAAAATTAACATGTTTCAGTAACACTGGAATTATTTCCGACTTTTCTTCCATGCTTATTTACGCCTTGCCTCTTTTTTTTTACTCCAATTCCTTTGACCGAAATCGGAAATTTACGATTTTTTAGACCTCTCAAAAAATTTCAATTAAACTTCAATTAAAATTGCAAGTATTCGGGAAATATCCATTCAACCTTACGTCGATACAATCCACGTTTAACATGATTTTCATCAAGAAGGACGAGAGATGAAAATCTTTAAAAAAAAAAAAACATCGATGATGTTCGAATGTTCCAATTAAAACAGACGTCAGATAAAAAATTGTCTCTTGCACCAAGAAAAAAAAGATTTATAGGCCATTCTTGACAGAGGTTTAATTCCAATCGAACATCAGCGAGATTTTTCAAACATATTCGACGATAACCGTGAGATTACAGTAAATTTGTTGAATAATATTTTCAATAACGTTATTTTTTAAATAGAAAATCACAATAAATATTTCACTATATTTATAATTTCGATACTATTTTTTGATAAAAATTACTACTATCGACTTTAATTGATAATTACAATCAAAACGTTAATAAAAGCAACGAGTATAATATTCAAATGTCATTACGCAGAAAATTGTTATATTTTTGTAAAAATACGAATGGTTTATTTTTCCAGATTTTTATCTAAGCACGAAGGACTTTCAGTTCCCTACCAAAACTCTTGGTTAGATTGTACAAGCGATGACATTCTTTAGGTTTTAAACTTACTCCTTTTACACTAGTTTTTACAGTGAAAATCAAACAAGCTAGTTTTCGCGGTGAATATGGAAACATGCTAGTTTCCGTGGCGAAAGTGTAATCACGCTAGTTTTCGTAAGAACTTTATAAATCGTGCCACTCTTCGTAAACAGCGTTGACATATCAACCATACTATTCTTAGGATGTTGATGATCATCATTCAAGACAATAGAAAGAAAAACAATTTTTTTTTCAAAGCGCTAAAAGGTCTTGAGTACAAAACTCGTAAGATCTCAAAAAGCAAATGGTATATTATTTTGTACAACATATTTTTTTTTATAAGCGGTTCTATGCTGAAAAATAATCACGAAAATAGAGCCAAACGGTTCACAAGTCAGCGCGCCGTCTTGACAATTTTTCACAAATTTAAATTCCAACTGGCTGACGGCTCAATCACAAAAACTGCACCACCAAAAAAATCATGACACGCCGTTCGACTAAAAGAAACTTTAGAAAAAAGTCATGTTTTCGCCGAGTCGTGACGACAATACCGAAAATTCATCATTTGAATTCCTGTGTTGAATAGCCGTCAAACGACATCTATACTGGGTGTCCTGTTAAGAATGAATAATCCTGCAACTGTCGATAGACCATATCATGTCCTACTATATGCTAGAATTTCATTTTAGTAAAAGTTCCACGGTTTTCGAGATTTCGGGCATTATGTTATTTTTTTAAAGAAATCATCCGCTTTTGGTTTTTCGCATGTCATTTCTACAAATTATATCAATCGACAATAACTCAGCAACTTTTTCAAGTAATTGGCACGATACGCGTAGTACTTTTTTTTACACCGCAAGCTATCAAAGTCAAATGTTCAAATTGGTTTGTATGAAAATTCTGCACACGATCTTTCTTTCATAAAGTTTCCTGAAGGCCACAAACCACAGTAACGGGTATAAAATCATGTCCGAATTTAACAATTTTTCGATGTACAAAATGGCCGACTACTCGAAACTTCTCGAAACAGCTTATTTCCAATTGGCGTGACAAAGAACTTCAACAATTTTCACTCGATTTACTTCGAATTTAAAAGTTATGTTCCTAATTGTATTTCGTAGAGAAGTACGTATGGAATTTCTGATTAATCGAAAACTTTTCATTTTATGAGCAGTTTATGAGCAGTTATAACGAAATTTTTCACTGATAATTCATTTCTTAAGTTCAAATACCTACAACTTTTAAATAAAACAATATTTTCTAAATTCCGTACGTACTTCTAAGTATTCTAATGTGGATTGACGAGAATTTTTGTTTTTTTTTGTAGGTAAAAAATCGTGGATGCTAAATGTCACGCCGCGGAGTGCCTAAAAAAAGATAACAAAAGAAAATATTAGTAGTCGGCCATTTTGTACATCGAAAAAAAATCTAACAGCTTGATATTCATACTAAATGTATGTGTAATCAATTTTATGAGTAAATCGCTTTTTCATACGAAAAAAACATGTTAAATTCGCACATGATTTTGTACCCGTTACTGTGGCCTAATGCCTTAACATTTAAGGTTAAAAAGAAGACTTTTGAAAATTTAAAAAAAAACCAAGATTCTAACTTATTATTTTAAAAATAACCAATTCTAGATTAAAAAAAAAACAAAGAACCAATTTTTTCAAAAACATATAAAAAAGTTATCATTTGTAGAAATGGCATGCGAAAAACCAAAAGCAGATGATTTTTATCTCGAAAACCGTGAGACTTTTACTGAATTGAAATTCCAGCATACAGTAGGACATGATCCGACTGTATATAAGATTTCAAAGTATGAGTGACGGTCAGCAAACGGACACTGTCAATCGTATTTACGTATAAAGATTCGCGGTACGCGTTCATACATACATATATGCATATTGAAAAAAAACCGTCCCCAGGAAGAGGAGGGCCAGATAGAATGAAAAAGCAAGAGTTGGCGAGTCATTCATAAAAATATCTCGATGGTGCACACGCGAACTGCCAGTGTACTACTACGAGGACGAGCTTTCTTGTAGTATAATATCGGTATCCTACGGGGGAGTAGCACACGCACACGCGCACACACACACACACACACACACACACACACACACACACACACACGCACGCACACGCACACGCGCGCACACACACACACACACACACACGCACGCACACCCACACACACACACACACACACACGCACACACGCACGCACGCGCACGCGCGCACACACACACACACACACACGCACACGCACGCACGCACACACACACACACACACACGGACGCACGCACACACGCACGCACGAACGCACACACACACACACACCCACACGAATGTCTTTTGTACGTACGTGACCGGACAGCACGTAACTCGTACACTTCTCGTACGTACTACTACAATTTCGGGCTCTACATATCCAACGTGTTCCCACACACCAAAGTTGTAAAGCAGAAGGCGAACACGTGAGAGACACTATACCGAAGGTTCGCGCGAGAAAGTGGATTCGGTCAGAGCGGCACGTGTGAAAAAGAAGAACGATGATACATAGCGAACCGGTTAAAAGAGTTGGTGGAAACTCAAATCGTCATTACTCCCGGAAAAAAAGTGCGGAACTTCAATTATGACGTTTCGACATCACCTAATGAAGCTGAAATTGATTATAAAGGGTTTCTCAAAATGACCTGATATTTTAAGGAATTATCACGATGTAAATTTTTCAAGAAATCGATTTCTTTTCATTATCCGATAGTATACATGGTTATAAACGCTCTGTCCAATTTTTATATCGAAATTCGAATTATTTTGGTCGCTGCAGCCTTTCTTAGAAAAAGTTAAGCCTTTTTTAGAACTTTGAACGCGTTTTTCTCGTAATGGTGTTTTTCAAGACGGTGGCCACTCTCAACGGAACAATTTTCAAGCAGAAAATTGAAATTTCAACAGAACATTCTTCATGTCATTCCTTATGTTGCTATGGAATTTTTTTTAGTCTTCCTTTTTTTACGAAAAACTGTCGAAAAAAGGCTAAATTTGATACTTTTTGTTCAACCGCTGTCATTTTTTCAAATTTTACCAAAAAAGGACCTCCATAGGAACATAGCGGCTTTCCTACAGATTAATAATCATTTTCAAATTTTTATTTCAGATAAGACTTGCGGCCGCAATCCTGACCACCATGGTACACCATTTTTTCCACGCAATTTTCCGCAAATAAAAACAAAGCTAAACAATAAATGAAGAAATTAAATATAATAATTTTGTATTCAGTATCGGTGCTTCAATTTGTAAAAAAAAATTAGACCGATCAGCTTATCCTATACACGTAAAAAAACATCGCGAAAATCGGCTATTTTTCGGGCGGTCACACTGCGATGATTCCTTAAATTGCGCGCTATTTTTTTTGTGGCGAACATAGAGTACTAATTTTTGACAACTGGCATCAGAAAGTATCGATGTTTAGTCGAGGAGAATTACACTATCGAGCAACGCATAGAAATTGTTATTTGCTGCATTGTTACTGCATAGTTATATCATGGTTGAGTTATCTCGCGCCACGCCGAGGTGAATTGGCCACCAAGGTCGTGCGATTTGACGCCATTGGACTTCTTTCTTTGGGCTTTTCTGAAAGGAAAAGTGTATGCCAATGACGATGCTGAAGTTTGCATCCTTGCAACGAATTTAATTTCTTCTGACGGATTTTGCCTGCAAAAGTCCTTTAACCACTTAACAAGATATTTATTTAGCGATCTACATGATAAATATATTTTAAAAAAATCGCCTGTAATAATTTAAAAAAAGGTAAATAAAATGTAAAACAGTATTTTCGTTGCGTTCCAATAATGCAAACTTCAACAGCACTGCCAATGATCCACAGACCATTCCGGACCTCAAGGAAGCAATTGGACGCACCATTGATGAAATTAGTCCGCAATTATGTCAAAATGTTATTTAAAATTTCGTCAAAAGAGTGAACCTTTGCAAACAGGGACAAGGCCGCCATTTATCGGATATTGTGTTCCACACGTAACCCCCAGGTTTGTATCTTACATTAAAATTATAAGGAGTACAACTTTGCAGTGACCGTTTTACTTAGAGAGCCACTGCGGCCGAAGTAGTGGCCCTAGCTCAATAAAAAAGTGGCATTTTAAACTAGAGGCTCTGCCAATGTAAACAATTTAAAAAAGCTAACGGATACGTGTATGCATTATAAAGTTATTGGCACT
This sequence comes from Ophion obscuratus, assembly GCA_964007375.1. Taxonomy (NCBI): domain Eukaryota; kingdom Metazoa; phylum Arthropoda; class Insecta; order Hymenoptera; family Ichneumonidae; genus Ophion; species Ophion obscuratus. Next base: position 21,600,254 of record OZ023314.1, on the reverse strand, counting down.
CAAACATGGCAACCTACGAGCCGAATTCTCAGCATTTGCGGGAACTGCTCCAAAGACAACAAAGGAAGGGATTTTTGCACCGGATTGTGACTGGAGATGAAAAGTGGGTTTACTACGATAATCCTAAACACCGAAAATCATGGGGACTGCCTGGTCATATTCCGTCATCGACGCCCAAACCGAATATTCACGGATCCAAAGTGATGCTGTGTATCTGGTGGGACCAGCTGGGCGTTGTGTACTATGAGCTGCTCAAACCATCCGAAACCATCACAGGGGAACTCTACCGACGTCAGTTGATCCGCTTGAGTAAGGCACTCAAAGAGAAACGGCCACAATTCAACGAAAGACATGACAAGGTGATACTGCAGCATGACAATGCCCGACCCCATGTTGCAAATGTCGTAAAAAAGTACTTGGAAATGCTGAAATGGGAGGTTTTATCCCATACGCCGTACTCTCCAGACATTGCCCCTTCCGACTATCACTTGTTCCGGTCAATGGCACACGATTTGGCTGACCAGCACTTCGGTACTTACGAAGAAGTCAAAAATTGGGTCGATTTCTGGATTGCCTCCAAGGACCGAGACTTTTATCGACGCGGGATTCGAATGCTACCTGAAAGATGGGCCGAGGTCGTAGCTAGCGACGGGCAGTACTTTGATTAAAAAATATGTAGCCACTTTTTTATAATAAAGCCTTAAACTTTTGAAAAAAACGGTCACTGCAAAGTTGTACTCCAAATAAAATATTCGTATTTTTCAAATAAATAATACGTTTCATTAAGGGATAAGGCCACAGTAGAATTTTCAAAAAAATCGATTTTTTCGCCTAAAACGGTGCTTTATCATCATAAGAATAAGTTACTATTCGATTTATGGTAAGAATTTTTTTTTCACCGACTTCGAGCGTATAACGTAAGCCCACCTCTGGCACGGCCATAGAGTACCTAAAACTTTAAACCCTTTTTTCTCGAAACGGCTATTTTCCAATTGGCGTGACAAATAACTTCAACAATTTTCACTCGATTTACTTCAAATTTAAAAGTTATGTTCCTAATTGCATTTCGCAGAGAAGTACGTACGGAATTTCTGATTAATCGAAAACTTTTCATTTTATGAGCAGTTTTAGACGAAATTTTTCACTGAAAATTCATTCAAATACCTACAACTTTTGAATAAAACAATATTTTTTTAATTCCGTACGTACTTCTCTAGGTATTCTAATGCAGATTGACGAGATTTTTTGTTTTTTGTTCTCGGTAAAAAATTGTGGATGCTAAATGTCACGTCGCGGAGCGCCTAAAGAAAAAATAAAAGAAAATATTAGTAGTCGGCCACTTTGTACATCGAAAAAAAATATATATTTGTTTTCCAACCGCTTAATATTCATACTAAATAGATGTGTAATTAATTTTATGAGTGAATCACTTTTTCATACGAAAAAAAAATTGTTAAATTCGCACATGATTTTATACCCGTTACTGTGGCCTAACCCCTTGATAAATAAAAATGTCACGTCACTTTGAGACACCCTCTAGTCCAATGATCCACAGCATGAAAATAATTGCGGTTGTTCTTTCGCGGAATGAATTTTCCTTCGCTTTTAGGGGAAACGTAGTGTGATTTTACCACAGTTTGAATTGCAGTAACCATTGGGCTCACGTTTTCGTAAAGGAGTAGAGAAACGTTCATTCGAGAATTCGAAAAAGCCTATTCGGAATGCTAAACATAGAAGCCTTTAATTTGCAAAAAAAAAGAGGCGTCAACGATAATAATTCAGTCTCTAGTCTCCGTTAGGCAACCCTGGTCCAAGTACGGACAGCAAATAAAGACGACTCGCAATGTTCGACTGAAATATCCGCGTCTTCCAGGCGTTCGTTGGCACTTAATTATTCAATCAATCGAATCGAGAACACGAAGAAACAAGCCCGAGACGAGTCGAGCAAAGATAATCGGGGAGTAAAAAAGTGAGAAAAAAAAGCACTGAATTACAATGTGTGTAAATATGCTGAACTTCCAGTTGGAAGAGCTTATCGATCCAATTAAATAATCGCGGGACTAATTATTACGCCGGTTTTGCGATGCCCCAAAAAAACGTTGCGAAAGTCAATTGTGCCTAAAAAAAATGTAATATCCGATCGACGTACACGTTATACATGAATTAATCGATTATCATCATTGTTGTGTAAATAAAATGTGAATAGAAATGATCTAGTGAGAGCTGTCTATTACCAGCTTCACAGAGCATTAATTTTTCAGCCAAGATACGAAATATTGTGCATGAATAAACATTAATTAAATGGGGATCACGGCTGTCTCGATTCTCTATCGGCCGTGCGAATAATATCGACGTGAAATATTTCTATTGGAAAAATGGTGTCATTGGCCCAGCGGTCGGGCTATTTGAGACTAAAAAGAATACGTATATGTACATATTTTTTTTTTTCTTTCGTTTTAATACATATACATAAACGTCCATACAGGGGCCTCTTCAAACACACACACGCACACACGCGCGCGCGTTACGTTTCCAAACGTACTAACCTTGAGCATTTGGCGGCACGTTGGGCACTCATGTGAAACTTCGTCGGTCACGATCTATCGGCAATGCGTGTGTGCTCGATCGGCCACTCACGAGCAAATTTTCGGGCAAGGTGCTAAATTATAAAATCCTTCGAGTGTGCGCACCGGTAACGAAGACCGACCGGCGGCTCGAGAATTAAAACCAGCGAAAAAGACCTCGTAGAAAATGATATTCGAGCCTATTTGTTATGCGTGTCTCGAGGTAATTTTTTTTACCCTCTTCGATGAACGTTTTAACCACGAATAATAATATCGAAAAGATCGCTACTAAAAAAAAATAAAAAATAAAAAAATTACACGTAACAATACGAAACTGTCGCAATTTTCGCCAAACGAGAAAAAAAGAGTGTATCCAGATCAAGCTTGCGAGAGAAATAAAAAATTTGATTGAATTTACCAATCGACTTAAATCTCGATGTACGAACAATTTCGAATATTTTACCGGCACGAAGTTTTCATTAGAATTTTTTTCCCAGAGCGGTTGCAAATATTTGTAGACTTCAAACTTCCCTCCTTTTCCCTCCGTCTTCCCGTCGCGTACGATACACTCGCACAAGCTCTTTACGATTTAACGATCGACAGGTGTGGTGGTCTCGCTAGTTTTGGACGACGAAGAAAATAAAAAGCAGCCACGGCTCGAAACGACGACGAGCTTCGACCGTTAATGGTTGAAATGATGGCCGTAGCGTGTTATTAATATATTCGTGTTTGGCCGTACCGTCTGATGAACAAAAGTCGAAATTTATCAAGTCAAATCTTAGCCACATGTTTCAAGCGGCGGAGACACCATGGGCTGATCATTCGCGATTGTACGACCTCGCGGAGGAAACGAAAAATCCAACAAAAACGAAAAGAACCGCACGAAAAAAGACAGGTAGAGTATGTTTGCAAGTAATAACGGTACACAACGGTTCGGACAAGCTTTGCAGATCGCCGTATTCTATCGGCTAAATCGCCGTATCTCGGCTACGGCGAATCCCCACTACCATACCTAACCATATAACCATCGCGGAAAAAAGTGAATCCCCGTATTGTACGTGTGGGTATAGGATAGCCGCACACGTGAATGTTTCTCTTTTCCTTAGCAATGGGTCAAGGCGAGCCCGTACTCTCTAATTCCACGTTCGTAATATCTCATTCGGCCGTAAATTCCACCAGCCGCATGGGAAAAGGACTCTTGAACAGAGAGAAAAAATTTGCAACTTGCCTATCGTGTACCCGCACACACACACGCACACACACACACACACACACACACACACGCATACGCACGCACGCACGCACACGCACGCACACGCACGCACACACACACACACACGAAGTTATTCGTTACGCCAATTGGAAAAAGCTGTTTCGAGAAAAACGCGTTTGAAGTTTTAGGTACTCTATGGCCGTGCCAGAGGTGGGCTTACGTTATACGTTCAAAGTTGGCGAAAAAAATGTTCCTGCTATGAATCGAATAGTAACTTATCCTTATGATGATAAAGCACAGTTTTAGCGGAAAAAAATCGATTTTTTGAAAATTCTACTGTGGCCTTACCCCTTAAGGGACTCCCCGAAGGTTGCGTACAGCTACACTGCCAAAAGAAAAATTCAATTTAAATAGAATCTATAGTTCGACCTCCGAATAAGAAACCCGGCAATAAGAAACTTTCCCCAGTTACTCACTCGAGCGCTTCCCCCACTCCGACTCGAGCTCCGGGCTGGAGAATTTTGTGCGCTGAACCTCTGGTTAAGAAACCAGCCTGGGAGAGATTATTCGGGCAAAATAGAGTGAACGGTGTAGTGTAAATTGATGTGCGCATGCGTGCCTGTGTGTGCGTGTGTGAATGTAACAAAAAATCTACAAGTTTATTAGAAATTTTTTGTATTCATTAAAAAGATACATATTTAAGTTGACAAGATTTCGTATGAAATAAAAACAAAGATAAGGGCGTTTAAAGATTTTCATATAAAACAGCAAAAGTTTCCGAGACGTAAAGAAAAGCGTTTTCGTCTTGTTGTGTATTATTTTGATATGCAACGCACTCAACTGACGGTGGATTATTTTTGAGAGAGTCGAACTCTGCTATTAAAGAATCCTCAGAGATATTGACTTCTTCTTTTATATAAATGGGATAAAACAATATGTACATAAAGCTCTTTGTTTAAATAATCACCTTGTGCCGCACGTTCTGTAATATTTTCTTCGACTTGTATACTGCAGTCTGATCTCTTCCGCTTCTTTACAGTTTCGGTCATTTTATAACAGTTAATAGTAATTCAGATACAGTAGTACACAATAATATTCAATAGTATGTATATTAACGTGAAACAAAAATTCGTTAAATAAATGTCCACGTGCAGTCGAAAAAGTTTTTGCATGGGCGATGTGAATACCAAGTTGCAACTCGTTCGAGCGAGTTTCTTGTTGAGAGGATCGCATGCCGAAAAGAGTGAGGGAGACAGACAGAGGTAGTGAGCGCGGAGCGCGCGCCTGGTGGGGGTATGCGATATATAAGAAAAACTCTTCCCCTTGGGGGCTTTTGGTTTCTTATTCGGAGGTCGGACTATATTAAAATCAAAGGTTTTTTGATTTTAACATTTTAATATAGATTTGATATTTAATAGGAGGTCGGACTATATTAAAATCAATAGGTTTTTTTTTCTTGGCTCACGGCCTACTACGATCTCATTCGTTTCAAAGATTTTTTTATTAGTTTCAGCTATTCTTTTGAAATGTTCAATATATTCAATTTGAATGAATAAAGATTCGATTCAAATAAATCTTTATTTGCTTACAATGTACACTGTGAATTTGAGTATACTACATGCATAAAATATTTCACAAATCCAAAATGAAATGAAACACTTAATTGAGCGTTTTATGATGACGATTTTGTATCGTAATTCGTCATTGCCTGGCCTTTTGAAATGACGTTTTTCGAAGAAAATACTTCACCTATGTGGGAATCAAACCTACAACCTACCTATCCATAGCTACGCACGCTGCCCCTATGCTACCGAGCGCTTGTAACATCTTTGTCGCAAATGTGGCATAAGAGACCAAACGAATTCCTATAATTATTTGTTGTATCGTATAAACAATATCAATTAGTTAATATCGTTGTGATAATTAGAGAGTTTTATCGAATAACATGCTATAGATTTGTCAAACATAACCTATATATATATATATATATATATATATATATATATATATATATATATATTCCTCTCTTTCCACTCTCTCTACCCCCACAACCCTTTGATATGTGTGTTGTAATAAAGACAGACCATTACTTCAATCAAATAGATAAATGGTTGACTCTACAAAAATACTATTTAATTTAAATTTAAAAAAATCAAATAGATCCAGTTAGTGGATTCAACTAAATTGTTTTTTGAACCCGAATCACAGATTCATTAGGATTAAATAAAATAATTTCGTTATTGGACGATATTAAATAGATTTTTATTTGAATAAATAAATATATTTGAAATAAATAATTGCAATAATGGAATGCAATAGGAAAAATTTGATTCGACGAAAAAACTAGTTAATTAAAGTTTAAAAAAATCAAATAGACGCGGTGAGTTAATATCAATAGAATTTTTCTGTCAGTGTACTCTTCCCCAATTGGACTGCTGTATCGAACTTGCCCGAGGGCACATGGACGATATGAAAAACGTGAGCTCGTACGGGAGGTTTGAACTGAGTTTCAGTAGTATTGCCACTACACATCCATGTCGCCTGCTAGGTGTTCGGAAAGGAAGCTAGTGCGCGGCTAGGTGGTCACTCATCCAAGTATTGGTGAGTGACCACCCACAGAGCATTGACAACTTTTGCTTATATACATACAGGGTGTCCTGTTATGAATGGATAATCCCGCAACTCTCGATAGGTCAGATCATGTCCTACGATATGCTGGAATTTCAGTTCAGTAAAAGTCCCACGTGTGTTCCATAGAGTTAAATTCTACGGAACACGGGTTCTCCCCCCAATATACACTAGGAAAAAAATGATATGAACTGTACAAATCCATCGTTAGGGGGATGCCAACAAATCATTTCTTCGACAAATGGAATATTGGGTTTGGAGAAGCGTCAATTCCATCGAATTAACGAATAATCGGAACAATCAAATATTTTCGTGCTTCACCTCGGTATTTTGTTGATCCAAATGATTTTTCTAACGTCGTAAAACAAGTCTTCTTTTCTTAGTATACAGAAAACGAGTTTTTCGTAATAACTTCGGTATAGAATGCTTGACACAATGACCCTTAAATTTATTTTCAATGTGGAGCGAAGCGACGGGCCAAGACTAGCTCGCAATAACGATGTTCGGAATAATTCGCTCTTCATTCGCATATATGGAGAGCAAAAGAGCGTGAACCTTCGGATATCATTTAAATACCTATGATCACACGTGGTCGATTATCGACGCGTTCCAGTCACTATCGACTTGATACGCAGTTAGAAAATGGCCGCAGTTCGGAAAAAAAAAAATTTAAATGAACCAGATCGCGATGAGAGTTATAAACGAGCAACGATCAAACATAATCAAATAGTGCGAGTTATTTATCAAGAAGAGGGAGAGTAAAACAGATGAAGTAGAAATTAGGCATCTCCGTCATTACGATTTCTCCCGAGGGACCACAGAGTGAGACTTAGAAAGAGAGAGAGAGGGAGAGAGAGAGAGAGGGAGAGAGAGAGAGAGAGAAAGAGGTAACAATAAAAATTCCGAAACCCGAAGCCTCGAATATAGTCATATAGCTAAAATTTTAGTCCAACAAGCAATGAATACGCGTCTGTATGTCTAGGCCTGAGGAACATTTTTTCCGTATGCCGGTTCTGAAAAAAAAAAACTAGAAAAAAATCCAATGGAATCGTTGATGGGCGTATTTCATTCAGAGTTGACGCCGTAAGCGGCAAAGCGTTGCGGGAAGAATCAAGAGCCAGGCGAGGCCAAAAAATCTCATGGTCCTCGCTAGCTGCTCCGACCCCCGTTCAGTTCAACGAATACTGACGGCGTTAGCCATGAGAAGAATCACGCGAAACTACGCCGCTGGAATGTTTCGCGTAAGTTTCACGATTTTTTTCATCGTCCGGCGTTTCTCCCACCAACCTTGAAACGTTAGATCGCAGAGAGAGAGAGAGAGAGAAAGAGAGAAGGGTCACGCCGATTCATCGTTTCTGCTATCCTTCGTATATACATAAATAGACGAATAGCCAATTGACGTGAATTCTCGGTCGTGCCACAAAGAATCTTGGCATGCAAATTACGAAAGCAACTTCCGAAAGAATTGAATAAAGAATTAAATATTTTTGTATACTCGTTTATTGTTTTGAAGTATATATGAAATCAATTATAAACTTCTTTATCATATTCGAACATTTTACGCAACAATTACAGGGTCGTAGCTTGAAGAGGAAGCACAGATGTTTTGTCCAGTCTAATATTATGCAACACTTTCGCGAGTTTTTGGGCTTAAAAAACCTCGCTGGTTTGTGTAGAAAATTGCAATTGAAACGTCGCAAATGAAGCAAAAACAATAGGGTAGAGCCCCGCAGAGTGCGCGCTACCAAAGAGTACGTAGTGCTTTTAATTGTTTTATTTTTTCTTGTATTGTCAAGGTGTTGGACAACAACTCGCTTTCTTAATGTGATTATTTCCAATTTTATAACTAATAATGGATTTTCGATGTATTTGATCTTATTTTTTAACAATTTTAAACACGTTTTGTGAGGTTTGCGATTAATTTTCACCCAACGAATGTGATTATACTTGAAGATTCGTGATCCAAATTTTGTTTTTATTGAGAGGTTATGTGGCCGCTTTGCTTGCTTACGAATATTATAGTGACCATAGACTAAAAACACTATTCCTTGCCACTAATCCGCTCTCATGCGCACTCTCAGCTTCGATGAATGGTTCTCACTGCCTACTCTTCGCAACACACCACTAAGACTGCCCACGGGACGAATTCTAAATTTAAACCTTTTTTAAAATACGTTTCGAGATTGTTACGTAAGATTTACATTTTAAATAATGTTCCTAAATGAGCAAAGCTTAATTTAAATAAGAAGTACAAAGTGTACTATCAAAATCGATTTTTCTAGAAAAGAAAGTTCATAAATGGCGTACTCTTTGCTGAATTTACCCTTTTTTACGAGCATCGATAATTATTAATATTCCACATGAGAGGTTTTTTTGTACAATGTCGAAAATATAGGATGTGCGACTTTGTAAAATGGAGAAAAAAAAACATTTATCTCCCAAAACAAATTATATTACAGCAATGGCAAACATTTCATTCGATAGTGCTTACTAAATGCTATTTCCAAAAAATATTTTGAATTTCTTGAACTAGAGGGCTTTGACGATGGGGGGGGGGGGGGGCACACTCTGTTGCGACGGGGCGACGGATCTGACGAAACCATAAGGTTTCCCAATGCCATCGGGACCCTAAAAACAGTGTTTTTTTCCTCGTGAAGTTGCCTTTGCGATAAGTTCAACTCACACGATTATTTCTTCATCACAACCACGAATGGTGTGTACTCATTTTTTTGCACCCACAATGTGACTACATTTCGGTACTCGTACATGATATTCGCGGACGAATAGTTCGAGGGGGCATTTGAAATAGTTTTTCGTTGGAACGTGGTGGCCATGCGGGGCCTAAAATCGGGCAAGCTCGAGAGCGGATCCCTCGGGACCATTTTCCTCACGATAAATGAGTCTATCCTTAGGCGCGTTCGAGACATATGTTCTCATCAACACGCACCGATAAATAAAGTCTATCTTTTCTCGTCCACCTCTCTGTCTCTCTCTATTTCTTTCTCTGTTTCTACCTCCTTCGGAACCAATTTCTATTCCGTGGGATTGAACGCGAGAGTGTTTAGTGCTCGTGAGTGTCATCCAAAAGAATTTCGCAATATCTCGTGGTCCCAACGGGCCTTTTTTGCCGTTTTCTTCCTTTTTATCGCGCTCGCCGTCTATTTCTCGTACTTTTTAAGCCATAAATTTGCGGATTTGCGAGTGTGTACCGTTCCGGCGAAACTTGGCCTACTTTTTTTCTTCTA
>OZ023314.1:21435636-21590404 GCA_964007375.1 Ophion obscuratus | reverse complement strand
ATCCGACAATTGGCTCGGGACGTCGTAAAAATAGATACGCGAAATAAAATCTTTGAAAAGCAGTCCGCGAATTGGCGACAAAAGGGTGGAGAAAAAAATGTTAAAAGATGGGAAAAAAAAGTGATGGTCTCGTTGAAGAAACGGTGAGAGGACAAACTGGCACGGAAGAGAAAGAGAAGGAGAGTAAGAGGGAGGGAATACTTTGCGGCTGTCGCGTGACCTTGGTACGGATTGAAGAAAGAGAGGGGGAGAGAGAGAGAGAGAGAGAGAGAGAGAGAGAGAGAGAGAGAGAGAGAGCGCGAGAGAGAGAGAGAGAGAGAGCATACACACGTGCTCATCGAATGGTTAGCCGATCGCGGATCATTGAACCGCGATCCCGGGCGACCGATTGCGTAATAACAATTCCTCACTTTGCGTACATAGTTTAAGGAGATTGGAGCGTTAGCCACAATCCAAGAATAAATTGAAAAAATATATATGACATTGTCTAGACTATTCCGAGTCTTCGGAAATTTTTTGAAATTTTTTCACCGCCAACATCAGCGATAAAAAATAGTTTAATTTATGTAATTTTACGTGCGGTTAGATGAGCAACCCGTGTGGAAATTTGAGTCGAGAAACAGTCCTGCCCCTGGTATGCCTTTCCTAGATAATGCCAGGCTCCGGTTAGGCCTCCCACCCTGGAATAGGTTCGCAATGTAACGGGTCTAAGGCTAGGTCCCTAGGAATAGATCGGGAAATAACCAAGAACAAACGAGGAAATTAAACATGACGTTTCAGCGTTTTTGGAAACTCTGAGTAGGTAAAATCGGGAGTGTATTCAATTTATTATTTCGACAATATATAGTTTGTTGGTTATCCACTTGCTAAGATAGTATATAAGTGTATACATACGCAATGATTCAATTCGGCCGACTAAGAACTCGCCAACCAGATCTGGTCGACCAAAGATCTCGCCGACTAGAAACTCGTCGAATATTTTTTTTTGTGAAACTGAAATTGTGCAATTTTCGCAAAATGTTGAATTTGTTTGAGTTTGTTTGGGTTTGTCGCCTCTCTTTTCGGGTCGGTGAGTTAAATGGTTGGCCAGTTAAACGGCAACCGTATACATACGCTTGCTCGCATTTCCTGATAAGCAAAGAGACAGAAAACCGTACACAGATCACTATCCGAGTGAAAAAGGCCTAGAGTGCAAAGGTTTATTTCACAAGTATCGCAAAATCATACGCTTAAGTGCACGCTGTAAGCATAGCACTTCTGTACGTGGTACAACTCACAGGACGAACTTTTATCCTCGTACGACGGTACCTTGGTTACGCGAAGCGCTTCGCTTGTGGCCACCTGGCGGATTGTTGGCGAACTACATTCGGGTAATGTCTTCCCGGCCAGAATATTGATATTTCCCAACATGACGACAAGGCGTTCAAAAACCACGAATGACATGCTTTACTTTTTTGCCTCATAAAATAATTTGGCTATTCTTTATGCTCAAATCATTAGTTACCGTAATCCCGATATTTATGATAAGCATTGTTATCCTCGTTGATTACATTGATGCAATGAATGCTTTCAATGATGAATAGAATTACATTAGACGTATTAGTTTCATCCCAATCAATTATAAATATCTTTGATTTGGTGAAAAGCAAAGTAGCTTTTCTTTAGTTCTTGAAGACAGTCTCCACTTATCAGAACATGTCAATGTTCTCGCCGGGTATACATTACGTGAAGATATACTTGCTCGCAATGTATCCCGGCCAGAATATTGTAATTTCCGAACATAGAGGGTAAGCCGTAAAAAAAAACGATTTTGCGATCTTCTCGGTTTGTTTCATGGGAAGGCCGGTCAGGTAAATCAGACAAGGCAAGTCTGGCCAGGGCCGAACACAAACTAGGAAATGTGCCCGGTCGCATTTCTGCACTACTCGAAACTACTTTTTTCAACCTGGTTGACATAAAATCTCGAGTTCGACCGATAGACTTGACATTTGGTATGGAAGTATTTATATACCGCTCTATCGTCCCTGCCTCGAACATTGCGAAATTATCATCACTATTTAAAAAATGTTGATACAAAAAAAATAGGACGTAAAGTCAATTTTTTTAAACAGTCGCCAGTAAGAATAAAAACAATTTTCTTTGGTTCCTGCCGTAATAACATTCTTATTGATAAAGAAAATTGATTTCGTTCGTGTTTTAGATGAATGAGAGCTTTGAAATAATGTCGACCGCCTCAACCCTCTTACTTCGCGGTCTTATTTAGAGGCCCGTGAGGTTTTGAATTTTTATTTTCTCCGCGCAATTTTTTTTTGTAAGTTCTTGCAACATCGATAAAAGAACAAAAATGGATGGTAAATATATATATATTTTTTTTATCGAGCCCGAAAAACCTCCGAAATTTCGGCCTCTAGACTAGAATACTGCCTTAAGGGGTTAGACTACTGTGACGACCCGAAAATCAGGGTTACGTAAGGGAATTAATTTTGAAGGGATGATTAGAATGATTGAAAAAATCGTTTGGATATTTATTTAGATATACAATAACAACGTTTCGTACCAATTGTCATAAAAAAATGGATAATTGAAGAAGTTATAAGCAATCTCGTGAAGGACCTTTGAACGTGAGGAGCTCAATGGTGTACTCGATTATGGCCACCCGATTAATGTAAAACAAAAGAAAACGAGTTTTTTTTCTTCTTAAAATAGAAAATAGTGGCCAAGACTCGCCCGAGGTTTTTGGTATTGTGTTTGAATTAAAAAAAAAATTAATTCGATTTTTTCGAGGAAAAATGACATAATTATTATTAATAAGTAATAAAAACAAAATCTTAAGAAAAACGTCGGTCAAGACTAAACTACTGTTACACTAAATAAGTGTACCCAATTTCAACTCAATCCGTTCATTAGATGTCGAAAAATCGTGTACACCGTTTTGAAAAAGATAGTTTCGAGAAAAGCGCGTTTAAAGTTTGCACGAAAGCGATACAGTAGGTCATTCAGAAAGTGCGGTTGTAGGCAACGCGCTCTGGGCGGTATCTAAGGAGTCCGCGGAGCTACAAGTGCGGGGCAAAGGGGCCGTCCATAAATTACGTCATTTTAAAATAGGGGGGGGGGGGGGTTCGTCTGCGGATGACGGTAAATTATGGATAAGGGGGGGGGGGGCGTTTCGAAATTGACGTCATTCTTGTGATACCAGTTACTTCAAAATGTACAATAGTATATTGTACAACTAGAGTGGTTTCCCCGCATGAGTGATGAAAAATATTTTGCAAGTACCTAATGGTATTAATTATTGAACTCATTATTTATTTATTTATTACATAAGGTTTGTCTATATTATATTCGAGAACTTCAAATAACAGCGTACCTATGAAAATAGTTCGATCGAGCCAAAATGAATATGGGGAGGATACGGAGATATTACCCGTGATCCAGGATTTGCAAGAATGGGTGAAAACTCCGTGGGAGCTATCCAAAGAAAACTAAAGAATAGAGAAGAATAATATTATTATATTAATGAAAATTGCCAAAGTACAAAATAATAAAAGATGATTCTATAACAAAATGTGGGAGCTATCCAAAGAAAACTAAAGAATAGGGAAGAATAATATTATTATATTAATAAACATTGCCAAAGTACAAAATAATAAAAGATGATTCTATAACAAAATGTTTTAATGTTACCCAATTTTTCTCAAATCCGCAAATGTTTTAATTTTGCCAAACTGGTAATGACGTCAATTTTGCGAGAGGGGGGGGGGGGTCTTTAGGAAATGACGATAAGATGATGGTAGGGGGGGGGGGGTCGAAAATCAGCAAAAATCGATGACGTAATATATGGACGGCCCCAAAGGTGGAAGGGATGAGATTGCAAAAGCCTGCACTGCTAAACAATGAAACATAGAAAGTATAAACACAAAAATTATTCGTGTATGGGGCAGCGGAGAGGGAATGTAGCGTGATGAAATTAAATTTCACCGAGCGAATTTTGTATGTTCGTTCTAATATACAATTTTCGGCTGGATGATACGCCTGGACGGCCTTTTCTGCCTTCCCACGGAAAAATTTATATGAAAAGAATATATATATATATTTTTTAGACGAGCTTTCATTCAATGTACTAAAAAGTAAAAAATAATTTATTTTGCCAAGTCACCTATATACGAGTATAAATAAAAGCTCGGGGCGCTCAACTTTTTAAATGTTTAATAAATTTGATCAATTGAGTTTCATTGACCGTATTTAATTTAACACAATAATAATTAGGGACTTTTATTTATGGAATCTAAGGTTGTTTAACAGTAAATTAAATACAGTTGATGTGTTAACGGATTCATGTAAATTAAAGACTGTATGTCTAAATTTTTAGCGCCCCAAGCGCTTTAGTTTTTATGTTACAAGGAATTATAGCGCATGCGAGATTTATTCTTTGGCGGAAAATGCATATTTCGAAAACCTTGAGCAACCACTGAATATTCATTGGTCAGGTAGAGCTTGCGCGAGGTTAATTTAAAAATTATCAAGCGTAAAATTCATGGGCGAGAAGTGGACGAGAAAAAAAATCGATTATTTAATGAAAATTTGAATTTTTGGGAGGTTTGAGCGACCTCTAAATATTTTTTGACCGCTTGCAGCTTCTGCGATAATTTTTTTTTCCTTTAAAAAAGATAACCGGACGGTGAGAAAAAATAAAAAAATAGAGCTCAAATTTGTTCCACCCTAATATATATCTATATATATTTGTATATATACAGGGTGTCCCGTTATGAATTCCTGCAACTGTCGATACGTCGAATCATGTGCTACTATACCTGGAATTTCAGTACAGTAAAAGTTTCACGGTTTTCGAGATGAAAATGATCTGCTTTTGGTTTTTCGCATGCCATTGCTACAAATGATAATCTTTTTTGACCCGGTTTAAAAAAAATACTCTTGGCTATTTGTTTTATCTAGAAAAGTCTTCTTTTGAACCTTTAATGTTGAGGAAACTTTATGAAAAAAGATCTTGAGCAGAATTTTCATACAAACCAATTCGAACATCTGACTTTGATAGCCTGCGGTATGAACAAAGTGTACTACGCATATCGTGCCAATGACCTCAAAAAGTTGCTTAGGTATTGTCGATTCATATCATTTCTAGACATGGCATGCGAAAAACCAAAAGCAGATGATTTTTTTTTCAATAAATAACATTAAGCCGAAAATCTCGAAAACCGTGGGACTTTTACTAAACTGAAATTCCAGCATATAGTAGAACATAATCTGACCTATCGACAGTTGCAAGATCATCCATTCATGACAGGACACCCTGAATACACAAACTTGCGCGCGCGTTTGTGATATCAAATTATAAAGTTAAAATATCATTATTATGCACACAATTCGATCGATTTATGATTGATAATGAATATAAATCTAAAAATTATTGTATCTTTTATAAATAACCGTAAAAAAAAACTGCACCACAAAATTCTCAGAGATTTGAAATATTTCGGTGTCGACATCGTGTACGCCGAATATCCTCGAACGATTCATCGTTCGGTCGAGCGTACAAAATCGGCTATCCCAGTGGTAATAATTGATTAATATTGACGCGAACGTTCATTTGTAAAAAAAAAAAAATCGATACATATTAATGCCAATTGAGAGTAATTACACGAACGGTGTACATTACGATGCAAAGGTGGTTTCCCTAAAGAGGATTCCCTTTGTGATCAGTTTCAATTGCCGAGTGGCGAAATCTTCGACGCGCGTGGTTCCCTTCCGTCCTTGTTATCTTAGACGCGTCGACGAAGTGCCAATTTGCTTAGCGATATACTCGTAGGAAGAAGAGACAGGACGGGGACGGTAGAAAAAATGGTGGTAAAAAAAGTGAAAAGGAAGAATGAAAAATGATGGCAAATAAGTAACGCAATTTTGTGTGTTAATGGCTTTGGTATACACGTCCTTGCGTCTTTTAGTAGCCTACATCGGTACATATACGCTCGTTGAGCCCGAATGTATAACGGGAAAAGTAAATCGGATCAGCCTCTCACGCTTGACCGAAGCCCAAACGAGTTCTATCGCCAACGCGGACGACCGAGCGAAAAAATCCAAATTCCATCGCTTCGAACGGAGCACTGTGGTTATTCGTACAGAATTCTCTGCCTGCCATTCAACCAAGCACTGCAATCTCTTAGTTGCAATAATTTTTCTCTCTCTCTCTCTCTCTCTCTCTCTCTCTCTCTCTCTCGCTCTCTTTCTCCTCGATAGCTTGAGATAGTAAAGGATTAGGTTACTTAACCGTTTCAGGGAAAGTTTCGTTCGTTAACGAGGCAAAGCGAGGAATATGCTCTACTCTTGACCAAGGTGACTACAAAGTACACCAATCCGAACAAATGTATGTATTGGGAATTCTTTCAGAGCATACGAGTACAGTTGAATCAAAGTCACCGATAGTTGAATAGTTTTGAACGTTAAGGTGTTTGGTGCGTTAACCACAATCCATGATTAAGGTCTTAGTCCACAGTAACGGGTACAAAATCATGTGCGAATTACATTTTTTTTTCGTATGAAAAAGTGATTCACTCATAAAATTAATTACACATCTATTTAGTATGAATATCAAGCTGTTCGATTTTTTTTTCGATGTACCTTAAGGCCTTAAGGCCGACTATTCGAAACTTCTCGAAGCAGCTTTTTTCCAATTGGCGTGACAAATAACTTCAACATTTTTCACTCGATTTACTTCAAATTTCAAAGTTATGTTTCTAATTGCATTTCGCAGAGAAATACGCACGGAATTTCTGATTAATCGAAAACTTTTCATTTTATAAGCAGTTTATGAGCAGTTATAACGAAATTTTTCGCTGAAAATTCATTTCTTAAGTTCAAATACCTACAACTTTTGAATGAAACAATATTTTTTAAATTCCGTATGTACTTCCCTAGGTATTCTAATGTAGATTGACGAGAATTTTTGTTTTTTGTTCTAGGTCAAAAATTGTGGATGCTAAATGTCACGCTGCGGAGTGATCAAAAAAAATATAACAAAAGGAACTATTAGTAGTTGGCCATTTCGTACATCGATAAAGAATATATATATATTTTTTCTAACAGCTTGATATTCATACTAAATAGATGTGTAATTAATTTTATAAGTGAATCACTTTTTCATACGAAAAAAAATTGTTAAATTCGCACATGATTTTATACCTGTTACTGTGGCCTAAGGCCTTAAGTTTGAAAAGAAATATATGTTTTTGTCTCGACTGTACTGAGTGTATACGTTCAAAAAAAAGAAATTCACCACCAAACACCAGAGATAAAAAATAGTTCAATGTATGTAAATATACGTGCGTAATTGATAATGTACGTGGTGATGTATTTTTTTTTGACTATTTAGCAACAAGATAAACCATTTCTAATAGAGGTTCAACGCAAACTTAACCCTTGTAAACATTCAGAAAAAGAAACCCCCATGTTGTACATCGTAAACCATATACATTCAATATTGATCCATCAAGGTTTGATGAAAGATTACGAATCTTAGCTGGCGAATGAAGAGCATTGCTGCCAACCTCAATGTCCTCGAAGTTGCCGTATTTCGGCAAAACTTGATATCAACCCTTAATGGTCACACCGGGTGAAATTTTGACCGTTTTTTGACCTGGAATACCTTCCAGAAAATTTCGGAACATGGGACATCTTTTTCCATATTTAAAAGCATACTTTTTGAAAATAATCGGTATGGTCGTGTAGAAAAGAGTTGAAAGTACATTGCGGTACTTTTTTTATTTTTCAATAATTTATCACATTGCAAAATGATTGGGATGAGTTTCACCCACAATGACTTTTACGTAATTTTTTCGAGGTGTGACTGGCAAGGATTAATAAATGGTAATAATAAGTAATCTCGTGACATAGACAGAAATTGGCATAATTATAAATGACTCAAGTTTTCATTCTGAGTTGTATGGAAAATTCGCCGACGTAGTTTTTTCATAATACTTACCGATAATGCTATACTTTTTAAAGTTACCAGTAACACAAAAGTTTTTTTCTTATTTGCGTGACAAAGATATAAAAATGCATAATTTGACTGTTTAATTGTACATTTCATGAATGTGATTTCATGAACAGATGAATGAGGATTTTACGAGTACGCGGAAATTCGAAGGCGTTTCGATGATTCTTACCTGATCGCAACGAAGCCACAGAATGATAGATTTTGGATAACGCAGAGGCCCACCGAGTCCGCACCCTCCGGCGAGTCTCTGAACCTTCAAGATGTCCGAGTGCGTAGTTCCATGTTCCTCGAACACTTGAAGAGATCTTGAAACAGAAAAATTAACCAAAAATTGTCGTACGGACTGAACAAAAAGCATGGATTTGTTGTGTGGCCGAATTCTGCGATCACGTTTCTGCATCGATATTTCTCGTTGGTGCAATAAAATGACGAGATCGAAGTTTGCATTGTTGAAATGCAACGAAAATGTTTTTTTTTTATTAGCTCAAATTTATTATGGCATATCTTAGACACAAAAATCCCTCAACGATTTTTTAAACTGCTAATTTGAAAACGTGTGATCTAAATCTGCAAAATAAATGTTGTACAATGATGAACACGAGGGAATAAAAATATAGAGCAGAATTTTCGTTGCATTACAACGATGCAAACTTCAACACCATATAAAGTGTATAGTGTTTTCAACACTTGCTCGAGAAAAAAAAACACGGTGGGTTCGACGTATAATATTATTTTCCACATTCCACTGTACCATTGACAAAAACATTGATTGCAGGTTTATGACCGCAAATTTCGGGCGTAGAAAAGTTTTTATTTTTCCTCGGTGTAACGATATTCTTCCTGATGCACATTTTCTCGCGAATTACTTGGCGATAAGTGGGAGATCTATCGTTTGTTTTTCATGCGCCGTTCAACGACGAGTGCGGGGATAGGGTGTCAGAATTCAGTAACGTTCTACGCCAAAAAGGCATACTTCTGAAAATCCATCATCCAGAAATGTTATATTCCCGAAATATGATCATAAGAAAAATTACGGTGCAGTGACGTCTAAACAGATTTTGCCATTGAAGTTGTTGCCAAATCATTTTTGAAGGATGAAGGAAGAAATGGAGCTTCTATGGCAAGGGGATATATACACCTAGATGGTCGAGGTCGAGGATTTAGAAGCTATGAACATCCCGTCGACCGTAGAAGACCTACACTATGGGCCTGGCATCGATGATTCCATGTAAGTTGACATATTTCATGATTTATTCATTCCCAAATTTTCAAACGCGTTCTTCTCAAAACCACGTTTTTCAAATCGGTACCCAAAATTTCTCGAAAACCAATGAACCGATTGCCTTGAGGTTTTTTCGTGGTTATTCTATCCACCATTATCTCGTACTTGTCACAGGATTTTCCCCCGTTATTTAGTTTTTGTTTTATAGGCAAAATAATAACTAATTCTTAGCCCAAAAATCGCTACTTATGTTCAAACGTCCGCCATTTTGTCATAAAACGATACTTTTAAAATCGGCTATGAGAAGTACTAGATTATAGTATCTAATTTAATAAACTTTATGGTTTTTTTTTTCAGATGATGTTTGAAGAAACGCCAGTGGGTACCCCATACGCAGATTTTTTTACGACGCTCCAAGGATCATACAATATCCTTGTGTGTTTTTGATATTTTTTAATAAAGAAAATTAAACATATTTTTGAATGTATATACTTTTAGATAATTAAAACCCCAATCGGAAATTTCAAATAGATTTCCTTGAAAAAATTCACAAAAATGGCCTTTTTCCGGCTCCTAGGTGTATATCTCCCCTTAAGGGCTTAGGCCACAGTAACGGGTATAAAATCATGTGCGAATTTAACCATTTATTCGCATAAAAAATGCGTTAACCACAATCCATGATTAAGGTCTTAGTCCACAGTAACGGGTACAAAATCATGTGCGAATTACATTTTTTTTTCGTATGAAAAAGTGATTCACTCATAAAATTAATTACACATCTATTTAGTATGAATATCTAGCTGTTAGAAAATTTATATATATTTTTTTCGATGTATAAAATGGCCGACTACTGGTATTTTCTTTCGTTTTCTTTTTTAGGCGCTCTGCGGCGTGACATTAAGCATCCACAATTTTTTACCTAGACCAAAAAACTTAACTTTAAGATTTGAAGTAAATCGAGTGAAAATTGTTGAAGTTATTTGTCACGCCAATTGGAAAAAAGCTGTTTCGAGAAAAAACGCGTTAAAAGTTTTAGGTACTCTATGGCCGTGCCAGAGGTGGGCTTACGTTAAACGCTCAAAGTCGGTGAAAAAAAAATGTTCTTGCTTGAAAAAATTCCACTGTGGCCTTACCCCTTAATATCTGTTCACCCCAATATTTTTTAGCAACGATCCTAAGATATGACACTCGCAACATCTTCCAAACAAATAAAAAGTACCATCGGCGGAACGTCCATAAACTTTAGTGAATAGGGTGTTTCGTTTTCACGATTTCGAACTTATTGTTCAACGTAAAATGTCACTCTCGTTACAATGACGAATCTACTCTTGTAACATTGCCAAATGAGTTGAACATCATTGACAATAACAACCTATATATTCAAATTTATGAACATTCAGCCTACGGCACTTTTATTCAATTGGTAGATGTCGTTTGTGCCATCTGTTGATAGCAAAGTCTGTTTAGACGTTAATGCGTCGCAATTGTCGGTATGATGTCATTTTTGAAATATAACACTTCTGGGTTATGACTTTTCGAAAGTACGGCATTTCAAGCCGCTTACCACCGAGTTTTAAGATGACCATAATTGGCGGAAAACATTTCCGACTTGCTCGCCACAAGACATTCCTTGCTCGATTTATATAGAATGGAACAAAAGTACGAAGTTTCAATAAGCGATCGTAAAGTACGGGATTTATGGATATCTCGGAGTTCGTCTCCCGGTCTTTCGCTCGTTGCGTCAGGTTCGTTAACACCGCACTCTTCCGTCATTCCCTCTCACTTTGGCTCTCCATCTCGCCAGCCGTTCGTCTCTATGCCGCGGACTTTTCTATTTCCGATCGATGACAACCGCGGGCAAAAACATCGCGTTTATACATCTACTCGAACCAGTAGAGAGAGGGGGGAGGGAGAGAGAGAGGGGGGGGGGGATATTCAGAATTAGTTGAGCCCGCCCGCGTCGAGAGGTAGCAGGAAGAAGAATTGTAAAAATGGAAGAATTATTGTCGAGGAAAAGTAGAGTGAAAGAGAGGAAAAGAAGCCTTGAGATATATTCGGAATCAGTAAGCATCAAGGTGGGAGGAAATAGAATTACAAGCAGTCCAAAAAAATTATCGAGAAAAGTTATTTTTAAAGAATGTAAAAGACAGAGATTGAAAGCGTGGGATATTTCTAGAGAGCGAAGAAAATTTCGTCGTCGCGAAATATCAGAATTGACTCACGCACATTTTTCTCGAGGGGGAAGGCAATTTATTGATGTAGGTTAGAGTTCCTGGTCGTGTCTTTATTTCTCTCTCTCTCTCTCTCTCTCTCTCTCTCTCTCTCTCTCTCTCTCTCTCTCTCACTCCCCCTGCAATCGCGCCTTGCTTTCTCGTCCCTGAGAACTTCCGCTAGATCAAACAAACTCTTCACCCCTTCACATGTACATCTATATTGACGTTAACGAGTAAAAAAAAGGACACGATAAAACACTTTACATGGCTTTATCATTAGTAAGGTCAATCCCGCGGTTATGTTTTTCCGTCATGCGCGTCATCATTTCCACATGTCTTTCCGTGTAACTTTATATGAGTCAGTTTTTATTGAACTCAAGTCTGATCTGAGCAATTCAATCGAATACCTCCGAAGCTTCGAAAACCAGAAAAGTTACGCGTCGACTTTTGTAAGCATTTCCAACTGTCATCCATTGGACAATTATATTTATAAGTATCTTACTCGTATTATTCGTGAGAACGGTCCGTTTTCTTGAATAGTTTTAACGCAATTCGATACGATTACGATGGATGGCACAGTCATAGAGATAGTAACGTTTTATCGCAGTTGTGCTTTGCATTGCTGTGAATTGGAAGAGGACCGAATATAGAAGAGGGGCTAATTGGTCGTCGGTCGACCTCATTAGACTATCGTCACGGTTCGGTCGTCAATGCATAATATCACTGATTCCTTCATTCATTGCGTACACACCCGACGATATTTCTGTAGCCGCGATAATCATTCGCCTCGCGCGATCCCAAGACCGCCGGGGCATGTAATACAAACTCCAAACTCGACACGAAAAATCGTCAATTCAACATCAATTTTACCGTACACTGTGCGTAGCAGCACAGTTGGATCAGTATACAGAAGAATCCCGACTTTCCGGATTAATCCGACCGGGGTTAATCCGGATAATCGAAAATTTGGATAATTCATTTGATGGTAAAATAAAGGTTAAGCGGACTGGCATCGAAAAATTTCGAATTTTTTCATTTTTTTTTAAATTCTGATGTTACAATCTCTACCAAACAGTTTGGCGCAAAGAAAACTGAAAAAATCGCAAAATTGAGCTCCGGAGAGCAATAAAATTCCAATACTCCGCTAACGGTTGACGGCTGACGCGTCCCTTGTCTAGGATGCAGACAAGATATCGCAAGCATTGACAAAAGAAGCTAAGATAACGGTACCAATCCTTGGACGGATAAGAGGTCTTCTCACTTTAGACGCTAAAAACGGCTATTTTCATGATTTTTTTTTGATATGTTCTTATTATAGATATTGATATAAAAGTTGTTACACTTAACAAATACGGTTTCGAAATACATTTAAAAAAATTGTATGCATTTATGTAACCCAATCAAATTTTAAACGCTTTTTTCTCGAAACAACGTTTTTTGACAGCTTGTTGGCAAAATCTTCGAAATTACTGAACCTATCCTTATGAAATCTTAACCACATATTCTTTACAACTATAGCTATAGCGCATAACGAGGATTAAATTTTTTTTTTAAGTTTAGTATTTTTTGCCAAAAACGGTGAAAAAACGTTTTTTTTTGTTTTTGGAAAAATGTCCGCCATTTTGTTTTTTTGCATATATCAAAAATCGTATGATATGCGCTATATTAACATACTGAATCAAAAACCGTTTGACTTTTTGTTTCATTATTGTTGACCTACAATTTTTTTAGGACATTTTTTTAACTACCATTTTCGTCTACAAATAGCGACTTAAATATGTACATTTAAAAAAATGGAATTCGAAAGTGTATTTAGTGTAACAACTTTTATATCAATATCTATAATATAAACCTTTCAAAAAATTTCATGAAAATAGCTTTTTTAGCGTTTAAAGTGAGAAAACCCCTCAAGGGCTTCCCTAGATTATAGGATTTATTGCTCATTTGAGGACCGTTTTTTAGAAAATGACTGGAACTGACGTGAAGCTAATAAGTTCTAGTTTTCTAAACACATGCATTAACTGTTGGAAAGTTGAATATGTGCATTTTTATGCATTTAAATATTGACTAATAGCAAGTGTACCGATTTAGGCCCTGGTTAAGGCCCTGTGTCCGGAGAATATCATGTCCCAATTTTCAGACGGGCCCCCATAACCGACCATTATGAGGTCCTAGTTTTCGGACATCCAGAAACCATTCTTGCCGTTACATGATTTAAATTGAACAGGTTGAACAGTTGAGCTTAAGATCTCTTTTATTTATCCGTATACTGATGAATAAGTAACACGCAATACATTTGTGCAACGACATAGACTTTGTATAAATATATGTGGGTATAAATTGACCATACAATGTGCTTTATCAATGCGACCTAGACCTTACGAGGCGTTAAAAATAGAGCAATATATCCAGTAGTCAACTGGACGACAGAAATATTATTTCAAACAAGATAATATTTTATTATATTTGTGTTCGATGAGTAATAGTTTTTGCAAAGTTTCAAAATTTCATTTGCGTCATTGCATCATAATGTTATTTTCATAATGTTTTTGGCGACTTGACCCCGTTAAGAAATAATTTGATATATTATTTAGTTAAGAAAGTAATCCTCCGGGCACATTTCGAATATATAAGTAAGAAAAAAAAGGCATCGATGTCGTATAACCTTGCGGAAAGCCGGCCACATAACCGCAAACTTTGTTTGCATCACGGCTAGTTACGTTATATTAGATAATTCATCTATTATATAATCTAAATGTGGGACACACGTAAACCAATTGATTTTTTCCTCTTCTTTACACAAAAATCGCGAACTAAGTAAGCAATAAGCATTTAAGTAATTTATCGCGAGGTACGCAGCGAAACGAAACCGGTAATCGGACATGAGATTCGACCGTGGTACATGCGTGTGACGGATGGCCCAATTAATGGAACGCGAAATTATGATTGGGGTAGAATAGCAGAAGTCGAATTTCCATTACCGAATATCCATGAGTGAATATCCATGAGTCGAATATCCATAAGTGAGTATAGAGTAGAAATGAGTGCCAGAAATGGCGGGAGGTAGAGCAAAAGTGAGTATAGAGGAACCCGAACAAACTCACTTATATCTACGTCCCGTCATTTCTGGCATTCATTTCTACTCTATACTCATGGATATTCGTCAGATGGATATTCATACTTACGGATATTCGATGTAGTAATTTATCGCGAGGTACGCAGCGAAACGAAACCAGTAATCGGACATGAGTTCGACCGTGGTACATGCGTGTGACGGATGGCCCAATTAATGGAACGCGAAATTATGATTGGGGTAGAATAGCAGAAGTCGAATTCCCATTACCGAATATCCATGAGTGAATATCCATAAGTCGAATATCCATAAGTGAGTATAGAGTAGAAATGAGTGCCAGAAATGGCGGGAGGTAGAGCAAAAGTGAGTATAGAGGAACCCAAACAAACTCACTTATCTCTACCTCCCGCCATTTCTGGCATTCATTTCTACTCTATACTCATGGATATTCGTCAGATGGATATTCATACTTACGGATATTCGATGTAGTAATTTATCGCGAGGTACGCAGCGAAACGAAACCAGTAATCGGACATGAGTTCGACCGTGGTACATGCGTGTGACGGATGGCCCAATTAATGGAACGCGAAATTATGATTGGGGTAGAATAGCAGAAGTCGAATTTCCATTACCGAATATCCATGAGTGAATATCCATAAGTCGAATATCCATAAGTGAGTATAGAGTCGAAATGAGTGCCAGAAATGGCGGGAGGTAGAGCAAAAGTGAGTATAGAGGAACCCAAACAAACTCACTTATCTCTACCTCCCGCCATTTCTGGCATTCATTTCTACTCTATACTCATGGATATTCGTCAGATGGATATTCATACTTATGAATAGATGATAAAGGTGATAAATTATGATGGGTATTCGACTTATGGGTATTCGACTTATGGATATTCGTACTTATGGATATTCGACTTATGGTTTTCGACTTATGGATATTCGTACTTATGGATATTCGTACTTATGGATATTCGACTTATGGATATTCGTACTTATGGATATTCGACTTATGGATATTCGACTTGGGGATATTCGACGACAGTGAGAATTATTGTATAAAACCTTATTGAAACCAAATTGTGACGACGGAGTGTAAAAGTTTGTTTAATTCGCTTTCGACAGGTCATAAGTCTAGACTAAAAATCGATCAATAATAAACCGCTATTACTATCGTAATTGTCGAACTCTTCAGCTCTTCGGTTTAGAAAAGTGCATTCATGACACGACTGACTCGGACTCTTTAATATGACTCGTCAATTTTACTACTAAAATTCGTTACTGCCGTACTATTTCCCAGTAATTAATGAATAACTGAACGCTGAATAGGAATCCACTATCACTTTTCGTAACCTGTAGATTACATGGCTAATATAGGAAAATATTCGAACTACTGTCTGAACAGTGGGACCGTCCGAGCATTGGTACCGTTACCTTAGGGTGGACAAAAACTGACGTTCCGCGATTGCTGCCACAGAAAAAGCTGAACTCGAGAAGTCCGTATGCACGTTCACTTATGCAGTCCTACTGCATGAGAACTTAAACGCGTTTTTCTTGAAACAGCATTTTGTACTAGTTTTGCCGCGATAACTCAAGAACGATTGAAGATATCGCCGTAATTTTTTTGTTATGAACATGTCGACTTCCTCGTCAAAATGAACCAACGTCTATGTAAAAAGTCAATTTATTATTACTGTTATTACGACAAGTGTCATTTGTTTTTCGATGTTTTTCATACTTTAGCCCCTATCTTTTGAATTTTTATATTTTTCCAAAAAACTTTCGGTTCAGTCTGTGGAGGAACATCCCCTGAAGAGAATGGCGTTTGGAAATTGCCGAAGACTGCAACCGGCCACTCGGCATCGTGGCAATGAGAGAGCAGTGCACGAGTCACGTGGTCTGCTTTATCCGCCCACGTCTCCCTTAAATATTTAAATTTTTGAAACTTTAACCGCTGAATTTAATAGCCAAAACTCCAATAAAAACGTTGCAAAAATGAAAGTGGATGTATGTTGTTTCGATTCTTCACAAATGTCATTGCAATTTTATCCCATCTTGGGCCTATTTTCGCTGCTCAGTCACCTTGAGGGGTCTTCTCACTTTAGACGCTAAAAAAGGCTATTTTGATGAATTTTTTGATACGTTTATATTATGTCGATATTGATATAAAAGTTGTTACATTTAATAAATACACTTTCGAAATAGGTTGATAAAAAAGTTTTCTCGCAAAAATTTTTAAAATGTCTTTTTACGTATTGACGCAATATGACATCGAGCGATGTCGAGAATATTCTAGAATGTTTTCTACTCTTCCGCGTGACAGGGTATAAAAGGGCGAGCGCGCGTCCTAGTGGACAGAAATGGCTTCGATCTCGCAGGAGCAACTTCGAGCGATCATTTTTTAAGAGTGGCGGCGCGCCACGAACGCAAGCACAACTGCTAAAAATATACAGGATGCATTCAGCGAGAACGTAGTTTCTCATCGAACAGTCCAGCGTTGGTTCAATCGTTTTAAATCTGGAGACACAAGCCTTGAAGATAAGGAACGTTCCGGACGACCGTCGACCATCGATGATGAAGCTCCGCTGCATCAAAGAAAAACCGGAAGCAAGTACGCACGAGCTAACAAGAGAACTTGGCTGCACCCAACCGTCAATAGTCAATCACTTACACAACTTGGGATGCAGGAAGGTTCTAGCTCAATGGATACCACACCGTCTCACGGACGACAATAAGAACTGTCGCGTGACCATCTGCCAGTCTCTCCTGCTTCGCCATCATCGCAAGGAGTTTCTAGAAGATCTTGTGACGGCAGATGAAAGCTATGTCTTGTATGATAACAGAACGCGTTTAGCCTACTGGCTTCCTATCGGAGAAAAACCGCCACACCAACCGAAATCTGATCGTCACTCACAAAAGGTTTTGTTGTGCTGTTTCTGGGACGCAAAGGGAATACTGTTTCACAATTTTCTCTCTGTAGGTAAGACGATCTCCTCTACACGATACATCGCGAATCTCCAGGAATTGGCAAAAGCTATAAGAAAAAAACGGTCAAGACGCGCGACTGTGCACCTTCTCCACGACAACGCGAGACCCCATGTCGCAAAGGAAACCCACAAAACAATCACTGAGCTTCACTGGAATAGCGTTCCTCATCCACCATACTCTCCCGACATCGCGCCATTTGACTACCATTTGTTCAGACATTTAAAGGCATATTTGAGAAACAAAACTTTCAAAAACGTCGACGATCTCAGAAGGGATATTTCAAATTTCTTTGAGTTCCAGCCGCCGTAGTTTTGGGCAAAGGGAATAAATGAGTTGCCAACTAGTTGGTCGAGTGTCATAGAAACCGATGGCGAAAATATTGTTGAATAGAAATGTTTTGTATAAGATATATAAATAAATAAATTATATTGAAATTATTGCGACAAAACTTTTTTATCAACCTGATACATTAAAATTTTTCTCCATGTATTTATGTAACCCGAACAAACTCTAAACGCGTTTTTTACGAAACAACGTTTTTCGACGGCTTGTTTATAAAATCTTCAAAACAACTGAACCGATCCTTATGAAATGTTGATGACATATTCTTCACAACTATAGCTATAGCGCATATCAAGGATTTTGAAAATTGTTGATATTTACTTTTTTTGTGCCAAAAACGGTGAAAAAACCACGTTTTTTTTTGTTTTTTTTTCGAAAAATACCCGCCATTTTGTTATTTTTGGATATATCAAAAATCAAAAGATATGCGCTATAGCCATTAACATACTGAATCTAAAACCTTTTGATATTTTGTTTGGAATAATCCATCTCCGAGATTTCATCAACAGCGCAGACTGTGTAACAACTTTTATATCAATATTTATAATATAAACGTATAAAAAAAAATCATGAAAATATCTTTTTTATCATCCAAAGTGAAAAGACCACTTAACATAGAATTACAGATATATTGTTACGTATTTATATTTGCACTAATAAACATAGTGATATTTTGTAAATAGTAATAACATACTAATGTCGTGTAAAAGTTGTAATCCGTCGTGAACTCGTAGTACACATACATACGAGCTAGAATGCTTAGGGCTATAGAGCAAGAGTCCGGATAACAGGATGTACCCCGTTTCGATCGCGCTATCTCTGGCGATTTCGAATTTCGCAGCAAAGGAAAGCTTATCGTTACTTTCCCAATGGGTTGCCCAATGGGCCAACGTTCTACACGTGCATGCAACTGCCCATCACCAATCAACGTTCATCTCCTGCACTGGAAGCACTTTTCATTTTTTCTGCTTTCTTGTATAAGACAGTTAATCTACATTAAATATTTTTTCTCACATTTACATTTAATTTTTCGCACAGAAACAGCCACCTACAAATGTAGCAATAAATTATAACGTAAAAGTACAGTTCCGAAAAAAAATCACAATTGTCGTTAATGCACTTTTACTGTACGAGAGAGCGGCAGCAAAATTGTATCAATTTAACCAGAGGCAGCAGGACTCCGGCACGTGATTGTATACGTGTGGAAAAATGGATAACGGCTTGCGAGGTCAGGCGCCGAAATTAATTGCACGACCTATCCAACCTCGTATATCTTATCCTTGTTGATAACGATACGAAAAGTTTCAAGGATCACATATTCTATCGTGTCTAATCTATAACTCGGATTTTGTTTAAAATATGTAAACCGGATACGGCGTTTTTGTTAATCGCGAAAATGCGTATTGCAGATTCGAGATATCTATGGAAAAAGTTATCCAAACGTTAACCTCGATCGCAGCTTTTCGAGCAGATCAGAGTTCATCATTCATTTACAGTCATAGCCCTTCTGTTCTTTATCATGTCTCGTGGAGAAGACTAAATTCGAGATTGTGGGTTCTCAACCCTAAGTTACTATGTTGCGAAGAAACGCGACGATAAATTTAATGTTATCGT
The DNA here is from genome assembly GCA_964007375.1 of Ophion obscuratus. Lineage (NCBI taxonomy): Eukaryota > Metazoa > Arthropoda > Insecta > Hymenoptera > Ichneumonidae > Ophion > Ophion obscuratus. The sequence goes on along the minus strand of OZ023314.1, from coordinate 21,570,939 downwards.
AATTTACACTACTTTTTTTCACGGGGAGAGCAATATCAACTGGCCTGTATAACTATGTATATAAAGCAACCGTTCGTTTCGGAACCGGATAAGTTCAGATTATAAAGGCCGTCCCGGGGGCGTTTGTGAGATAACGTACATCATCGTCAAATAAAAGAGAGAGGGGGGGGGTAGAGCCGCAGAGAATGTGCGAGAGAGGAGTCTAGTAAGTTTGTGAGCGACTAAATCTAAAAGAATAAAGGCCTTTGGCGTTTATCCCCAGAATTTGACCTCTATCGATTAATCACCGAAACAAAGTATACTCAGACGTCTTTCGTTGCGCAATGCTCATTCGATGATCCCTCCCCCCTCCCCGCTCTTTCTGCGTTTGACTTCAGTGTGATGTTCATGATTTAAGCCATTAACTTGGGCCAAGGGGTCACAAGTATAACGTCGATCGTATTTTCGTACAAAGTCAATGTCAATTCTTCATCGGAAAATTGGTTTCATAGTATTTTATTCGCGGACCTCCCACATACAGGTCTATCAATGTTTTATCGACAGTAACGAAAAAGCGGTAGGTGTGCAGCACCGATGATAATCTCCCATTTCAAGCCACATTGTACTGGACCAATTCATGGATAGCTGACCGCTGCAGCATTTTCAAAAAACCGTTCCGCTTTTCATTATGGAATATTATTCTCTACCAGGTGTGTAAGTATGAAACCGGAATTTGCCCATAGGTGGCGCTAGATGTCGATGCAGTTACCGACACATCACGTGAGCGTTGTCTTGTTATTGTATTGATATCCGACAAAGATTTCCAACTCACAATAACACGAGTTTCATTCAGTAGCATTAGTTTATTAGAGATAAACATGTCGAGTTTTGTGCCAACAAATTACGATTTTCCGACAGCACTACTTTTCTGTTTTCATCTGAAGAAAACCGCAGCCGAATCGCATCGAATGCTTGTGGAGGCGTTTGGTGAGCATGCTCTCGGTAAAACACAGTGTTTCGAGTGGTTCAAACGGTTCAAAAGTGGCGATTTTGACGTGAGGAACGAAGAACGTGGAAGACCACCGAAAAAGTTTGAAGACGCTGACCTGCAAGCCTTGTTGGACAAAGACGACGCTCAAACACAACAACAACTGGCGGATGTACCTACGGTAATGAGATTACAATAAACGTGTTTTTTCTGTACAAAAATTCCCGTTTAATACTTACACACCTGGTATACTTTTACGTGTCGAGATACAAAATGTTCCAAACTCTCAGTTAGGGATGGAGTTAAGGGGTTAGGCCACAGTAACGGGTATAAAATCATGTACGAATTTAGAAAATGTTTTCGTATGAAAAAGTGATTCACTCATAAAATTAATTACACATCTATTTAGTATGAATATCAAGCTGTCAAAAATATATATTGTTTCGTTGTACAAAATGGCCGACTACTCGAAACTTCTCGAAACAGCTTTTTCCAATTGGCGTGACAAATAACTTCAATAACTTTCACTCGATTTACTTCAAATTCAAAAGTTATGTTCCTAATTGCATTTCGCAAAGTAATACGTACGGAATTTCTGATTAATCGAAAACTTTTCATTTTATGAGCAGTTTATGAGCAGTTACAACGAAATATTACACTGAAAATTCACTTCTTAAGTTCAAATACCCACGACTTTTGAATACAACAATATTTTTTAAATTCCGTACGTACTTCTCTAGGTATTCTAATGTAGATTGACGAGATTTTTTTTTTCTAGGTCAAAAACTGTGGATGTCAAATGTCACGCCGCGGAGCGCCTAAAAAAAGATAACAAAAGAAAATATTAGTAGCCGACCATTTTGTACATCGAAAAAAATATACATACATTTTTTGACAGCTTGATATTCATACTAAACAGATGTGTAATTAATTTTACGAGTGCATCGCTTTTTCATACGAAAAAAAAATTGTTGAATTCGCACATCATTTTATACCCGTTACTGTGCCCTAAGGCCTTAATGGTATTGAAATTCGCATCGTTGGAATACAGCGAAAATGTATTTTTTTTCTTCATATATTGTACATTTTTTAGTACATTTAGGCTATAGAAATCGCCGAAACATTTTTGAGTGACGTTATTGAAAATTTGTAAGCACAAACTGCAAAAAAGATTTTAGTTTATAATAAAACGAAAGAAATGATAAAATCAAGAGAAATTTTCGTTGCATTCCAACTATGCAAAAATCAACACCATCGGAGTTATGAGGGTAAATGTCACCGTGCGATCAGATGCGTGCGTATAGGCTTACGAGGACATTCTCTGCGTCGCGTTGAATAAATGGAGCTTGAAGATTTTCTTATTCGAAAGTATATAGTTTGGAGAATATATCCTTAAAATTGTCACGATAAATTCGCAATATTTCTAAAGTCATAGACACGAAATCCGACCCATCCGTCTAAGCGTGAAAGGTAGAACTTTAAAGGCATTCTCTTAAAACCACTTTTTCACCTGGTGGGGCACAGATACAAAAAAAATGTTTCAATTAAAGGGTCTGATATTTTCACATATTAGTCCACATAGTTGCTTCTATGTAGAATACTTGAACTATGAATTAATCAATAGTTTCCTTTTTTATCATAGAAAGATGCAAATAGATGTCGTTTTTCGATACTAATTTTTCAAAGGCTGTCATTTAGAGAAAAAAAATCACACGAACTGTTTCTACGTAGCTTGTAGAATGATCAATACTTATGCGAAATAAGTTTCTTTTTGTTTTTTTTGCTGCAAATCGAAAAGAAATTTCACAAAAAAGTATAATATTCCCTTGACTGCTTTTGTGTGCAAGCTACATTTTGGAGAAAATATGATAACTTGAATAGTTGTTAACATTTTTATTTAAAAACTTTTTTTCAAAACTTTTAATGTACGAAAATTGAAACGGAAAAAGATGTTTTGCCTTCACAATGTCGTCGATTTTTTACTTTTTCAAAATCAAAAAATTTGGCTCGATAAACTATCACCAAAACCTCACTATACAAGAAACTTTTTGGATTGTACATATTAATCAGCCTACGGGGCGGTTATCATGGAGCGCATGAGAACGTGTATTTCTGCCAGAGGCATGAATAATAATGATGATGTTTCATTAAGGAACACCCCGAGCAGAAATCTAATCAGGCTGCCTGAGGATCCATCAGGCCCGGATCAGGGATCAATAAGGAGCCCTGATCAGGCACGCCTGATTTGAGCCAGACAGGGGCCTGAGCAGGGATCAATAAGGCGCCCTGACCAGGCACGCCTGATTTGCGCCAGACAGGGGCCTAAGCAGGGATCAATAAGGCGCCCTGATCAGGCACGCCTGATTTGCGCCGGATAGGACCCTGATCAGGCATTAATAAGGCGCCCTGATCAGGCACGCCTGATTTTCGCCGGATAGGAGCCTTATCAGGCATCAATAAGGCGCCCTGATTAGGCACGCATGATTTGCGCCGGATAGGAGCCTTATCAGGCATCGATAAGGCACCCTAGTCAGGCACGCCTGATTTGCGCCGGATAGAAGCCTTATCTCGCATGAAGCTCGTCACTCCGTAACCTCTCCTCTCTAGGACTAGACAGCGCCTCTGTCGGCGAAGCCTCACGAAATATTTTGACAGCTGCACACGCAGGCACGCGAAATATATGAAAACAATGGTTATCAACCGAAAGTGCGTGTCGTCAAAATTTGTTTCAAAATCTTTTTTATCATAAATAAATATTTATGTTAATTTTTTTGTATTATTGTTATATGGAATCAAAACTTTTGTATATAATACGGGCAGCCAGTCCCGTATTATATACGTAGAAGAAAGCGCAACAGCCACGCCGTAGCTACATCGACACATCTCGTTCGCTTCATCAATTTCTCCTGAAGAAAGGCAAGCCCTTCAATAAAGTGCAGTGCATACAAAATCTCAGGTAAAGTATATTTGCAATTATACTGTGGATTATCTACACATGAACAGTGATAATATATAAAATACGACTTGATGGGCGAAGACTATGCGGCGTAGTCTTCTTCACGGCGTAGTCTTCTTCACGTCAAGACTAACCTCACGTTGTCACTTTCGCACCATTTGTGATATATCGTGTGATTTCGAATTATTTGTGATATGATTCGCACCATATAGTGTGATATATTTCGTATCAAGAAAAAATGTTCAACAGTACAAACATACGTATATGTACATAAATGTACTCATACATACGTGCAAGGACCAGATGACGAGAAATAATTGCGCAAATTGCATTTTGTACCGTCGAACATTTTTTTCTCAATAATATATATACAACACTATATATATACAAATGATGCGAGAACGACGCAAAGAGATTGAGCTACGCCACTACGAGGTACACCATTTTTAAATAATTATTAATTATTTCATTATCTCAAGAGGATATATCAGTCGGAGCCTATATCGCTCACTTTTCCCTGGTCGAATATATCTATACTTATGATAAATATAGATATACCCGACGGGGGAGCGGTGGCGCTCCCTAGGTCCGACTGATATATGCTCTTAATGTAAAGATGTGATTTGTCTATGTATATTTACTAATTTTTCTATGTATTCAAAATATTTCAGATGCAATCTTGACAAAGTATGATGGTACTCCCCACGCAAGTTCTATCAAAGAGAAACAAATTTCGGATGGGCTAGCGGCGGTCATAAACAGTGCGAAAGATTGGAACGGTCATCGCCAAAACCGGAACAAAAACTAAACGATCAAGTCAAATAAAATAAAAACTTAAACTTTAAAAAAAATGTTTTCATATTTTTAATAACGTTAGTAAACTTGATAACGTGTAACTGCGATAATAATTTAATAAATGTTGATCTATTGTTAAACAAAAAATTAATCAAATGATTGAGCCAGATGACACGCATGTCTCAGGCTGGATGAGGCACCTGATGCGAGCCAGATAAGTTGCTTGATCCGAGCCAGATATAGTGCCTAATCCGAGCCTGGTAAGGTGCCTGATCCGGGCCAGATATAGTGCCTGATCCGAGCCGGATACGGAGCCTGACCCGGGTCTGATAAGATGCCTGATCCGGGCCAGATAAGTTGCTTGATCCGGGCCTGATCAGAGCCTGATAAGGTGCTTGATCCGGACCTGAATATGCAAAAGCGTTACATCCCTGATCAGGGTCGGACTAAATTCGCCTGACCCGGCCCGGATTTGCTATTGTGGCAGCCTGATCCGGTCCGGATTTCACCCTGAACAAATTTCTGCTCGGGACCCCGAGCAGAAATCTAATCAGGCTGCTTGAGGATCAATCAGGCCCGGATCGGGGATCAATAAGGCGCCCTGATCAGGCACGCCTGATTTGAGCCAGACAAGGGCCTGAGCAGGGATCAATAAGGCGCCCTGATCAGGCACGTCTGATTTGCGCCGGATAGAGGAGCCTTATCAGGCATCAATAAGGCGCCCTGATCAGGCACGCATGATTTGCGACGGATAGGAGCCTTATCAGGTATCGATAAGGCACCCTAGACAGGCACGCCTGATTTGCGCCGGATAAAAGCCTTATCTCGCATGAAGCTCGTCACTCCGTAACCTCTCCTCTCTAGGACTAGACAGCGCCTCTGTCGGCGCTATATATAAAGTATATTTGCGATTATACTGTGGATTATCTACACATGAACAGTGATAATATATAAAATACGACTTGATGGGCGAAGACTATGCGGCGTAGCTTAACCTCACTTTGTCACTTTCGCACGATTTGTATATATAGTGTAATATATTTCGTATCAAGAAAAAATGTTCAACAGTACATACATACGTATATGTACAGTACTACCTCTCTAAGAGAGCGGTCTAGGGCGGTTAGGGGAAGAAATTCTCGAGAAATTCATCGTCGAAGCCTTCCCCCACCGCTAGGTTAGCGCGCTCGAAAATCGCGCATGTGGTAGCGTGTATGTGTTTCTCCACTCGAACTCGATAAGAGAGCGCGAACGAAAGTGTTGAGAAAACTGTAAACGAGTTGCGGAAAGTGTACTGGCGTTTCGTCGTTTCATGCGTAAGTATATCTCATTGAATATTGATGTGTAAATCTTTCTTTTTCTTCGCGTTTTTTTTTATTCTGCTGTTTGGTATATTTTGTTGTTGCAATATTATAACACATATGAAGGAAACATTTGTAAGACTTTCAATAATTGTTGAATTATCTTATTGTTCGCAAAAATATACGTAGTATATTCGTTATCGAAACTCGAACATATATAGTGTACAAAAAAAATGTAACTAACAATTTATCTTGTGTATATACTTCAAGTTGAAATATACAATGTATATATATGTATAAATATTTCATTTCAGGCTTCGGCGACGAATTTCTCGAGAATTTCTTCCCCTAACCGCCCTAGACCGCTCTCTTAGAGAGGTAGTACTGTATCAATAATATTCTATGCTGCGTTAATGTATATTAAAATATATTTTACTTGCATTAAATTACTACTTGAAATTTAATTATGGTGCATGTTTTTTTCTCCGACTTTACGGCTTAAACGTATATATTACTATACAAAGGAATATTATCCATTTGACAATCGTGCGACGTGCGATTTTCTGAAATCGCTCGCGATCTCTTATCGAGTTGTCCGCGACAAACTCGAGAGGCCTCGGGTACACTGGACAGCTCGAGCTAGGTGGGGGAAGCCATAAAAGGCGCTCAAGCGGAACGGCGGGGAAATTCTCTCTTAGCGAGGGCTCTCTTAGAGAGGTAGTACTGTACATAAATGTCCTCATACATACGTGCAAGGACCAGATGACGAGAAATAATTGCGCAAATTGCATTTTGTACCGTCGAACATTTTTTTCTCAATAACATATATACAAATGATGCGAGAACGACAAAAAGATATTGAGCTACGCCACTACGAGGTACACCATTTTGAAATAATTATTAATTATTTAATTATCTCAAGAGGATATATCAGTCAGAGATTGGGTGCGAAAGATTGGGACGGTCATCGCCAAAACCGGAACAAAAACAAAACGATCGAGTCAAATAAAATAAAAACTTAAACTTAAAAAAAAATATTTTCATATTTTTAATAACGTTAGTAAACTTGATAACGTGTAACTGCGATAATAATTTAATAAATGTTGATGTATTTTTAAACAAAAAATTAATCAAATGATTGAGCCAGATGACACGCATGAAAAATTGGCTTCACTCAAGGTATTCCATCGCGCCATCAATCTACTGCTGAATCGACGGAAAAAAGTCAGTTGTGTTTGCCTCTCACATAGTTCTGGAGTTCGATGTACTGTTTATTGATATTTCAGTTGTTAATAGCATTTTTTTCGCTGGGCGGCCAGGGGGGGGGGGGGGGTTGGCAAATTCACAAAATTTACTCAAGTGTAACGTTGTCAATATTTGTCTGATGAGGAAAAGTTGAGGAGATATTTAACAGAACTCTTGCGGGGGCAACCAGAACTTCAATCAAAAAATCATTTTTCCGAAAAAAAAATTTGGGACCACACAAAGCATTCCAACGCGCCATCCATCTACTATTCCGTCGAAGGAAAAAAAAAGGAAATCCGTTCTGGTTGCCTCTCACTTAGTTCCGGAGTTCTATGTACTGTTTACTGATAGTTCTGTTGTTACTAGCGATTCTTTTTTCGTTGAGGGTCGGGGGGGGGGGGGCAACTTCACGAAATTTCCTCGAGTGTACCGTTGTAAATATTTGTCTGATGAGGAAAAGTTATAATGATATTTAACAGAACTCTTGCGGGGGCAACTAGAACTCTGAAAAAAAATTCATGTTTCCGAAAAAAAAAATTGGCTTCACTCAAAGTATTCCATCGCGCCATCAATCTACTGCTGAATCGACGGAAAAAAATCAGTTGTGGTTGCCTCTCACATAGTTGTGGAGTTCTATGTACTGTTTATTGATATTTCAGTTGATACTAGCGTCTTTTTCGCCGGGCGGCGCGGGGGGGGGGGGGCGGGGGCAAATTCACAAAATTTACTCGAGTGTAACGTTGTGAATATTTGTGTGATGAGGAAAAGTTGAGGAGATATTCAACAGAACTCTTGCGGGGGCAATCAGAACTTCAATCAAAAAATAATTTTTCCGAAATAAAAATTTGGGACCATTCAAAGCATTCCATTGCGTTATCCATCTACTATTCCGTCGAAGGAAAAAAAAGGAAATCCGTTCTGGTTGCCTCTTACATAGTTCTGGAGTTCTATGTACTGTTTATTGATAGTTCTGTTGTTACTAGTGATCCTTTGAGAAGAGTATGTGGCTTCCGGATGGAGGCCGTGTTGAGGTTCAGCGTTGTGCCGACGTTACCACATACTCTTCTCATTACATAAAGAGCCGTGAAAGCCTTAAAACTAGTGATCCTTTTTTCGATGGGGGGGGGGGAGGGGGGGTGGCAACTTCACGAAATTGACTCGAGTGTACGGTTATAAATATTTGTCTGATGAGAAAAAGTTATAATGATATTTAACAGAACTCTTGGGGGGTGGGGGGGCAAATGGAACTCCGAAAAAAAATTCATGTTCCGGAAAAAAAATTTGGTTTCACTCAAAGCATTCCATCGCGCCATCCATATACTGCTCAGTCGATGGAAAAAAATCATTTCTGGTTCCCTCTCACATACTTCTGGAGTTCTATGTACTTTTTATAAGTAGTTCTATTGTGAGACGGTATTTTTTTTCTCGTTACGGGGGGGGGGGGGGGGGGCGAACTCGTCAAAATTTGCTCGAGTGTAATGTTATGAATATTTATCTGGCTCGAGAAACTTGAGAAGATATTTAACAGAATTCTTGCGGGGGTAACCAGAACTTCAATCAAAAATTCATTTTTCCGAAATAAAAATTTGGGACCACTCAAAGCATTCCATCGCGCCATCCATCTAATATTCCGTCGAAGGAAAAAAAAGGAAATCCGTTCTGGTTGCCTCTCACATAGTTCTGGAGTTCTATGTACTGTTTATTGATATTTCAGTTGTTACTAGCGTTTTTTTCGCTGGGGGCTGAGGGGGGGGGGCAAATTCTCAAAATTTACTCGAGTGTACCGTTGTAAATATTTGTCTGATGAGGAAAAGTTATAATCATATTTAACAGAATTCCTACAGGGGCAACTAGAACTCCGAAAAAAATGCATGTTTCCGAAAACAAAAATTGGCTTCACTCAAAGTATTCCATCGCGCCATCAATCTACTGCTGAATCGACGGAAAAAAAATCAGTTGTGGTTGCTTCTCACATAGTTCTGGAGTTCTATGTACTGTTTATTGATATTTCAGTTGTTACTAGCGTTTTTTCGCTGGGTTGTGAGGGGGGGGGGGGGGAATTCACAAAATTTACCCCAGTGTACCGTTGTGAATTTTGTCTGATGAGGAAAAGTTGAGTAGATATTTAACAGAACTCTTGTGGGGGCAACCAGAAATTCAATCAAAAAATCATTTTTCCGAAATAAAAATTTGGGACCACTCAAAGCATTCCATGGTGCCATCCATCTACTATTCCGTCGAAGGAAAAAAAAGGAAATCCGTTCTGGTTGCCTCTCACATAGTTCTGGAGTTCTATGTACTGTTTATTGATAGTTCTGTTGTTACTAGCGATTCTGTTTTCGCTGAGGGGCGGAAGGGCGAGCAACTTCTCGAAATTTACTCGAGTGTACCGTTGTAAATATTTGTCTGATGAGGAAAAGTTATAATGATATTTAACAGAACTCTTGCGGGGGCAACGAGAAATCCGAAAAAACATTCTTGTTTCGGAAAAAAATTTGGTTACACTCAAAGCATTCCATCGCGCCATCAATTCCAGTCGATGGAAAAAAATAAGGTCCGGTTCCCTCTCACATACTTCTGGAGTTCTATGTACTTTTTATGTATAGTTCTGCTGTAAGTAACGATTTTTTTTTCTCGTTAGGGGGTGTGGGGCGAACTCCACAAAATTTAGTCGAGTGTATCGTTGTGAATATTTGTCTGATGAAGAAAAGTTGAGAAGATATTTAACGGCACTCTTGCAGGGGCAATCAGAACTTCAACCGAAAATTCATATTTCCGAAATAAAAATTTGGGACCACTCAAAGCATTCCATCGCGTCATCCATCTACTTTTCCATCGAAAGAAAAAAAAAGGAAATCCGCTCTGGTTGCCTCTCAAATAGTTCTGGAGTTCTATGTACTGTTTATTGATAGTTCAGTTGTTACTAGCTTTTTTTTCGCTGGGGGGTGAGGGGGGCGGCAACATCACAAAATTTACTCGAGTGTCCCGTTGTAAATATTTGTCTGATGAGGAAAAGTTATAATGATATTTAACAGAACTCTTACGGGGGCAACTAGAACTCCGAAAAAAAATCGTGTTTCCGAAAAAAAAGTTGGTTTCACTCAAAGTATTCCATCGAGCCATCAATCTACTGCTGAGTCGACGGAAAAAAAAATCGGTTGTGGTTGCCTCTCACATAGTTCTGGAGTTCTATATATGTTATATCGATAGTTCGGCTTAGTACCGATTTTTTTTGCGTTTGGGGGGGGGGGGGGGGGTACTCCACAAAATTTACTCGAGTGTAACGTTGTGAATATTTGTCCGATTCGGAAAACTTGAGGAGATATTTTACAGATCTCTGGCGGGGGCAACCAGAACTTCAATCAAAAAATCATTTTTCCGAAATAAAATTGTGGGACCACTCGAAGCATTTCATCGCGCCATCCATCTACTATTGCGTCGAAGGAAAAAAAAGGTAATCTGTTCTGGTTTCCTCTCACATAGTTCTGGAGTTCTATGTACTGTTGATTGATAGTTCTGTTGTTACCAGCGATTCTTTTTCCGTTGGGGGGCGGGGGGTGGGGGCAACTTCACAAAATTTACTCGACTGTACCGTTGTAAATATTTGTCTGATGAGGAAAACTTATAATGATATTTAATGGAACTCTTACGGGGGCAACTAGAACTCCGAAAAAATGCATGTTTCGGAAAAAAAATTTGGTTACACTCGAAGCATTCCATCGTCACAAAAGCAACCTACTGTCCAAATTTCATGTAATTAGCTTCAGCGGTTTTGGCTCGGCGTTGATGAATCAGTCAGGACATGTTCCTTTATACGTATAGATAGATAAACATGTATTCAAAGTGTCAATAAGTAACGTATGATGGATATTTTTTCCGTTTTTTACGATAAATCCTTTTAAAAAAACCTCCGAAAAATCCATCGATTTTCGACCGGACTGGAGTTATGGTAACCCGGCAACTGAGTTTCGCAAAGTAACGGAAGGGTCTCACTTGTACAATGTTTATCTCTACAACGCTGCAAGTCCTTTTTTCAACTGTACAATGACTTATCTCTCATCTGTGCAAACTCGGCAATCCACCAACTCTACAAGAGGGAAGGGTCTCACTTGCACATTGTTTATCTCTACAACGCTGCAAGTCCTTTTTTCAACTGTACAATGACTTATCTCTCATCTGTGCAAACTCGGCAATCGACCAACTGTACAAGAGTCTCAAGTTTGCAATTTTGAATCTCTACAACGATCTAGCCTTATGATCATCTCTACAACGTATTAATTCGGATTTGTATCAACTGCACAACGAGGCATTTGCAATATGCTTCAACTCTACAAAGTATCAACTCTACAAGAACTTTGAGTACTCAACGTTCAACTGGGCAATATTGTCAACTCTACAACAGCTGGTATATCAGGTGTATCAATTGAAGAAGAGATATAAATTAGCCTATTAACGCCCAAGCGACTATGTTTGAACACTTGAGAGAAAAAGGATGTTTTTTGCAGTCTACAGCAGAAATAATGTCCCCCACTCCAAGTAAAATCGCCCGTTCTTCCGATTTATGGTATCAACTTTGACTTTTGACCCTTCCTAAGGGACGAAAAAGGGATTTTGACTCGAAAAGCAGGGTAAAATCAAAACATTCGTGATTTTTCAGAGATAGGTAGGTAGTTAGTCTATTAACGCCCAAGCGACTATGTTTGAACACTTGAAAGGAAAAGGTATTATGGCCGATTTATGGTATTAACTTTGACTTCTGACCCTTCCTAAGGGACGAAAAAGGAGTTTCAACTTGAAAATCGGGGTAAAAGCAAAACATTCGTGGACAAATATATGAAAAAATATTTGTAATCGCTAAAAAACGTTGTATTCTTACTCATTTTGGTTTCGTCTTGTCTCATTGTGTTTCATTGTGTTTCATTGTGTTTCGTCTCTGTCCGGGTAATCGGATCATCTACGTTTTGCCACATTGCCGAATTACACGTAAAATGCGAATGAAAAAAACAAAAACTTTCTTTGTTTATTCTTTCATAAATTAATATATTTGTTTATTTATGAGGTTATTTAATTGCAGGTAAAATGCGAATAAATACATTACTCAGATTGACGAATGCTGCCAGATTGAGAAAATCGAGTTCGAAGGGTCCTTACTCAATTTTTTTTTCAATTACCTGAAATCAACCACTATTGAGCAGAGTGAGTGAAATAGGGCACTGTCAATGCTTTTACTACCTACCTATCGCTGAAAAATTACGAATGTTTTGATTTTACCCAGCTTTTCGGGTCAAAGCCCCTTTTTCGTCCACTAGGAAGGGTCAAAAGTCAAAGTTGATACCATAAATCGGACGAACGGGCGATTTTACTTGGAGTGGGGGACATTATTTCTGCTGTAGACTGCAAAAAACATCCTTTTTCTCTCAAGTGTTCACACATAGTCGCTTGGGCGTTAATAGGCTAATATATATCTCTTCTTCAATTGATACACCTGATATACCAGCTGTTGTAGAGTTGACAATATTGCCCAGTTGAACGTTGAGTATTCAAAGTTCTTGTAGAGTTGATACTTTGTAGAGTTGAAGCATATTGCAAATGCCTCGTTGTGCAGTTGATACAAATCCGAATAAATACGTTGTAGAGATGATCATAAGGCTAGATCGTTGTAGAGATTCAAGATTGCAAACTTGAGACTCTTTTACAGTTGGTCGATTGCCGAGTTTGCACAGATGAGAGATAAGTCATTGTACAGTTGAAAAAAGGACTTGCAGCGTTGTAGAAATAAACATTGTGCAAGTGAGACCCTTCCCTCTTGTAGAGTTGGTGGATTGCCGAGTTTGCACAGATGAGAGATAAGACATTGTACAGTTGAAAAAAGGACTTGCAGCGTTGTAGAGATAAACATTGTACAAGTGAGACCCTTCCAAAGTAACATGAGCGAAACCCAATAAAATATGACCACCTGTATCGACACGGATTTTTCACAGTTTACCGGTGCCTAGGTATCACTGTAATACAGTGTTACATCAGGAAAGAGTGTCCGTGAGAAACATTCTGGGCGATTTCTTTGGACCCGGAAATCAGTGAAGCGACAAGTATGGGGTAAAAGTAAAAGGGGTCGGAATTGTAAGAACCCGCAAATGTATACTAAGGAACATTAGAAATTGGAAAAATGGCACGGCTCCAAATAGAGAGCGATAGTAACTTCAGAAAAAATGTACGACGCTCACTAAACTACCAAATCACGATAAGAGTTTAGAAAAATCTTTACTTCCCACATTATTGATGATGACTGGAACCACGTTGATCAACGATTTGCTGGCATTTTTGTTCAGCTAGAGATTATTTGCAGTGGGGTATTTTTCTACCATACAAAACCCTACTAAGAGAATCGGCTCCTTTGAAAAATATATACAAGATCGCACCATCATTCGTTTTGCGGTCACAAGATTCTTGCATCAAAAAGTTTCCTCGTCCAACGAGCCTCTTGACGCGAAACACTTCCTGAAGCTCGAGAAAGCGCCGAGCTTCAAATTGTTCCATTATTCAATTACTACTCTTCTGAAACGAGTAATGCAGCAACGAGGCTATTATTGCTGCATCGCCAATGGAATAAAGCTACGCGAGCTACTTATAAACAGGATACTCTCCTTGGGTTTTTCCTATGCGCGTTTTTTCTCGCTATTCATGTTCATATCCCCTCCCTTTCCCCCCCTCTCTCTCCCTCGCTCTCTCTCTTCCGCACTTATCTTTGTCGCTCCTTTTATTCCGGTTCTACGTTTTCGTAATGTATCTTCATTCCTTTCCGGTCCCTCTCTCTCGCGCTACAATTCCGCCTCCTTGTATTCACTCAATTTCGTGTGGTATTCACTATGGGAACCAAAAGCTTTCAGTGCAAGCCAATCACTGAATTGTCCGACTTTTGCTCCCGTCTGACTTCTCCTGGCATCTTGTTGCAGAAAATGTACAGTAAGGATAACTAACGTCTTACAGTTTCACTGGCGTTGAGCCAAACGGAGACGTCGTTGCTTCCTCGCGTCGACGTCCCCTTGGTACGGCAAAAACGAAGAATGGCTGGTGACTTTTATAGTAATAAACTTTATGATGTGTTCACCGTTCTACCATCAGAATTCAGTCTACACATACACATTTATATGTTTATAAATGTAGCGTGTGGACATGAACTCTTTGGCCTGTGTATAGGCCATTGTTGTCCCAAAATGACTTGACATTTTAATTTATCGATAAAACTTATTGTTTATGTGAAAAGTACGAATAATTTAATTTTAATATAAGGTACAAACATGGAGGCTGTGTGAAACACAATATCCGATAAATGGCCGCCTCGTCCCTTTTTGCAAACGTTCACTCTTTTGACGAAATTTGCAATAACATTTTGGCATAATTGCGGACTAATTTTATTAATGGTGCGTCCAATTGCTGCCTTGAGCTCCGGAATGGTCTGTGGATCATTGGCATACAATTTTCCTTCTAAAAACAACCCCAAAGAAAGAAGTCCAATGGCGTCAAATCGCACGATCTTGGTGGCCAATTCACATTGCCGCGGCGCGAGATAACACGACCATGAAACTTCGTCCGCAACAACTATGCAGTAACAATGCAGCAAATAACAATTTCTATGCGTTGCTCGATCGGGTAATTCTCCATGACTAAATTTCAATACTTCCTGACGCCAGTTGTCAAAGATTCAAGTCAGTTCGAAGAAGTACTCTAAGCTCGCCACCAAAAAAAATTGCGCGCAATTTAAAATGCCAGGTCATTTTGAGACGACCTTTATTTATATACAGATCCAACTATCTCTATGCATGTATGTGGAGTAAATCCCACCTTTCTTGGTTGATAACCTTGCAACTTCCATCGGCAGAAGCCTATTCTCGAGTGCGCCTAAAACTACACTGGCACCTCTTCAAGGGGCTATATACCAGTGTGACACTTTCAAAAAATCGATTTTTTTTGCCTTTTCCGACAGTTTATACTTTTAAGAATATTCTGTACAATTTTCAAGGTCGTATATCTAATAATTTTATTTTGGAAAAATCGATAGTCAAATCTTTAAACGCGTTTATTTCGAAACGAGATTTTGAAAATTTGCCGACATTGTAACTCAAAGAGCAATTATCCGATTGACTTGAAATTTGAACTGAGTAGTCTTGAATATATTTACTCTACAATGACGCAGGATACTTTTGATTGGATGAAAATTTACGATTTGGCATTGAAAAAAACGACCATTTTATAGGCAAGAAAACAGACTTTTCTTTCATAACTACGCAATTTTGTTAGATTTTGATATTTTTCGAAAATCCTACGTCATTGTACAGGAAATACCTTCCAGTTTAACATTTTTTCCTTTATCGGTTTCAGCTACTCAATCGGCCGGAATCATGTCAGCAGTGGAGGAACTTTTTTTTGGCGCCTCCGAAGACAGCGCTTAACGGCGGGGTAAAGTTAATTCGGTGAAAAAAGGCATGTTTTTAAGATTTTTTTTTGGCGTAACGAATAGTGTTCGTTTATTGAAAAATTTACATATAATAAAGTAACATTTGAGCATTGCAAAATATTCAAAATTGAGTGAGTGAAAGTTAAACCCCGGAGGCGCCTCGAAAAAAAGTTGGTTTGCGGTGTGCATCATAACTCGCAACAGAATCAATTGAAACAAAAAAATCAAAATGCATTTGTTAAAGGAGATGTTTATCAAGGTAATGACGGGAGGATTTTTTTCTTCGATTTTTCGATTTTTCGTAGCACTTGGGAGCCAAAAACCCGATTTTCGCTAAAAAAAATCGGCTAATTTGTTGTTGAAAAATTAGTAATTATTTAAAAAAAAGCTCTCGACAATACCTGGTGAATTATGTGAAGAAGTACTGTGCAAAATTTCAAAGCGATTGGTCCAGTAGATTTTGAGTTATCGTGCACACGGACTTCAAATATGACAAGTCTCAGAAAGACGGTTTAAAAAACGCAGAAGAGAAGAGAACGGCATGGGGCAATAGACGCTCAAATACTCATAACTTCGTCAATTTTACTCCGATCGACTTGAAATTTTAACACAATATTCTTGATATATTATGCATTCATTTAAAAAATTTAAAAAAAAATGAAAAAAAATGTTAATACTTTACCCCGCCCATAAGTCGCTTGGATCTCAATATTTTTCTATGAAAAAATTATGTAATATAGGTGAAATATAGCGAAATATATTTTTAATTTTCCGAAACATTTAATTGAGTACTTTTCTTCCAAAAAAAATCCCGAAAATCACCCAAATTTTCAGCGTTCACGCTGGTATAGCCCCTTAATCGGCACAATGGTGGGATCGGCTCCGCTTCGCACTTGCAAAAACAGAGATCGCACGCCATCCACTCAAGCGGACCCTGCGCAGCTGGGGTAGCTGATTGCAGTATCGCCTGGTGCTTCTCCCACCAAACGTTACACTGGTCGATATTCGGCACATAGTGGGGGGCGATTGCATTTCTGGAGTTTCCTTTTAGGGAGATTCTAGTGTAGTACGGCTTGCCGGCATTCCTCTCGCTCTCGCCCGCTGCCTCTATCCCGCCCGCTCTTATTGTTTACTTTAAAAACGTTATCTATCTAATTTATTCTTCATCTTAATCACTACAATTTTTTTTTTCGATCGTCACTCTATTTCCGGTGTTATCGTTATCTTTCTCTATCCGTGCAGCGGCGTTCGTAATGGACTTCGTTAGCGCAATGGACTCGAGCGATGCTCGGTCGAGCGCCAGGTACAGCCGCATTCCCATGCTGGAATAGGTAGACTCGCGGGATTCGACCGCTGGCGATTGCAGCTCAAAGCCGTCGGACTACCGCATATATGTATGTCCGGTGCATCTCGTTGTGTTTGCTGGAGTTTGTGGAATTTTACTATGACTGTGCGTTTCCTCGTCACGATGCTTATCCTGGCGAAATGCACGTCTCGCAGGATTTACGTCGCGACCGAGAAAGCGCGTTTGAAGCATCATTGAAAACGTACGAGAACATAAATGAATATTATCATGTTTAATTGCAATTTTTCTTCGTTCTCGCTTTCTCTTTCCCTCTATGCCTTTCGTTCTTTCCTTTCTCCATCTATTCGTCACTGCGGTTTAATGGAATGTGAAATTCGTTTTTCGAATGGCTCGTTGATCTTACTAAAGCCGAAGCTTCATTGTGAAGTCGGCGTTTCGTTTTGGCATTGACGATAAATTAATGTGCGAGCGGTTACTTTATCACCGGATTTATTCATCGCATTGTCGTCATCGCTGCGAGCATCGTTAGATGATCTCAGTTATCGATCATCGTGAGTCTGTGTATGGAACACCAAAGGGATGCGTATGAGATCAGCAACGAACTGGATTGAGAATTCATGATAATCGATTCTATAAGGCCCAGTCGGCCCAGTGGCCGTCAGGATCCTAGTGATCGTCATATTTACACATTAAATAAGTATTTTAAGAGGTCTTCTCACTTTAGACGTTAAAAAAGGCTATTTTCATTAATTGTTTTGATAGGTTCATATTATAGATATTGATATACAAGTTTTTATACTTAAGGGGTTAGGCCATAGTAACAGGTATGAAATCATGTGCAAATTGAACAATTTTTTTCGTATGAAAAAATGATTCACTCATAAAATTAATTACGTATCTATTTAGCGTGAATATCAAGCTGTTAGAAAATATATATATATCGTTTTTCGATGTACAAAATGGCCGTCTACTAATATTTTCGTTTGTTATCTTTTTTTAGGCGCTCCGCGGCGTGACAGTTAGCAACCACAATTTTTTACCTAGATGAAAAAAATCAAAATTCTCGTCAATCTAGATTAGAATACCTAAAGAAGTACGTAAGGAATTTAAAAAATATTGTTTTATTCAAAAGTTGTAGGTATTTGAATTGAGTTGTAGGTATTTGAATGAATTTTCAGTGAAAATTTTTGTATAAAACTTATAAAATGAAAAGTTTTCGATTAATCAGAAATTCCGTACTTCCGTACTTCTCTGCGAAATGCAATCAGGAAAATAACTTTAAAATTTGAAGTAAATCGAGTGAAAATTCTTGAAGTTATTTGTCACGCCAATTAGAAAAAGCTGTTTCGAGAAAAACCCGTTTAAAGTTTTAGGTATTCTATGGCCGTGCCAGATGTGGGCTTACGTTATACACTCAAAGACGGTGAAAAAAAAATTCTTGCTATAAATCGAATAGTAACTTATTCTTATGATGATAAAGCACCGTTTTAGCGAGAAAAAAAATCGATTTTTTGAAAACTCTACTGTGGCCTTACTCCTTAATAAATACACTTTCGAAATACATTTAACAAAAACATTTTTTTAAATTTAAGTCACTATTTGTAGACGAAAATGGTAGTTAAAAAATTGTAGGTCTGCGCTATTGATGAAATCTCGGAGATGGATCCCCCGAAATAAAAAAATCAAACGGTTTTGGATTTAGTATGTTAAGGGCTATAGCGCATATCATACGATTTTTTATGTATGCAAAAATAACAAAATGGCGGACATTTTTCGAGAAACCAAAAAAAACCGTGTTCTTTCACCGTTTTTGGCCAAAAAACGTAAATATCAAAATTTTTAAAAAATCCTTGATATGTGCTATGGCTATAATTGTAGAGAATATGTGGTTAAAATTTCATAAAGATCGTTTCAGTAGTTTCGAAGATTTTATCAAGAAGCCGTCGAAAAACGTTGTTACGAGAAAACCGCGTTGAAAGTTCGTTTGGGTTACATAAATAGATTTAAAAATATTTTTATGTATTTCAAAAGTGTATTTATTAAGTGTAACAACTTTTATATCAATATCTATAATATAAAGCTAACAAAAAAATTCACGAAAATATCCTTTTTTAAGCGTCTAACGTGAGAAGAGCCCTTAACGTCAACCGCGTCACATCTCGGGTGATTTGAGAATGCGTGGGAACTTGCGTGAGATAAGTTTGTCTTCAGGTGATTAACAAGGATCTTAATTTTGCGATCAGCATAACAAATTGTAGGTTTATGCTAATTTCAACGAGTTTTCATATATGACGATTACCGGTTCAGCAAGATAAACACTCTGCCGATTAAACGTGACGGCTGTCGATAACTGGGGCAAGGGTGGCAAAAATAAAATCAAATCGCATATTAATTCATAGAAAATGAGAAAAGATATATTGGGTCCCTAATTCACAGTAATCGCCATACACATATTCGCGATAGTAAAAAGATTTACATGTAAATCAATTTTGTCGATTACTGGGTACATCTCGAACACAGGTGAACACCACTCGATCGAAAAAATATTAAAAATTATTTTATGAAAAAAATAGTTGTTTATAATGATCGAAAATGAATAAAAATTATAATTCTGACGTAATAGCGATAATTAGTTTTGTTTTTTAAATTGATAAAGTTGTATTTAAGGGAAATTTATGTTTCAAACTCTCTATCAAATGTTTCAATGAAAACCAAAAAAATTATGTGACCGTGTGCCTAAAAATTGTTCTGCAGTCCTATATACCGACATAATCGAGTCAACAAAGGCATAGAAACCTTTGCGTAATTAGTTAAGGCCTTATACAGGGTGTCCCGGAACTCAACGTCAAGCCGAAACGGGGTGACAAGATTGATTGTAACCATCATGAGAAAAATCAGAAAAAAATCTATCCCATGCAGTTTGAAAATTATGGGCATTTAAGAAAAACCTAGAAGTTTTGTCAAACTGTAACCATTTTTCGGTTATTGTAGTTAATTTTTATTATTTTTGTTCATTCAAACTTTGGAACCGTAACCCTAAATAACATTTCTAGAATCACAGTCAAAAATAATGAAACAATTGCTCCAAGTTTCCTAGAATTAAGACTATTTGTTAAACTATGAATTTAAAATTTTCAAAATTTGTCTACTTTGAAAAGCCCTGCTTTTAAAAAAAAGTACTAGAGTGCCTTGGCAAGTGCCATTAAAAGTTGGCGCATTTAATCAGGATTGTAAAATGGTACAATACTTGTTAGTTTCATACTAAAAAAACGAGTAAAAAAATTAAAACCTCAAGTAACCCGATTTTTGCTAACCCATTTTACTCAGTTAAAATGTTTTTTTATTCGCACAAGCTCTTGGTAGGTTCTTAATTTTACGGCAAAATGATGAGAGAGATGGATAGTGAACATGTTTGTCATGAGTGAGAGAGACAGATAGTGACGCCACTTTTACCAAAGTCAACAAAAGTAAGTAAAATTAATAAAATAATGAAAAATCTTGACCTAGTTTAGGTTTATTGGAATAAAAGTCAGATACATAGGGAAATAACATTTTTTATTACAGCTCCGTGAGTGAACGGTGCACATTAACAAACACGCGGTGATCCGGATAGCGCTCTAAATTTGGATATCTTTCACGATAAAGTCTAGCGGCGGCACTTGCGTTGCATCTGCATTCCCCATAAATGAGGTGCATGTTCGCTTATTCTTGTGAATTGTAGCGCGTAGGCATGGTAGATAACAAGGATGTCAACACAAAAGTCCAATTCCAAAAGAGAAAAGCCAAAGTTGCCGGTATGTAATCAACAAGTCCAATTCACAAAAATCCAAGTCCAATAAGAGAAGCCAAAGTTGTCAGTACTAAATCAACACAAGCGTATACGGAAAGGTGCGCAGTAGACGAATGAGCGAAACGTACTAACTGGTGTCAGACTGGTAGCGTAGCCATTTGCTTGGTGTGGCGTCTGTATCTGTTTCATTCGCACTCGTTTAAACGACGCATCTCCGTCTCACTGCGTGGCGTCACTATCTGTCTCGCTCGCTCATG
The DNA here is from genome assembly GCA_964007375.1 of Ophion obscuratus. Classification (NCBI taxonomy): domain Eukaryota; kingdom Metazoa; phylum Arthropoda; class Insecta; order Hymenoptera; family Ichneumonidae; genus Ophion; species Ophion obscuratus. Next base: position 21,549,867 of record OZ023314.1, on the reverse strand, counting down.
GCAAACATGTCCACTATCCATCTCTCTCATCATTTTGCCGTAAAATTAAGAACCTACCAAGAGCTTGTGCGAATAAAAAACATTTTAACTGAGTAAAATGGGTTAGCAAAAATCTTGTTACTTGAGGTTTTAATTTTTTACTCGTTTTTTTAGTACGAAACTAACAAGTATTGTACCATTTTACAATCCTGATTAAATGCGCCAACTTTTAATGGCACTTGCCAAGGCACTCTAGTACTTTTTTTTTAAAGCAGGGCCTTTCAAAGTAGACAAATTTTGAAAATTTTAAATTCATAGTTTAACAAATAGTCTTAATTCTAGGAAACTTGGGGCAATTGTGTCATTATTTTTTACTGTGATTCTAGAAATGTTATTTAGGGTTACGGTTCCAAAGTTTAAATGAACAAAAATAATCAAAATTAACCACAATAACCGAAAAATGGTTACAGTTTGACCAAATTTCTAGGTTTTTCTTAAATGCCCATAATTTTCAAACTGCATGGGATAGATTTTTTTTCTGATTTTTCTCATGATGGTTACAATCAATCCTGTCACCCCGTTTCGGCTTGACGTTGAGTTCTGGGACACCCTGTATACCTTTGGATGGTCGGAAAACAAGGCTTTTTGGGATTTTTTAAAAAATATCAATAAAACAATCGACACGTGGTTTAGAGGGTTTATTTTACATATCCGTAGGTACTAAAATCAATTTGTTATTTTCCCAAAAATTACTAAATAGTGGCCCAGTGGCCGGAACAAAGAGAACGCATTTTTTAGGCCCTTCACGGAGGTCTCATTGGCGACGCACATGAGCACCCAGAAGAATTTTTTTCCCGTAATCTACATGAGTTTTTCTATCGAAGTACACACGATTATTGCAAAATATTTATATTTGCAAATGTAGCCCCATTTTGAAAAAAGTTGCATTTCCAACTAAAACAGCGGCCTTTATTCGTTTCCAAAAACCGTAATTGGTAATCGATTTAAAAAATCGTTTGTACATCGTTAGAAAATGTCTCTAAGAAGCTACAGCTGAAATTCGAAGTCAATCGGTCGAAAAATTTAGGACCTACGAATTCGCCCGATTTTGAAAACATTTATTCACGAAATACGCGGTTCAAATTTTAAAACCATTTTTCTATGTCTTAAAAAAAAACGTTTCCACCTGAAATAACTTTTGCACATCATTTTCGGCATGTTTATACATGTTTTAGTAAAAAAAAACAAACTTTTTTTTCAAAGGTATATAAGACCTCAAAGCAGTTCGAACGCATTCGACGATTAGTGGGACGTTCACATGGCGATTACTAGACCAACCACCATGGCGGCATGACGATGACCGGTACAATAACGTCTTATAACCTTTCAAAATATTTTCTCAAAAACTGTACCAGGCACGGGAATCTCTCATGAAGTTCTTCGTAATAAAAACCTGATTAAGAACGACTTAAAATAACTTCTACTTACTTTGCAAGTTGAGCTATATGAATTTGCAAAGTCGAGCGATCTGCTTGGTGACGATTACTGGGCCAACTACCTCATATTACTTTTTTTTTTATATTTCATAATTCGATTACTATACTCAATTGGAAAATTTCAAGCAATAAATTACCCGTAATTATCGTTATAAACGTTTATGTTATTGGTATATTATTTTTATTGTTCATTACTAATATTTCATTATTATTATTATTAGATTTTATGAAACAATTGAATCTCAGATAACGAAAATAGCCGGAGATAATATCCAAAAAATATGAAAATCTGAAAGGGACGTAGAATGCGACAATAGATAGGGTGAAATCCAAAAGGGTAAGCGTTCGAGAAACACTGATGCAAATCGATGCATTGTCAAGCCTAAGAGGCAATAACGATGAATAAATAAATCCAAAAAGAATTCAATGACAGGACACGATTGAAAATTTAAGGAGAGATACACACCTAGAAGGTCGAGGTCGAGGATTTAGAAGCTATGAACATTCCGTCGACTGTAGAAGACCTACAATATGGGCCTGGTATCGATGATCCCATGTAAGTTGACAAATTTCATCATTTATTCATTCCCAACTTTTCAAACGCGTTTTTTCTCAAAACTACGTTTTTCAAATCGGTACCCAAAATTTCTCGAAAACCAATGAACCGATTGCCTCGAGGTTTTTTGTGGTTATTCTATACACCATTATCTAGTACTTGTCATAGAATTTTTTTTCCGTTACTTAGTTTTTGTTTTATAGGCAAAGTAATAACTAATTTTTGGCCCAAAAATCACTATTTATGTTCATACGTCCGCCATTTTTTCATAAATCGATATTTTCAAAATCAGCTATGACAAGTACTAGATTATAGTATCTAATTTAATAATCTTTTTGGTTTTTTTAAGATGATTTTTGAAGAAACGCCAGTGGGTACCGTATAAGCAAATCTTTTTACAACGCTCCAAGGATCATACAATATCCTTGTAGTAGTAGTAGTTTTATTCCAGGTATACCCTTTCGGGCGTTTACATAATACAGGGTTCTCTTGAGAACTAATATATATCTTACATCTAATATAATATATTATAACAAGCATTTTACGACCGCTTTACATTTTCTTACTGCTTGTCCGCCGCTTTTTCGAATTTATTTATGTACCTACATAGATCTACCCAGGGCTGCCCTGCTTGTAGCAAGAGTTCCAGTTCCTCTTTTATTTCGTTTTCTTTCTTTCCTTTTGTCCATCCCCCCATCTTCTCCGCAATAATTCCGCCTATCTTTCTCCTCCCCTTGTCACATTTACAGATGTGGGCCAACGTTTCCTCCGCCCGTTTGCATAGCCGGCACGCTGTTTCCCTAAAACCTTTTTCTATTTCTCTGCCTACACTCCCACATCTTATCCTGGCCCAAGTTTCCTTAATTTCGCCCGTTATGTGCTTGTCCTCCCAATAATATTCCCTTTCCTGGTTTAACTTTCTTGTTTTATATTCCTTGCAGTAGTTAGATTTATCAATTCCCGCCCAGTCCTGCTGTATTTCCTGCTCTTTCCTCTTCATTATTGCCCTGCTTACTTTCTTCTTGACATCCCGGTCGCTGCCTTCTCTTATAAGCTGCCAGAATTGTCCTTCTCCCGCCTCCTCCATTGCCCTCCGTACTTCCCTCCCCCATTTCGTTGGAGCTCCGTTCGTCGCTCCCCTCGCCTCCTCCTTAAGACAGATTTTTGGCAGCCTGTTGTTCTCCATTTTTAACACTTCGTACGCATATTTTCCTGCCCTTTCCATAGCCTTAATACCAATCCCAGTTACATTCGCTTCCCGTCTCCAAATGTACGCAGGTGTATTTCTCCTCAGTCCCATAATCATTTTCATGTATCTTGCCTGCAACTTATCCAGCCGCTCCGACCGTTTCCACCCCCAAATTTCTACTCCGTATAGTAGTCCATTCCTCACTAAAGCCTCCACTAGTTGTATTCTTCGCTTCAGGCTATGTATCCTCGCCCTCCTACAGAGCCCCCACACCATGTTTATTGCTTTAACAATTTTGCCCTCCACCATCCGCAGATGCTTTTCGTACGTGTTTCCCGACGACAGCCACACTCCTAGGTACTTGTACTCCTTTACTATCTGTAATTTCCTGCCACTGAACTCCCAGCCTCTTTCCTTTTTTATCCTTCCTCCCTTTCTGAAAATCATAATTTTTGTTTTTTCCCGGTTGACCGTTAGCTTATTTTTTTGTGTGTATTTTTCCAATTCCCAGAGTAGACTCCTCAATCCTTCCGCGTCGTCTGCTATCAATACCACATCATCGGCAAATTTTAGCTCGTAAATCTTTGTTCCCCCGATAACTGTGCCTCCTACTTTTTTCCGCTCCCAATCTTCCGCCAGGTCCTCTATGAATACGCTAAACAGCGTTGGACTAAGAGGGCATCCTTGCCTAACTCCTCTCCCCGATTCAAATGTATTTGTTAGTCCTTCCTCCGTTACTACCGCGTTCACAGTGACTTGGTATATTCTCTCGACCATCTTTAATATTCTTCCATTTATCCCTAGTTTTTGGAGCTTTTCTAACATTTTCTCTCTACAGACCGTATCAAAAGCTGCCCTGAAGTCGACGAACGCCGCAAAAAGCTTACCTCCCTTGTGCTTTAGCCGGTTGTTAATTGCCGTGTTTATCGTGAATAAATGATCTCTCGTTCCTCTTTCTCTACGGAATCCTGCCTGGCTCTCACTGAGTTTACCCGTTGCCTCCAACCAGTGTCCTAGTCGTTTGTTTACTATATTTGCCAATACTTTGTATCCCGTGTTCAATAGCGATATTCCTCGATAGTTTTCCACCTTTCCTGTATCTCCTGTCTTATGAATCGGGAATATCAGCGCCACTTCCCATCCTTCCGCTATCTCCCCATTTTTCCATAAACCCTTTATTATCTCGCAGAACTCCTTTGCCCCTTCTCTCGGTAGAAATTTGAAGAACTCCACCACGACTCCATCTTCTCCTGCCGCCTTGCCTGACTTCATTTCCTTCAATGTTGCTTCTATTTCCCTTTCCTCAATATCTCTATTTGCAACCTCCAACAAATACCTGCTCCACTCGTTGGCTACTTCCCCGTTCCCTCCAACCTGGTCCTGGTTACCCTTGTTTCGCCTATCCTCACAGCTTTCGTTGACTCCGTCTTCTTGGCCTTCGCTCCCTCCCAGTAGCCGTGTGAAGTGATTCACCCATTCTTCCTTTGTTATTTCAATGCCCCCCCGTACCCTACTGGGTCTAAATGGCTTGATGGCTTTCCATACTTCTGTCATATTTTTGCTTTCTACCACCGCTTTAATTTTTCCCTCCCAATGTTCTCTTTTCTCTTTTTTCCTTGCCTTCTTTAAATCTTTTCTCGCCTCCTTCAACTTTTCTTTATCGTCTGTTCTCTGTTTTTTCATGTATCTTTTTAATGCTGACCATACTATTTTCCTCTTGGCCCTTACTACTTTACTTAGCTAAATTTGCCTTTTTTGGTTACCCGCTGCTTTAGTTTGCCCCGCTTCTTCAGCTGATTTTTTAATAATTTCTATAAGCCTTTTCCATCGATCCTGCATTCCGTTTGCTTCCCTTCTACATCCCCAGTTTTTTCTAACCGCTTCTTCATAAGCTTGCGCCTTTTCGTTTGTCCAGACTAGTTTTCTTACGTATCTGTCTTTTCTCGTTTCAGGTTGTCCCTTTCTTCCTTTATTTTGCCGTGGTTTAATTTTTTTCTCCAAGGTTAATACCAATGGGAGGTGATCCGACTCCGTTCTCAATTTGACCTCTAATCCCTCCACCAGAAGTTCGTTTCCCCCTGACATTATAGCGTAGTCTATTATCGAACCCGTGTTGCCTGGTTCTCCGATGTACGTGAAATTTCCCTCCCTGTCCCCTTCGCAACGTCCGTTCAGGATCACTAAGCCATTTTTTTCACAAAAGTTTAGCATCCTCCTTCCTTCCGCGTTTATCGTCTTATCTTTCGACTGCCTGTACTGCCCTTCCTCCTGTTCATCCTCCTCAACTCCCCCTTGCTCTTCCCCTATCCGCGCATTCATGTCTCCTATTATTATAACACATTTTCCATCCATTTCCGCTGTGTTTACAATATTTTCCAAGTCTTCTTCCATCTTCTTGAAGCCGTCGCCATTATATATGGTTACTATAACCCCTTCCTCCTCATCTTTTCTTCCAAGCTTCATCCCCCTTATGATTATTCCGTCCTTCCATTCTTCCATCTTCCCCTCCCCCAACAGTCCCTTTCTTACCCCCACCATTTGCCCCCCGCTTGCCCTCCCCCTCTTTTTTACTCTTATGGCTGGTTTGGTTTTCCACGTGAAATCTCTGCTTAAACTACCCACTACTTTACATTCGTTTTTTTGCTCTAGCCACGTTTCTTGAATCGCTATCACATCAAAGTCCTTTAACCAATCCCACGCTTCTCCCACTTTTCTTATTCCCGCCACATTCCACGTGACCATCTTGAGTCCGTCGCTCTTGGTGCCTGCATCCTTCCGTACCGCTGCGTTGTTTCGGGGCGTCCTCGAAACCCCCGGCCTTCTCTGGTCGCCCTGATGTCGTTGCTGGAGTCGTATCTTTCCAATCTTCCTTCCCTTTCGCACCAATAATGCCACACTCCATGGCGCTTGATTTTCAGGTGACCAGCTCTTGCGTCTTTATCCCCTCCTCTTCTTCCCTCTTCCGCCTTTGCCGCCAGCCATCTCTGAACCTTCCGCTCTCTCCAGGTTAGATCGTCTTTGATTTCGACCCGACATCCCCTCCACCGCGCCGCTTTTATCAACTGGATCTTGTTCTGTAGAGATCCTAGTTCAACTGTGCAGCCATTCCGATCTGTTCTCCAGCGTTTAATCCACGGCATAATGCCCGTTTCATTCCTTAATATTTCTTCGATCTCCCTACCTCCTTCTCGTCCCGGCCCTGGTATTCCTTTGACCCTTATGTTGAGTTTTCTTATCCGTCTTTCTTGCACTTCTCTCCTCCATTCCTCCTCGCTCAAAGCCCCCGGTTGTTGTTCCTTCTCTATGAATTGTAAACATTCTCCGGCTTCCTCCTCTATTCGCCTTGGGATGCTCGCCTGTATACCCTCCTCCCCTGCTCTGCTGGAATTGTGCGACGTCCTTTCCCGATCTTCCTCTTCCTTCTCATTTTGGTTTTCGTCCCCGTAGATCTCTCTTTCGCCCATTCCTTTTCTTTGATTTGGCTGCCCGTAGATCCCGTTTGTTGTGTTGGTTATCTTTTCTTGTCTGATACTTTTATCGCTGATATTATTGTGGTGCATGTATTTGTCGAGCCTGCCTTCCACTGCTTCTAACCTTGTTTTTAGTATTTGTTTTTCTATCTCCCACTCCCTTTCTTTTTTCTTGAATTCTCCCCTCAGGCCTTTTACTTCTTGACACATTTGCTGCATTACCTTGTTGCACTCTCTTTCAATTATGCGCTGGGTTTCTTCTTTTAATTCCCAAATGGAATGGTTCATGCTTATTTGCAGGCTATGCAGAATTCCATCCGCCAGCGTGTTCGGGTCATCCGGGTCCTCCACATCCTCTTCCTGAGCCCCATTTTCCTCTCTTCCTCGACTTTCTTCCATGGACGTCGATACGAGCACTATTTCGTCCTCGACTATTATTGGCCCGCGCGCTCTCGGTTGTTGCTGCTCCCCTTGCTCCTTCGGCCTAACCATCGTCTCCTCACTGTGAATTATTGCACGTGTCATACCTTTTTTCACCAGCGGGGATCTCTGAACTTTTCCTCCTGTTCCAAAAGCGTCGATGTATTTCTCCAGGCTTGTTTTTTCCCGGATGGCGCCTCCTCTCGTCTTGTTTTTCGAGCCGACCGGTCTGCCTCTCTTCTTTTTATTTCCCTGCTCTGCCGTCTCGGTCGGTACCGCAGATTCCGCTTCCCGCTCCGCTGCCGTTTTGTCCCGATCTGCTTCGCTCTCTTCTCGGCAGATGTCGCTCCCGTCGCTGCCGCTCCCGTCCTCCCAGGCCAATGTTTCCACGCTCGTCATTTTTTTCTTTAGCCTCCTCAACAATTTGTCGATGTTTCCTTGCTTAGATCTTTCAGCTACTCTTGATTTTCGCGTTGCTTTCACTTCCACACCTTTCCTATGCCACACTTTTTCCGACTTGGCACCTATTTTACACCTTCTTCGTCTTTTGCCGCTTATACACCACTTTTTCACTGGAACGATTTTTTGGCACCACTTTACGCTTCGGCCATCTTGGCTCCTCCACTATATCTACAATATCCTTGTATATTTTTGATATTTTTAAATAAAGAAAATTAAACATATTGTTGAATGTATATACTTTTAGATAATTAAAAACCCAATCCGAAATTTCAAATAGTTTTCCTTGAAAAAATTCACAAAAATTACCTTTTGTCCGGCTCCTAGGTGTATATCTCCCCTTAAAACGTTATTTTTTGAAGTAAATCTGTTAATGAATGAATACACGAATTCCGAAGACCATGCAATTTTCACAATTCCGTATAACAACTATACAGTGCGCCCCGTAATTGGGTTTACGAATTCTGCCGTAAAAATGTTAGTACATCGAGGCGCATATGGAAGTTCCCGCGGCCTCAAGAAGTGACACGATAAGAGAGTATCAACGAGAGAGCGATATTGTCTATCTGTATTCGCGCAAGTACTTTTTGTGCAGCACAAGGTGCACATGTCTGCATACACAAATGTGAGCGTAAAAAAAAAGAGGGGAAAAAAGCAACGACGAGTTGTTGATTCTCACGTATGCGTGCACGCTCGCGAGCAAACGAGGATGGGGTACACGCGTGTCAAAAGTTGCTATACAGGGTGTCCCTCTCTGCCACCCGAAATAACTCGGTAATTATCGACGTCACAAAAAAATGTTCCAGACAAAAGATGTACGGTGTGAAGGGGGCCATCAAATGTAACCAATTTTTTTTTTAATTTCGTTCAAGTCCACTCAAGGACAGTATCGATGATACAAATCTGAATATCTCGGATCACTACCAAATATTTTGTAGTGATCCGACATATTTAGATTTATTTTTCATTTTAATTGGTGACCTTGAATGATCTTGAACGACTTTGACCCCCTAATGTTTTTTATGCGGCTTGAGATGCTCCACAAGATGGTTGGAAAAAAATGTACCATTCCCTTTGAAAAAGTGGAGGTGACCTTCACTGTGCGTCAGTGTCTCAACCGGAATAAAAAAAATATGTCTCATTTGATGGCCCCCTTTATACCGTACAACTTTCGTCTGAAACGTTTTTTTGTGACGTCGATAATAACAGAGTTATTTCGGGTGGCAGAGATAAGAGGGACACCCTGTATATACAGACGTCGTCGAACGGTAAAACGTGTATCAATCAACCGGCATATATATAGGCCATTTCATTCGCGATTTTATCCGCCGACTTTTATACCTGTAGCGTTTAGCGGCAACAAAATGCCCTCTACATTTATTTATTTATTATATTACTCAGGTGATTTTGTCAAAATTAATTTTTATTTTAGAATACACGCAGCCGAGGTTAAAAGTCCCGGCGCAAAAATTGGGGATGGTGAATATACAAAAAAATATCGTGGCGACTTGCGAAACACCCAAAAATTTTCGCAAAGGAGGAATTTTGAAGTTTTGTATTTCCGTTTCGGAAAAATATGAACATTGGGGGTGAGCTCTTATTAAAATAATATGACTGAAAAGTATGAATTATTCAACAGCAAAATTGCTGAAAATTCTTGATGATTTACAAACTTGCGTGAATGTTTGCTGGAATTTGTGAAAAAATTATTTTAAAAAATGTACAGATATCACACAGAGTGTAACTGTTTCATGGTATTGGAAATGTAATTAGACTTTTCGGGTAATAAAAAACAGGTGCATGTAAATAATATGAGCTGGTTTTTATTATGTTTAAAAAAGATTGATACATTCAGGTAAAATAATTTTTAAATTAACAACAAGATTATAATTGGGACACCCAGCTAATTCAGACCCTTATACCCAGTCTACCTCAACAAAGATATACACTTTTAAAAGCATTTTCAATGGCACAAAGCATGCAAAAGAATGTGACCAACCGGACCGATCGGCGTGGAGTAGCCCATACATATAAACTGAAGTTATCGAGTTCGGAGTGCGACTTTTAAGGCAGGACGCGAGATATAGCGAGAGAGGGTGCCGATTCCGCGTCGAAACGAATGAACGTCGAGTGTTAACGAAGCACAACTGATATGGGATGCAGATAATGTCCTATGGATCATGGGAAAGTTATTTTAATGCGAAAAAAAGGGAAAGAAAAAAAGAACACAATCTTGGACTCCCGTCAGAGGTAAATTGAATAGGGCCGAACAATAGTAATAGTAAATTGGCACAGGTGAAATATTCAACACGATCGATCTCGAAAGAAAAGATCACGGTGCAAAAGCAATTACGCTGTACGATTGCGCATTCATGTTTGAAATAAATAAATATACTCATGTATATATCGAAAAAGTGGAATGGAATAGTAAATAATGGTATAGACGTTGCAGCTACAGCTCGCGTGTGAAATTGCACGCTTTTGCAAATTGCGACAGTTCGATTAATTCCTGAACATTCCTGAACGCGTCTACTGTGATTCAGTCAAGCCATATGAGTACCGAATTTTTCGCACTTTTGTTAATTTTTACAATTTCGTTGTATCGTCATTTTTTCAACTATTTTTCATAGCATCTACGTATACGATAATCTCAGATAATCGAAAAAATTAATTCCACCCATTATTTAAAAACTTATGGCCCTTTGGAAATTGGAGCGCACACGAACCGCTTCGTGACGTCACGAAGCGCGTGGAGAGCGTCACTTCGAAGGTACAACCGACGCTAAGCGGTCGTGGACGGGAAAAGTTTACGATTTACTTTTTAGAAATCAAATGTCGACAGTGAAGGGGAGTTATCATTATTATTTTGTCCCGTTGTGAAAAAATACAAAAGTGGATGAGTTAAAGTGGTTTTTGAGTGCTATATGACGAAAATGAGAAAAAAGTTTGGTTTAGCGTGGCTCAGCGTCCGGACGCGTAATCGAGAACTAACTTTTTCTGTAGCCAAATTATATACGATTTTCCTCGATGGGAGGTTCCGTTTAGCTAAAGCTAAGTTCAGTTCTTGTAAATTCTGTAAAATGTTCTTGTAAAAAAGAACAACAGGCTTGAGCACTCGAAGTTTCTCGAACCCTATATCTACATCGATTTTTGGTCAATTTCGAGCATCTGCTTTTGCAGAATTTACCTGTAATATATTTGCCACTTTGAGTTCATCGCGTTTCGTTCACTTTGGAAGATAATCGAACATTGTTAGGCACTGCCAGGGATCGCTAGGCACAGTCAGGTAGCGAATGAGCGTGAAGAGCAGGGTCTCTGGGGTCATAAAACTTCGAATTTTCAACGCTTATTTCTCGCGTTATTATTGATGAAAACAAATTCTCTGAATAATAATTACCATATCTGAACTCTGTTTCTGATTTTGATTGAACTTGATTTCTTTTTATGATACAACTGGATCAATTAATTTTTTCTTCGTATTCATTGGGAAGCTATATGATTTCCGGAGGCTCTTTGAGTCTCGAAAACAATAGGAGCAATTTTCAAAGAATAGGCTAGTTTACGTAAGTTCAAAGCAATATTATGCCGATGTGAATAATTGCACTTTGCTTCATAAATTACATTGGTTTATATGCATTTCGATGAGAACCGTCTTGTTAAAAACTACTATTATTATGACTGGAAAACGAGTATCGTTAAAAATCTGCCGAATGCTTGCCCGAACACGCATAAAGTTCCGCGATCATTTGTTTTGCAATGATTTAGAAAATCAATGTTTCGCTAATAAGTAATTATTATAATTGTGTGTGTTGTATCACAATCGTTTGCTGCATACATATTTGGATTTCGTGAGGGAGGGCGGGTCTTTAATTTTTGACATTTCACTAACAAAGCTTCTAAAACATTTACCAAAGTTATTTGTGCAGTCCTCATATAAAGATTCCATGAAATCAGCTTGGCGATAAATTGGTTGTCCATAACTTCTGAATTCGTTGATGTTAACTGACATAATTTTAACCGAGAGTTCAAATCAAATATTAGTACCTAGAATCTTTTTGATTTTTTAACTTAATAGTTGAAAAATTATAGGGGTGTGAGTGCAGATTAGGTTAAACTCCGATGTTTCGCAAACGGGGATTAAATATAAAAGACGCTAAATGGAACCACAATTTCATATTGAAAGACATGTTCAATGATTTGCGGAAAAAAATGCGGGGGTGCGGAAAAAAATGACCCTCATTTTGCATACAGAAAAAAACCTTAAAAATGTTTTCGCAATATATTCCTACCAAGCAGTCGCGACCCCATTCGAAGCCCTTTTACTTCCAAAATTTTATGTACATAAGTTGAAAAATTTGATAAAGTAGTTTTTGTTTTAAAACCGCGTTAACTGAAAATTACTATTATTGAAAAAATGCAACTATAGCAGGGATGACATGAAAATGGAGAAGTTTAAAAAAATTAAAAAGCCAGTATGTAATAAATCTATAATAACATTATCCAAAGTTTGATCACTCTTTTAAAAACTACTATTGTTTGAAAATTAAAAAATAATAGTATCTTTTGAAACTAGTACTCCTGAAATTGAAAGATACTATTATCAAATGTTCTATAATAGTAGCTGTCGGATTTCATGAATAGTATTATTGTCAAAAATGTTATGGTTGTTTTTTGTTAAGAAATATATTGAACTATTCTGATTCCCGCTGCGGTGAATTTAAATTCCTTTTATTTTGAAGCAGAACATAAAATTTTTGAACGGTCATAACCAGTAATAGCCCATTCGTATCGAAGACCTGCGTAAAAAAAACACCTCCGTCTAATCACTGTCCAATTATTCCCAAAAGTTAATAGTTATAATTCCGCCCTTTTGTATGTCGAGGGCGGGCACTAAAATTGCTGGAATATCAAGGGCAATAAACCCTCTAGAAAATCTGTACAATCAATTGATGCAGGATATTTCGATGGAGGGTTGTAATTTATCGAGACTGGATCGATGTTACAAATTTTCCATTGCAACAAAAAATGGCCCAAAGATATATTTTATCAATCATTTAGAAGTAACTGTTGAATTTATTTTTCAACTTCATCAATTTTGACGTCACCGTTAGTGAAAACAATTCTGAAAGTGCAAAATTCGTTGCACACAATTAATTGACTCACAGTAATTACGACGATTAGCTTTCCTTATGACTAAAGATGTATATACAAAAGAAAGAAAATCTCTGATATCAATCGAATTATATAGTTGCTCAATTAATCTGTACCATTCTAATACGGCTTCGAATCTACTACGAAATAAATTGCGCAGCTCGAGTCACGTGGCTCGATAAGTCTAGTTATGATAGTGTATATTGTGATAGTCATAGTGATAGTAATGGCTAAGATAATAATAGCACACATGGTGGGCCATGTGTGCTAGAGGCCCCTTATTATTCAGAATTTTTTCAAGTTCCCTTGCAAATTGAGCATTCGGCATCCTGCCAACGCCGTTCATATCTACGATGTTGAACTCAACACCATTGGAACACAATTAACAATAATTCTCCCAAATCGTCGAATTCTTATAGGGAAATTTATGCAACGAAACTTATTTAAACAATCTTAAAGATCCTTATTACAAATCTACAACTTAGACCTGCAGAAAAATATTTTGTATAATAACAAGAAAAATAAAAAAAACTGTTAAGAATTTTAATTGCATTCCAACGATGTAAACTTCAACGCCCTTCAGATCTGTGAAAAAACTCTTTTAGGCGAATAATTTTTTTAACCGCCGCCTTAAAACTTGATGAGTTTTCGAGAAAAACTTAGCGTTTTAAAAGCGACGAGCATAAAGTCAAGCTGCAAGTCGAGAAAACAAACGAGTGACCGCCAGTTCAGCTAAACCATGAAATAGTGATTCGCGTGTCAGAAGAATGCGAGAGCATTGAGATATCGGTTTTCAGAGGCGTAAGGAGGTTTGGAATTCCGAAAATTCGCTTGCGTTTAATTTTTTATAACACGGGCGCGAATAAATCTACAATTTTTGCTTATTAGGGGTATTCATTGTAATATTAAAAAATAAGAAAATGATTTGAGATTCATTCCTAGGGCAATGATATCAGCGCTCCAACGTAATGAAACTGGACAAACTATTTGAATTCGATTTTACCACGACGTCTCAAAACCCCGAGTTCGACATTTTTACGACCTTGGGACACGAAAGGCAATAAGCCAGCATCTGACTTTTTGCACACGGTTTGAGAATTTCTTCGCCTTAAAAATGTCGGAGAGACTTCAATAATTTATTGATTTTTTATGAAGTTATACCACTTCTAACGAAACAGTATGAAATACCGGATTTTCAAATCACGTTTCGCAACAACGAAAAATGTAGAACAAGAGAAATCCAGTCGTTATGTAGGGAAGAAACTCAGTTTCCCAACGCCCTCATTGGACATCTTTGAAATATACAATTCTTATTTTCATAGTCGATAACTCTGTCAAGCAAAAAATCGTACAACGCTCGTTAAGCGGTTGTTCAAAAAACATCTATTCCCCATACATAACCTTGAAGTTGCGCTAATTTATTCAATTTTGATTTTTCTGTTGTTTTGCGGACTTTTATTTAAATAATGCAAACTTTCTTTCTCACCTGCGATTTATGAAGACAAAAGTTCACGTTCAAGGATTCTTGAAACATTTTTTTCTACGATTATTTTGCACGGAGATATAGCTGTTCGATGAAGTGCGAACTTTTGGCCAAAAAGTACCGTAAAATGAGGTTACTTCGAATAGGTTTTCGAAGTTTATTGCAAGTAGCTTTTGTTTAACATCCTTAATTTCATCTTTTCTTTGCTTCAATAGAACAATGTGTCTTTTGGTTATCAAATGTATAAGGAAATCAAGCCCCCCCCCTCACAATTTTATATTTAAAAAAAATGTCGAAGTAACCTCGAGTGTCGCGTTTCTTTGACTAGGCATTGAAATGCAACTTATGTCAAAGATTAAGGGTTACTTTGACATAATTTTAATTAAGAAATTTAATATTTTCTATATCATTCATGGAACTCAATGAAAAACACCGATTTTTTACAATCACATTGTCATCTTTATCAGAAAACATTGTACCTAAAACTATCAAGCACCGAAGGTACTATTATAGGCACTTAATCAGTCTTGTAATTACCATCGAGATGAAAATCAACTTGAGCAACGCTACAATCAACTTGAACAACAAACTTAAACATATTTAAATGCGCACACATTTAAGGGGTTACCCCCACTTGCGATTTTGAAAAAATCGATTTTTTTATTGCTTTTTTTTAAGTATAAGTATCTGAGAATATGTCCTGAAAATTTCAAGTCGATCCGAACAAAATTGACTGAGATATGAGCGTTGAAAGAGAAGAATCCGTTGTGTAAACGACCGGAAGTTGAAACATTAAACGCGTTTTTCTCAAAATGGCATTTCTGAAGTCGGTGACCAAGATTACTCGAACACTAATGAACCGATCTTCTTGAAATTTTGCAGGCTTATTTAATACATAAAAATGTAGTCTTTAATCGTTCGATTTTTTTTTTCGAAAAAAAATGGCCGTTTTATAGCCAAAAAACGGCCGTTTTTTTTCGTTAAAATCGAACCATTAACTTTGACTGTCCGCCATTTTGTGAAAAATGAATATTTTTTAAAATCCTTCGATTAAAGACTAGTTTATACTTTTATTTGACTAAATCCATCCGCATTTTTTTTTTCAGATGATCCACTTCGCCGCAATGTTGGTCACCGCAAACCGTGTATATAAAAACATTATTTCATTGACGGCCATCTGCCACTAAACAATGTAATATTTTTCAATAAAAAAATTACTGAAAGTTCTTCAAGATGTGTTCTTTAAGATGGTATATTGATCGGTTAAAAAAGTTTTGTAGTTTTCTTTAAAAAAATTCATGAAAAAGGCCTTTTTTCTGCGCTACGAGTGGGGGTAACGCCTTAAACCACATTTTGGCACTCTGTTGAAGTAGCCCCAAAAACTGTCAAAGTTACTTTTAATGTCAATTTAACCCCGTTTTACGGTAATCGTTCAAACGTTGCGCTTGTCGTATAAGGGCATATAGCCAATGTCGATAATATCATGGTATGCAGGTAGTACGAAGATTGCGTACAGTAGTCGTATATGGCTATGACGTGAAGGGAAGCAAGAGACCAATAAACCGTTGCTGGTACACTATTAAGATTATATTTATTACGGAAGTGATTTCTTTTCTTCGCTTCTCTCGTTTTCAAAGAGGTCTACACATGCGTATATAGGAAAAATAACGATAAACACGTTGAGATATACGACGGTCTGTATCGCGTGTGTAATCGAGACAAAGAGAAAAGAGTGTGGGAACGACACGATTCCGAAGGGGAGACTACTCGAGCCCTTGCTCTCTTCCATATGCCTATTACACTCGACCTCACGTACGTACTCATTGAAATAGTACTCTTTCCGATTTGAGCTAGAAAAGTGACGACGAACATCTAGCTGGGGTGTTTAAAAAACGTTTTAACAAAATAAACTTTCTCTTTCGATGCTCAAGCACGGTAAACCAATAACAAGTATGACCTCAAATAAGAATTTTTGTGTCACCGCGTTGCACTTTTTAAAAATATCATTCCACCAATTTTTTAGACAGATTAAGTTATTTTTCACTGCTTACTCGATCATATGGAAACGAACAGTTTGTCAACGTAAAGCGATCAAAGAAAACAAATGTTTCATCGATTTGGAAATGTCTCATTCGGTCGGGACACCACGAGGAATCCTTGTAACATTTTATTCGTCTGTTACATCCTCGCCTGCTTCTAATAAGTCTCAAGTAAATTGTTAATTAAATACCTTCGAGTAATTCGAAGTAAAACTTTTGCGATGGCCGCAGAATGACTAGTTCCACGATAAAAGAAAAACAGTTTTTATTTGACGACGATTTGAATTTGAATTTAATTCAAATTCTATGTAAACTTCAAACGCGTTTTTCTTAAAACAGCATTTTCAAAATTAGCGTGAAGGATTACTCGATAACTATCAAGGCGATTGAGTTGAAGCTTGGTAGAAATATTGATAATATTGCTACCTTCTACTTGACGAGAATTGTTTTTGAAAAATTCGAACACAAATAACTACTTTTTTAATCTAAATTTTAATAAAATGTTGCGTAAAATGTTAATTTTTCTTCGCAAATCCGTGTCATTCTTTTAAATTTGCATTTCCTTCATTTTAATCACTGTCAAATAGAAACTATACATGTTTTAACTGGAAAAATTGTTGAATTTTTTTGCAAATGAAAGTCTATGGGATGCTAGCCTGCACGCCGATTCACAACTTACGCGGAAACCTTACTGTAACACTTTTCCACAGATCCGCGATTTTGACGATAAATGAATTTAAAAAAAAAATATTTTGTATACTTAAATATACAATTGAAGTTTACCTACAGTTTGATAAAGGTGGAATAATTATTTTTTAGTTTAAAAAATCCCTCAAAATCGTCTAATTTTTTCCCGTATAAATGTATATCCCGCCTTAATAATCATCAGGATAACTTGCAATTTTCTATTTTATAGCAATAATGTGTCAGGGCAATAATTATTATAAAAACCACAACGCGGCTGTGCCTAACTTGATTTTCGCTCTTCGTTTACATAAATGTTTATTATGAATCGGTCTATTTTCAATTTTTCAATATCAATTTTCAAAGCCGTTTCAATAATGAATAATGATGGTAGCACAGGTGACTGTGAGCTGAAATTAACCAAGCCCGTTATTGAACTTGAATTTGATTATTAATGCATAATGGTAATATTCGAACAAAAATTATGTGAATATGCGGTCGGTGCACGCTGATCTCCTATGACAAGCTGCGTTACCGTCAGCTAATACGTGGATGGATGACGTAGTCGATTAGAAACTGGAGGGTGTGGGCAACCCTCTAGTAGCCCTTTAAGGGATTCATACCCATGCAGAAATTTTTTGGGGACTCCCCAGATCCTACCAGATCCCTATGGGGATTTGATAGGGACGCCCCAAGTAAGGAGTCCACACTGGAATCCAAATGGATTTGTTGGGGATTCCCCAGGTTCTACCAGATCCTTATGGGGATTTGATATGGACACCCCAGGTAGGGAGACCACATTGGAATCCAAATGGATCCTGGGCTGTTTCCAGATTAACGTGGTTTGAGAATTTTTTACTAGAAATTATATAAAATAGGATTTCGCGACGCTCTGTAAAAAATTATTCTTTGATGGTCCCGTGCACAGATTTGCTTAGGAGTTTCAAGATGCACCAACGTGTTTCTAGGAATTTGTTAGGATATCGAATAATACAATATATAATTATATTCTTTAGTAACTTCTTTACTTTAGTGCTTACCCATATTGTATATTTATAGTTTGTTATGGGCTAGTATTTTTTATACGAATAAAAAAGCTTGTTATAAATTTTAATATGCACACTTTTTGAATTCTTAATACTTGTGCGCATAAAAATTTGTTTTGGACGTGACGGCAATCGGGTTACGATTGCGTCTGCGGTTTATCGGTGTGGGTGTGGAGTTTTGTTAGAGCGGCTTAAATGACGTTTTAAAAGAAAATTAAATGTAAGTATGAAATCATATTTTTATAAACATGATATCTATTACACATTCACTTAAGTTTGTAGCCCGTAACATCAATTTCCATCCGACCCGGTGGATTTTTCATCGGGATCCAATAGGGATTCCACATCGGGATCTAACAGGGATTCCTTGTCGGGAGCCAATAGGAATTCCCTATCGGGATCCAATAAGGATTCAGAAAATCGCTTCCGACAAAAGAAAGACGTCGGGCGATAGAACATAAGCGGCGCAGGGTACATATATATTCGTGTCGTCGTTGAAAAGCGCGCGACGATCGAGTTACTGCGCAATCGCGATCGTAAAATTTATTTACTCCAAACACGCATTAATGTTTGTTACATTCCAATGATGCAAGCATCAACCTTATTAAAGTGTTTAAATTTTATATAATATGAAAAGTATTCAAAGAATATCCCGCCCATAACTGCACAAGTATTTTTGCTTAATAATAGTATAAAAAGTGTATAAAAACTACGTTACAGCATAAGAAGTATTTAAAGTATTTTTAAAAAGTTCATAAAGTATAAAAAGTACTCGAAGATATAGATATAAGATATAAGTATTCGAAGAATACTATACAAAGCACTATAAATATTCAGTATGGGTAAACAATTAAAAAAAAAAAACAAAAAAAGTATATTGTGGTATTCGATATGTACTCCTTTGTAAACAATAAATTGATCTCTTTAGTGTATCGATGTTTTTATTTTTTGTAGCATTTTGGGCTTACAGAATGCGATATGATCGATCAAGCATCGTATCGGATTCCGTTCAATACTGTGGGGAAGCTTTAAGATTCTTACATTGGATTCCGATGGGAAATCCCTATTGGATCCTAATAGGGAATCCCTATGGAATCCCTATGGAATCCCTTTTGGATCCCGATGGGAATCCCTTTTGGATCCCGATGGGGAGTCCCTCTTGGAATCCAATGTACGAGCGTGACGTTTCCTGATAGGGATCCAATGGGGTGTCCCGTTGGATCCCTATCAGGGAGTAGGGAGAAGTAGGGGAATCCTATAGGATTCCAAACACAATTTCTACCTGGGTAACCTTGGAATTTTGAAAAATCGATTTTTGGTTTATTTTATTTTCTTGTTGCGTAGAGTCTGAACTTTGATTTGGTTCGAAGACTTTGAAAAAATTCCAAAAATTGACCTTGAGTTATGATGATTTTAGTGGAGCAGGTCAGAATGTCCCGTTGCGTTACGGCTCTAGCACTCCGCGGTGCGCTGTAATCTACGTATGGTTTCTAAGGGCATTGATATGACTTTGTCCAACCAGGCTGTTTGATTGTTATATGGTGCAGGAATCGCAGATTGAAGGTTCGAAAAATAATTGTGATTTTATCTCAAGCAAGTAGTCATACACCAAGGCACTTTCTTACAATTAATTTTTTCAAATAACAATTTGGACAAAAGCGTGCAATTTATAGATAGACATTTTTAATAGAAGATGTTAATTTTTTTACCAGATCCATTAGTAATGGAGCTAGCCAAAAAGTGAAAGAAACCTTTTATATTGTCAATCCAAAAAGAAACATCGTTTAATTCAAGCTGTTTTCTACAAAATGCACCTTTCCGCCACAATCGTCATTATAATAATTGAATTGTTTATAGCGAAAAAACCAATGTAGATAGATCAATTTTATGATAGTCTGTAAAATAGTTAATCGAAATTCTGAATACAAATATCTCGAAGAAGATTTATAGCGAAAACAAATATTATATTTAACAAAATAATGAGAGAAATAAAATCGATTCGCCTGTATATATACACCAAACAATTCAAGACCTCAAATCGTCAAATTGTAAGTATTACGACAGTTTACAATTTCGAATTAATTATAGCGGGGGACCAAAAATTCGATCAGTTAAAATAGCGATGGGTCAAAATGGCGAACGGTCCGGATATCGAAAACTTGGGATCGTGCAATACTATTTACGCTTCAGCATGAAGATGGCCGATGGCGTTAGTGATCAGTAGGGTCAGGCAGCCATGCCATGTTCGCTTTTTAGGTATTCGCCATTTCGGACCATCGATCATTTGCGTTTCTAAGATCTTCACATTCGAAGTTTGTAGTCTCGATATATGGCTTTTTGCTAAAGACGGTATTACGAATATTGGATACTCATTTTTTTCTATTTCAGAGATATGAATGTTCTAGATTGTTCGAACCTGTATTTGCATGACTCAAACCGCAGACCATCTGAATATATGTTCTCGAATAAATGAGCTCTCGAATAAATAATCCTTTGGTGTAATAGTTATTCGATTTCGTCGTCGGTCAAAGGATAAAATTTAGAATACTTTAACCTTCGTTATTTTGAGAGTTCATAATTCTGTCGTTTCGAAATCTTTGTCGTTCTATATTGGGTCATTCGACATTTTTGTCCCCCATCCGTAAGATCGACCTTATCATCCCAATACCTGAGACGAAAAAAAAATATTGAAAATCGACCTGTTTTTTTAACTACAAGGTTATGCACGCCCCTTAAGGGGCTATACCAGTGTGACACTTAAAAAAATCGATTTTGTTTGCCTTCTTCGACAGTTCATAGTTTCAAGAATATCATTATCATTTATATCATTTATATCAACATCATTTTATCTTGCAAAAATCGACAGTTAAATCTTTAAACGCGTTTTTCTTGAAATGAGATCATTCGAATTTGCTGACATTGTAACTCAAAGAGCAGTTATCCGATTGACTTGAAATTTGAACTCAGTACTCTTGAATATATTTTACAATGACGTAGGATATTTTTGATTGGATGAAAATTGACGATTTGGCATTGAAAAGAAAACAACCTTTTTATAGGCAAGGAAACAGACTTTTATTTCATAACTACGCCATTTTGTTACATTTTGATATTTTGCGAAAATCCTACGTCATTGTACAGGAAATACCTTCCAGTTTAACGACATTTTTTCCTTTTTCGGTTTCAGCTACTCAATCGGCCGGAATCATGTCAGCAGTGGAGGAACTTTTTTTGCGCCCCCGAAGGCGGCGCATAAGTCGCTTGGATCTCAATATTTGTCTATGAAAAATTATGTAATGTAGGTCAAATATAACCAAATATATTCTTGATTTTCCGAAACATTTAATTGAATACTTTTCTTCCGAAAAATTCCCGAAAATCACCCAATTTTTCAGCATTCACACTGGTATAGCCCCTTTTAAGGAACGGGGCCTAACGAAGTGACAAATATGGGGAAAAAGTGAAAGGGATGAAATTGTAAAGCACGTAAGCCCATGTGAAGAAACGTTAGAAAATATGTAAAAATAACAATAATAATAATAGCAATATTATCAGTAAAAATAGTAATGTTGATATTCGTAATACCAATCGCAGTGTACGGTGAAAATTATGTGCTTGGGTTTTTTGGTACCGATTAGGTTTCTAGACAATTCGATTGCGGATGAGTGCACTGCAGAGGGCCTGCATCTATGCTATGATGATTGAGAGCGATCGAGGAGCGGCCAAAAACCCAAGGACCGAGAAAGGCCAAACGAGATGGAAAGAGAAAGGGAAAGAAAGTCGAATTGCTCTATTTCCATTCGTTCAGCGCGAAAAATTAGGCGTGCCACATTGTTCGCAAATTGCAGTGCCGTTGCAAAAATAGCATAGGAAAAATGACCCGGAAATAATTAAAAGTGGAAAGTGTGGAACTTTTAAAATCGCAATGCTTAAACCGTTCCACCATTACATATGGAGAGTCCACCAAGGTAAGAGGGAGCGAGAGAGATGAATGCAAAAACGTGTAGGCTCGTAGGAAAACGTCATTGGCCTCTTAGGAATTAAAAGGCTTCGGGCGAAAGAAGGATGAAGAGCAAGGCCAGAGGAAAAGTAGAATGAAGGTGAGAGCCAAGAAGCGAACTAAAATAGAGATAGAGAGAAGAGCATGAAAGAGAAAATGAAAGAGCTACGACGTATAATAAAAAAAAAAGTGGCACTCACAGACAGGTTGAGAGAGAAGGAGCGAATAATTTGGCTGTTGGTGGCTCGTCGTGACTTGGCAGGTGATCACCAAGCATTTTGCTCGCCAGGTGAACGTTTTTTCCGCTGCCTCGTAAACAAACCAAGCAACCAAGTGTTTCTTTCACACACTTCTCCATTTAAGGAGGTTGGAGCGATTCAATTGAGTCAAATGACGGTTTATTCATTTTTTTTTCAATGAACCTCAAAAAAATGCATACGAGGTACAGATTTATTCAATATATGCTAATTTTTTAAAATATATAATTAAAAGGCAAAATTATGCATTTTAACATTTTTATTGCGTAAAGTAGAAAAACTTTGTTGTTACTACCAACTTGAAAAAGCATAACATTATCGATGATTATTATGAATAAACTGCGACAACGAATGTTTTATACAATTCACAATGAAATTTTGAGCAATTCATGATTATGCCTATTCATATTTACGTCACGAGATTATTGGCCCATGGTTTACGATGGGCAAGATGAGGATTTTTTTTTCTAAATGTTCACAAAGGTTCAGTTTGCGTTAATCCGTTGTTAGAAATGGTTTATCTTGGTGCTAAATAACAATAAAAATTACACCACCTTTAGTGTCAAAGTCTTGCCCATCTAACCCGCACGTTAAATTACATACATTAAACTATTTTATTAGTATAGTGTAAACAATAACATGTATTTTTTACTAAATTTAACCTTGGATTGTGGCTAACGCTCCAACCTCCTTAACACCACGCCACCGATATTATTCATTCGAGATTAACCGATCAAAAGTTCAATTGACCATAATCAAGCGGCACCGAATACGTAAATTCATTCGAATGTCAATTGTTTCATTGAAAGCTACATAAATGTCGAGAACACTATTTATTATCTTTATCCCACCATTGTAATGTTCTTTATCTGACTTGAATGTTATGTTTAAGGGGGGAGGTACCTTTAGGCGAGGAAAAAATTGCAGATTTTTATGATTTTTTTTAAAGGAAAGATTTCATCACCATTTTTGAGACTTAGGGTATGTTTTATGACTACTTTTGGCTGTTAGATGGTACTTTTTTCAATCTTTGAAAATGTCGCACGCATGGCACGGTCTTCTAAACTGCATCTTCGAAACTGGCGTGACGTGTAGCTAAAAAAGTAATCGACCAATTCTGATGAAATTTGGTATAAATCTTTCTAACCTTCTTGTCTAAAACAAGATCCTAAATGTTTTTATTTTTAAAAAAAAGTATTTTTCACTGCCAAATATAGGCATTTTTTCTGGAAAATTCAATCTTTTCGTTTCATAGCGAACCATTTAATGGATTTTCCACCATTACTCACTTTTTGTTGGTTCATATTCTGCGTACGAGTGTTAATAAACGAAAAATCTTCGTTGGTCTTTTCTTTCAGATTAATCCTGCGGACGTTACGTGTCACGCCGTCTGAGAACATCTGCCGCAACCAGTTCAGAAGACCGTGCCATACTTCATCCACTTTTACAAAGTAATAAAAAATACCACGTGACAGCCGAAAGTAGTAATAAAACATACCCCTAGTTTCAAAAATGGTGAAGAATTCTTTCCTTTTAAAAACAATCATGAAAATTACCCATCTTTGCCTTGTTACCGCAAGGAGGATATCTCCCCCCTTAAAGTATACGTCATTTCAAATAAACTTTTTGTTGATAACCAATTTCAAAGTGATAATTTATTCACCCGGAGTAAATGCTTTAGTAGAGTATTTACTCATCTAAATAATTTGTTAGATTGGAAAAAGAAATAAAAACAAAGAGTGTGATATTGCAAATGACCTCAAAACCAAACTTTTGTAATCTTAATCTTAATATAATATTATTAAATCGTAGTGTCTGCTTGTACGCTCGTTTTTGCAGGCTGGAGTTAGGGTAGTACGTGCACGAACCTCATTAAAAAAAAAAAAATTATTTTTTATATGCTGTAGTACAGACATACAGAATGACGTTCGCGAAAACTTCACATGCCTTACCGGCTAAATACAATAGTAATTAATTCACTAAATCAATGCATTTAACCCGCACCATATAGGGAATCCGTGCGGATCGAACTTTGACACGGAAATAATAATAGTGCGCGTTTACATACGGAGCTATGCGAAAGCGATAAATAACCACAAAAAACTGTCGCGGTCACGTATGTTCCATAAAAAATATAGGTTACGGGACATTTTGAGCAGATATTATCGATTGAATCGACTAATTTTCGCGTTCGCTAGCCGCGTCTGCCATGACGGGAAAAACCGCGTAGATTTTGCAACGCCGCATGCCGTCAGCTGTGCTCGCATCCGGGAGGCCGAGCCGGTCAATTTGAATGCTACGACAAAAGTTGTAGCTTCTTAACGCCATTTTATTACGTCCGAGATTCGGACGAATACTATGTCGATCCACATCTGTTGTTACAATATATGTAAGACCGAAGTTACAATATACGCACATTACACACACTTTACACACACGCTTACCCACACGAAGTGAGCAAACACACGCTTGACATTTATCGGAAGGGCCTGAGTGCAGCGTTGCCACGGATATTCCCAAAATTATGAAATGGTGACCGGTGAGACAACTCAAGTCAAATTTGATTGCTGTTTTAATACTTTACTGTTCATAATATAATACACATCGCTGTCACATACACTTCTCACATAATTTCTTTCCGTATCATGGTTATTATTGAACTTAAATGCTTTTTTAAAATTCGAAAGTTTACAGATTTTCTGTTTATCAGCAATTCCGCTAGTGCTACCTTAAGCTGATAGCGATAGACGATATCTAGCATTTTGGCTGTCGGGATTCAAGTAGAAGCCGAGAAAATGCGATTTTCACTTTTTCACGGGTCATCTGTCAGTTTGTCGGTCGATATAATGTATATATCCCTAGTACAGCAGTGTATGTACTTTCTCTCTTTGCGCAGTTACCGTGGGGCGTCGTTGCGCTATCGACCCTATAACGGAGCCTCTCTCGCGCCGCAAAATAAACGACGGTCGTTGGTCCCGGCTCGGCAAAATAGCTGAGTTGAGTGCAGACTCAAACTAATTATTTATTGTTGTGTTTTTTCTTTAAATTAATCGCTCATCATGCGAGTTCTTAAGTTTTTCTTTCGGTACGACGTTGAGTGGGATTATAAAACATTCAAACTGTCCAGACGATGATTTTGACACGAATTCATCAGTAACGAAGGAAGATTTTTACGCGCGTATTTGCCAAGAAACTCTGTAACGGGGTTAACATTTTATTGAATCTCGTGTGATCGGAGACCAATTTCGTTATACGAATCGTCTGGTTCAGAGCGCAAATATTTGCATATAAGCCTACCTTACCAATGACCAATTAAAAGCTATCAAAAAGGACCCGAGAAGAACGAATTCTTTATCAGGATGGTAGTCCGGTAATATCAGTGATAGCGAATCCGTTTATTGTTTGCTTTTTTATAGTCGGCGAGTTTGCCTCAAAGACGTAACAGTAATTAGCACGAGACACGCGACAGGAGAAAAAACTAAAGAATAAAGAAGAAAAAAACGTCGAGGACCCGACGAGCCAGAGAAGTACTATATAGAAATGAGCTTTTCGGGGGATGAGGAAGACCTCGAGAAATTTGCGTATACACTTCAGTCACGCAATTTCGAATCGAAACGATCGTTCAGATGCACGTCGCCAAAACGGTACATACCAATACCTTTATACACTTTATTCATCTTCCTCCTTCTTTGTTACTAATTCCACTGTGGCAAATTATGGCGGTCAAGAGATGGTTCTCGACTTTTGCGAACCTGCAATAAGGATGCGTAAAGCATTTTTTTTTTCTTGTTCATTCCCACGCATGTTTGTTTTATCCTGCGGGTGGTAGAGCCAAAGATGGGCCAAGGATAAATGGATCAAGACAAGAAGAACGAGATGTCGAGATACGTCACTGATCACCTCCCGCAAGTTTCGGACCGTTTTGCTCGATGCAACGGTAAAAAGAATATCGGCCAAAAACAGAGAAACAAAAACGCAATGGAATTATTTATTCAGCTAATCGACGGAAAGTCACGGCCATTGATGATATGCAGAGCCAAGTGGTGTGTTTTTCCCCCATTTTGCGATGTTCCTCTGTGCGATCTTCAGGCCTTTTACGGCCCAGACCCTATTTCACTTTAGCCCCGCATTTGTCTTTCCACAATTTTCCTAGAGCTTGGACTATCGGAGCTTCTTCAATTGCTGGGTTTATTTCGATAACAAAAAGGGTGGGGATCCAAATATCGAAGGACCAAATATAGATCGACAAATATTTC
Organism: Ophion obscuratus; assembly: GCA_964007375.1. Classification (NCBI taxonomy): domain Eukaryota; kingdom Metazoa; phylum Arthropoda; class Insecta; order Hymenoptera; family Ichneumonidae; genus Ophion; species Ophion obscuratus. The sequence goes on along the minus strand of OZ023314.1, from coordinate 21,523,382 downwards.
GAAACGACAGAATTATGAACTCTCAACATAACGAAGGTTTAATTATTCGAAATGTTATGTTTCGATCGAAGAAAAAATTGAATGACTATAAAGCAAAGCATCATTTATTCGAGAGCTCATTTATCTGAAAACGTATATTCAGATCGTCTGCAATTTGAGACATACAAATATAGATTGGAACAATCTATAACATCCATATCTCCAAAACAGAAAAAAGCGAGTATCTAATATTCGTAATACCGCCTATAGCGAAAAGCAATATATCGAGACGCAAAATATCGATGGTCCGAAATGGCGAATGCCAAAATGGCGAACATGGTATGGATGCCGTCCCGGCCGACCGCTAACGCTATCTGCCTCGAGCACAAGTTTTCGCCATCCGGGCCATTCGACATTTTGACTCTTCGCTATTTTAACCACTCGACTTTTTGGCCGTTCGATTTAATGATTTCTGTTTTTTGAACCGTCGCTATATTTACAATTCGATGATTCGTCTTCTCGAATTATTTGGTGTTATTTATATAAGCAATTCGATATTATGTCTCTCAATATTTTTTAAATCGGTTTTTGTTTTTCGCTATATTTCAACTTCGAGATATTCGTATTCGGAATTTTTATTTACGACTATGTAAACCTTCCGAACATTGATCTATCTATATTCAAACATTCGACATTTTTTAATTCGATATTTCAGCCCGTCCGAATATTGATCCGTCGATATTTCGATTCCCACCCAACAAAAAGTTGTAGGGATAATACTGTACAGATAAGTGGAACCACAGTATTTATTAAAAACCACCGTCTTTCATTGAGATCTTCATTTATCGAACATTTCTAAACATACTCTGTTATGTTCTTAAATATATCCAACCCAGCATAAAATAAATTTAAAAACGAAAAAGAGACAATAGGAACTTTTATGCAAATGGAAAAAGGAGTAAACAAGCAAAATCAAAATCAGGAAGTTTTATGCAAGTCAGCTAATTTTCAGGAGTTTTAAGCAGTCAGAGTAATAGCTACCACAATGCAAACAAATGGCAGAGCTTGTGGCACCCATTTCAACCACATTTTAACTATATTTTATATTTCCCTGAGGGGACAATAATACTTAATAGTGATAGTTACTGCCAAAAGTTTAGTACTCCTCATTGGCACTATAGCAGTTGCATGAATTATGCACATATGTTAACCGCGTCCAACAATCTTGCAAGTATAGAGTCAAAGTGGGAACAGTTGCAACAGTGGGTACATTGAACCTTTTCTGTTTCTCAGAAGTAGACATGTACATATGTGCGTCTTTTTCACATTAGAACCGCCCTTGGATGAACCAATAGGTTTGAACCTGTCTGTGAGTCGCTCCCGCGCAATGCGGTTATGAGAGGTGATTTTATATTATTTTTGGTGTCAAAAGTTGAAAAACAAGCTGAGTTTTATGTTTTTTGCTTCTTTACCTATCGCAGTTATGTTCGAAGTCATTGTTCTCCCGCAATATACAGCCATATTGCGGTATTTGAGCATTGTGTTTGTTAACCTAACAAAAATAGAAACTTGTCAGTACCCGCTTTAGAAAAAGAGAGGGTCGGGTGGCTCAACTTTTTGAGGTACACAGAGGTAAGTCATAATATGAATATTTTCGCGTTGTGATTTAGATAGGTACTGGGTACTACCTCATTGGGTACCTACCTCATTAGGTAGGTACTCATTGTTACTTAATAAATGCTTGTGATTATGCCTCATAATATGCCTGTGATTATGCCTCATAATATGCTGTCTTTTTTTTAATTAATTTTTCAACAGTTTACTGTACAATACTCCCCATTGTATAGAGAAAAGCACTCCATTATCTACAAGTGTAAATTGGATCAGGGTAATTTTCTTCAAATTTTGCTTGATTTGGAAATTTTGTTTGACTGTAAAATTAGGCATGTTTCATTGTGTACACCCCCAAGTACACAGTGGATCAAATCCCATTTTTTAAAAATAGTTATTATCCCAATATCTATTGGGCTAGGCCGTTCAGTGTCTTTTAACAAAATGAAGCCATTGAACACGCCCCACGTTTAGACAAGGTTTCATTGAGATTGTGTGAACGGTTAGGCAGCTAAAGACCTCTGAAAAAACTGATCCCATTCTGACCCTACATTTATTCTTCAATGCTATATAAAATATTAGGTTTTCATAGAATGGATATTCCCTGATACTATAAAAAATTACTTCCCCAAGACTCTAATAATGAACTGAAATTTATATACACTGCTTAAAAATGTTGTCTGTGATTTTCGACGATGTTCATAGTGATTTGTACCATACTATAAGATACAACCTGCTATACGCAACTGAGAGTTCTACCTCGATGATTTTTTATTATAATTTGCCATTCCCTGACTTACTGTAATGATTTATTTCGAAGAAAATATTCCGCCTAATTGAAATCGAACCTAGAACCCAACTGCCTACCTTCTACCAATCCTAAACACTACGCTGCCGAGTGCTTTTGGCATCTTTAGCACAGATATGGCATACGAGACAAAAGTAATTCCGGCTGTACCTCCGAATAGCTGTTACCTGCGATTTAGGTGAAATTTTGCACAGATCTTCTTTTTTTGTAACGTAAGTCACTGTTGAAATGCATTTTTGGCGTTTCGCAATAGTTTTGTACCATATAATAGTGACGTATACCATGTTATCTGATACGACCTGCTAAATGCATAGTAATGTGTGTCTGACAAGAATAGAACGCGAACTCCAAAAAGAAGAAGATTCGCTCGAACTGTAAGTGATTCACGTCTTCGCTATAAGTAAACTTTACTATAATTTTTTTCGAATAGTCACCATTCATAAGGTTTTCAAACAAATTATACTCGAAAAACGTTAGGGTTCTTCTCACTTGAGACGCTAAAAAAGGCTACGTTCATGAATTTTCTGATAGGTTTCTATTATTATAGATATTGATATAAAAGTTGTTACATTTAATAAATACACTTTCGAAATACATTTAAAAAAGGTCCATGTACTTATGTAACCGAAACAAACTTTAAACACGTTTTACTCGAAACAACCTTTTTCGACGGCTTGTTAATAAAATCTTCGAAACTACTAAACCGATCCTTATGAAATTTTAACCACATATTCTTTACAACTATAGCTACACCGCATATCAAGGATTTTTTAAAATTCTGATATTTACTATGTGTTTGCCAAAAATGGTGAAAAAAACGCGTTTTTTTGTTTTTTTTCGAAAAAGGTCCGCCATTTTGTTATTTTTGCATATATCAAAAATCGTATGATATGCGCTATAGCCGTTAACATACTGAATCTGAAACCGTTTGATTTTTTTGTTTCGGATGATCCATCTCCGAGATTCCATCAACAACGCAGACCTACAATTTTTTATGACAGTTTTTTAAATACCATTGTCATCTATAAATAGGGTCTCAAATAAATTTAAAAAAAAATTAATTGTTTTTCGAAAGTGTTTTTATTAAGTGTAACAACTTTTATATCAATATCTATAATAAAAACCTATCAACAAATTCATGAAAATAGCCTTTTTAGTGTCTAAAGTGAGAAGATCCCTTAATGTTGACCATATGAATTGTACAAATTTGAAAAAAAATAGTAGCAGTTTGACTGATCAAAACCTAATGTACAGCATACAACATTAGTATTTGTACGCCGATTTTGTGATAGCACTGAATTAACCATATCTATATTGTCAAGCCTGTTGTAATAATGAATAATTATTTCGGGGATAATAGATGGTCAAACCCGCCACCTAAATCGCATGTTTAGGTATACTTTTCGCTTATAGTCGTGTTAACCCTAGGACCCTACACATGGGTACCGCAAACCCCACATTATTAGTGAGAAATGCTAACATCATTTTTCTTACTTTGTTCAATCGCATTTTTCACGGTGATACATTTATATTAGGTTTTTCTCGCAGAGCCTATTCCATTGGTCTATACTTGAGCGTTCGAATTTAAAAAAAATCTCTCTACGATAAACAATTCGCTGGCAGCGTTGATTTGAAGTGCTGGGGTGTGCGTAACCCCAGTGTAAGTTATTTATTTCGTACAGATAGTGTGTCCCAGGGTTAACCATAATACGATTGCGGTGTCAATAAACTACAACGAATTTTACTATCCCCTCTTTTACCATGGGCGTTTATTGTAAATACCACGGACTTTTTTCTCGGTGCAGCTGTTAAAAATACCGTTCGCTGTTTTTGTACTCCCGCCCTCGCACGCTTCGCTACCACCGATCGAACGAAGGAGCCCGCAGAAAAATATCGAATCTCCCTGCATGTACCGACAATGGATTCACGGTGATTTTGACTGGGTCATGGTTCAAGTTTCTTAATGGCAGAAAAAAGTACAATGGGGACGATCGTTCCGTCCGCGTTATTACCATTCTCACTGTTTTCAGACCCTCGATGTTGCGAGCGAAAGGAGCGGGAACATTCTGACCACGCAATGGGGAAAAGCGAGGAGATATTGGGCGAGGAGCAGACTCTCTATCGAGGGATGGGGCACGAACATTGGAAGGCTGTCCCGTGTGGTATGCGTGTATGTCGTGTAAGCACGGTGTGTAATCGACGAAAAGGAAACGTATACACGTTGCTTTTGCTGGCATGTAACGATGGACGTTGAACGTCGTTGGCAAGGATTCAAACAGTGATTGCGAGTCCCCTGTCGCAGACTGCGTCGGGTCTGGAATATTTTCTTTTGCGCCTGCTCTGTCTGTCATATATATAATCATGTTTCTTTTTCTGGCTCCTAGGATCGTTTGCCAATTTATTTTTGCTCAAATGCCCCGGCACGGGGACGCGGTCGGACTGAAGAGGAAATAGGACGTGGTATTGTCCAGTTTTCCTCTTAGCACGAAACGCATCTCAGCACTTCCTCTCGACCCCTTTCTCTTTCCATTTTGAAGAGGATCGTTCCTTCAGGGTGTTTCGGCTCGTCGTCGTTTTACTTGCATGCGGTTTTTTCCATTTCTCTTTCGTATATCGAGAGTAAGTGATCTCTCACTGACAGAAAAATTCTTTTGATATTAACTAGATGCGTCTATTTCATTTAAAAAAAATTACATTAACTAGATTTTTTGTGAAATCAAATTTTTCTTATTGCATGCCACTATTGGAATTATTTGTTTCAAATATATTTATTTATTCACATCAAGATCTATTTAATATAGTCTAATAACTGAATATTTCATTTACTCCTAATAAATCTATGATTCGGTTTCATAATTCGAAAAAAAATTAGTTAAATCCAATAAATGTATCTACGTGATTTTTTAAAATTTAAATTAAATAGAGTTTTCGTAGAGTCAAACATGTTTTCATTTGCTTACAAAATATGCTGTAATTGCTATAAATATAGACAGGCCATTTGCTTAAATTAATGGTATGACTATATTGCAACACATACATTGAAGAGTGGGGCACTGATATGTATGTGTATATATATATTAGGGTGGCCGTTATTTTGGCTTCATTACATAAGTAATAGCAGTTCATCTATGAAATGATTGAAGTAGAGTATATTTGTTTACGTTTGGAATTTTTTAAAAATATTCGGCGACAACTTGAAGAACAAATTGTATTTGATCTTCATCATAAGTCAATCGATTGTTATAATCGGTGATAAGTTTGATCCCCCGCTCCGCTATATCATTAAAGACTCTTATTTTTTTTTATCAATTGCGCGCCCATTTGATAACTCTCGCTCGTTCGAGTCCCCAACAGATACATTGGTGTCGAGAAAAGTACAATCAATGTTAAATAATTAAAAAAACGCCATCGATTCGGCACTAATAAAGAAATCAATGTCTTTATCGAGCAGAAAAGTAAAGTCTGACTGGAAAACCTGATACCGTTTGGAACCGCATCGTAAAATGGAAATAAATTTGCAGAAACGTTTAGATTTCACGTGTTATATTTTTTTTCTATGTCCAACAATGGCAAACTCGGTCGGTATAAATGAGCGGACGAAGCGCCACGGCCAAATTTCGAACTATTTGTCTGCACTATATTCTATAGTATTATCGCCACTACAGTTGGAAAATCTTCTCGTAGGCTCAAGAAAAAAATATCATTTTGAAGCAATCAATACACGATTATTACATTATTATTTGCATAAAAAATCTGCTCCGATAATTAGTTCAACGCTTCGATGTCCCGCCACAATGTGGCCAAACCGCCACGTCCGTTTTCAAGTTTTCTATTAATTTTTCAATCTACTCACGACTGTACGTAATTGATGGAAAAAAAATCAGTAAATAATATATTTTGTACCTCTTAATATGTATAATCAACGTACCCAATTCCAGATTTTTTAATTAATATTATGAGACTAATGAATATTTTAGTGCGGCCATTAAAAAATGCATGTATTTTTGAAAATTGAACTGCTCGGTGGCACGTGTTCTCCTTATTCCAGCGCATCCAAATTTAACACAGTGAAACCTAGTATAAAAAAATCATAACACACTGAGAACTCCGATAGTATTTTGGCGTGGAGGGGGAATGTTGACAAACTGAAGGATGTAGAAGGCATTTGACGGCGCACATTACTTTGTATGACAATGTTTATATTGGGCGGTCAACGTTACTTTGTATCACAATTTTCTTGTTGGACGACGAACGTTACTTTGTATGGCAAGGTTAACTTTGTATACCTTACCGATAACTTATGATTACGCTCAACAAAATTATTGCTATTATGGATGTTTATTACCTGAAAAATGTGAGAAAATTTGGGAGAGAATAATTTTTAATAATAATTGATTCGTCTAAAATAAAATGTCATAATAATAAAACAAAGCACAACTTTGAAACAACGAATCGAGCCACTCTGAAAAAAAATAGGTGTTACTGTACACAATTCAGAGTATTTTCTGGAATTTTTTGAAAAAAATTAAAAGTGACATACCGACCGAAAAAAAATATTTTTGTATAATTTTCGGAAAATGAGCATTTTTTAAACCCGAAAAATTCAAGACAAAACTTTTTCACAACGTTCATGTAAAATTGCAACTTTTTTGTCTTAAACATTTTTCTGTTAAATCAAATGCTCACGAGATATAACGGTATTTTAAAAAATGTTGAAAATTTGAGGAACTCGAGAAAATGCGATCCAAAAATATTGAAAAAATGTACACTGTTTTTTTTCATATAATTGAATAATTTTACAAAACTTCAATTTTTTGAGAGTGAACAACTTTTTGACCCGTCGAAATCATATGGAACGCCTCATATATATATATATATATATAGGTTATGTTTGAAACATGTATAGCATGATATTCGATAAAACTCTCTAATTATCACAATATTAACTAATTAATATAAGTTATGTGATACAATAGATAATAATAGGAATTAATTTGATTTTTTATGCTATATATGCGACTAAGGTGCTCCAAACACTCGGTAGCATAGAGGTAGCGTGCGTGACTATGGGTAGGTGATTGTAGGTTCGATTCCACACGTAGGCAAAATATTTTCTTCGATTAAAATAATTTTAGAAGGCCACGGAATGACGAATTATGATATAAAATTATTGCGGTAAAACTCTAAACTGAGTATTTCATATCATTTTGAATTTATGAAATATTCTATGCATATAGTACGCTTGGATTTGCAGTGTATATCATAAGCAAATAAAGATTCATTTGAATCGAATCCTTATGTACTTAATTTGAATATATTTGATAGGTATATTTATTATTTAAAAGGAATAGCTGAAACAAATAAAAACATATATTTGAAACATATTGGATCGTAGTAGGCCGAGAGACAAGGAAAAAACCTATTCTATTTAAATAGATCCCATTTGAATTAAATTTTCTCTTCGCAGTGCACTCTTTTACGGGACCGAAACTATTGGATTGGAATTTTGGGACACATCGTTCTCTTTCTTCGTGTCCCTCTCACTCCATCGCCCTCCCGTTCACTGGCCCTCTTTCTCGCGGTTTTTTCGCGCCACGATTCTCTGAGGATGAAATAAAAATTACGCGAGAATTCGAAATAGCAATTAAGCAACAGCTTCTTCACGGAGATGGCTCCAACGATCAGGACTTTCGTCCGTGTCGTACGGTCGATGAAGCGGTAACGATTTCGCCGAAGCGGCGAGAGAAAGATATAATACGACGAGGAATCCCATTTGGGGTATAGTGAGAAGGAGCGATAAAGCGAGAACAGCGATGGAGAGGGGGCGAGGGAAAAAGAGAGTGAAAGGTGGGGGGGGGGGGGTGGAAGCGCAAGGTAAAGGAAGAGAGGAAAACGGAGACAGAGAGAGGCAAAAGGAGAAGCGAATAAGAGAAAAATGTACAAGACGCAAAAACGGGGAGACTTTTACGGTACGGCGTATCCAAAGGATTGGGTGAACGAGCCCATTTCGGGAGGGCCTGGGTTCGAAAAATGAAAAAATAATTAATTTTTTTTTTCTATTGGAGTAGGCTTTTCTTCGCCTATCTTACATATAAACGAACAAGCCCTTGATGATTCATCAACGCCAAGCCAAAACCGCTGAAGCTAATTACATGAAATTTAGACAGTAGGTTGCTTTTGTGCCGTAAGCACCCACTAAGAAGGGATTTTTCAAAATTCAACCCTTAAGGGGAGAAAATGGGTGGCAAAGTTTGGATGAAAATTAAACAAAATTTGGTCGGATTTACTCGAAGTTTGGTATTGATGCTTCTTGACGCAATTAAAGTCTTAGGCCACTCTAGAGGCCGAAAAAATAGGCTTTTTGGGGATTTTTTGTTTTTCAGAAAAACTACAAAATAAATCGAGATTAAAAAAAAGGGTGTTCATCATGCATATCCGTGACTGTATACAATAATTTTTTCGAAGCTATCAATTTCAAAATGGCGGTTGTGCAGCGTTTATCTCAAAACTGCATTTTTTAAGTTGGCCGGAAACATCAGATAATTTTCAACCGATTCACTTGAAATGTTGAATATATCTTGAAAAATACATTGTCATATTGCATAGTTCATTTGTTATTAACAATTATCTGACGATTTTTTAGGCAATTTTTTGGAAAGTGAATATTTTAGAAAATGCAGTTTTGAGATAAACGTTGCACAGCCGCCATTTTGAAATTAATCGCTTCGAAAAAATTATTGTATACAGTCACTGATATGTATGATAAACACCCTTTTTTGTAATCTCGATTTATTTTGTAGTTTTTCTGAAAAAACGTCTCCAAAAAGCCTATTTTTTGGGCCTCTAGAGTGGCCTAACCCCTTAATGAAACAAGTAATTCAGCGTTTTTAGAAATTCAACCCCTAAGGGAAGAAAGAGGGTGGCAGAGTTTGTATGTAAAATAAACAAATCTGGTCAGAGGATTTACTTGAAACTTAGTATTAAAGCTCTTCAACACAATTAATAAAACACGTATTTTAGCGTTTTTCAAAATTCAACCCTCAAACGAAACGAGGTGGCAAAGTTTGTACAGAAAATTTAATAAAACGGGTCAACTTTACTTGAAACTTTGTGTTACTGTTCCTAGACACATTTAATAAAATGTCAGCATTTTTGAATTTTCAATCCTTAAGGGGAAGAGAGGGTAGCAAAGTTTCTATAGTAAAAGAAATATCTGTTCAGATTTACTTGAAACTTATTATTAATGCGCTGCAACACGTTTCTACGTGTTCCTCAATGAAACATTTCAAGAGCACATTTCATTAAGGGATCATCACAGGGTAAAGTTTTCAAAAAATCTTTTTTTTTGCATTATCCGACAGTACAGGCATTTATAAACATGCTGTTCATATACTTACATAAACGTAAATAGATAATTTATATGAAAATTCGGCACTCGAAACTGCAAACGCGTTTTTCGTGGAATGTCGTTTTTCAAAACGGTGTACATTCTCAAAGGAAGAGTTTCCAAGCTATCCGTCTCAAATTTTGACACAATATTCTTCACGCCATTCTTTATCTTGCTATGGAAGCTTTTTTTGAATCTTCATATTTTTTTTCATCGATAAACTGTCGAAGAAATAGGATAAATTCGAGACTTTTTTTTCAAACTGCCGCCATTTTGTCAATTTTCATTTTTGAAAAACCTCCACAGCAAGATAGCGGCTTTCATACTGATTAATAATCTTTAAACAAAATCCTTTAAAAAATATAAATGAACGTTGAAAAATGTATTTTCTGTTCGTCATGAGTGCTTTGATTTGACATAAAAAATCAGACTGATTAGCGTATTTTAACGAGCGAAAAAAAATCGCAAAAATCAGCTATTTTCAACCCGTTACACTGTGACGATTCCTTAACCCTTAATGGCCCACCGGGTAAAATACACCCCAGCCGTTTTTTGACCCGGAATACCTTCCAGAAAATTCGGGAAAATGGGACATTTTTTCGCATATTTGAAATCACACTTGTTGAAAATAATCAGTATGGTCGTGTGGAAAAGAGTTGAAAGTATATTGGAGTATTTTTTTTCAATAATTAATCACATTGCAAAATGATTTGCGGTGAATTTCACCCACAGTGACGTTTACGTAATTTTTTCGAGATGTGACTGGCAAGGGTTAAGGAGCATTCAACACAAGTCTACGCGAGTGAAGCCGCGGGCGGAAAGCTGGTCTGCTATAAAGGGGCGAAGCGGATGGAGAATATCGGATCCAAAAGAAAGAAAGGAAAAAATGGTATATACTCATAAAACGCTTTCCAATACGTGCATAGGTGGGATATAACGTCGAATTGCACCTCAACCTCGAATTAATTATCCATGGTGAATCACATGATTGTTTTATTATTTCAGCCAGTGATAAAAATAACAAATTGTCGAGCGTCATGCGTGCGATGTAATGCACTTTTTCATTGTAAATATCAGCTCAGTCTCTCTTACATTCACGACCCGAAAAAGATAAGACGATGAAGCCCATCTTCAAAATAATAATAATAATAATAATAATAATAATAAACTTAACTTAATAATAATAATAATAATTTATGATGATAATTTATGATGATTATAATTTATCATGATATGATTATAATTATGATGAATAAAATTTATGATGATAATTTATGATAATGATTTATGACTAAACAGCGATGATAGTGATAATATCACTTAATAGTTAAAAATAAAAATATGTAATAACAAGTATTGATAATACAACGGCAATTATATACCAATAATATTATTGTATACGCCTGTCGATTCAAATGTACGTGGTGAAATAGTTCAGCGTCATGTAGTGCGTGGTGTTGTGCTCGTCTGGGCATTGGAGCCTTTAATTTACGTACCGGTGACTCGGTGCCAAGAGGAGTGAACGGACTCGTCAGCTCGCTCGCGATTTTCGACGCGCAGACGCGCGAGCGCTCGTAGCGGAAATCACGATAACGAGCAGGAAAGACCGAGAAACCGAAAGAGGGAGAGGCAGACGGGCATAGAATGAGAGAAAAGACACTGGTCGGCGGAGAAAGAGACGCCGGGAGAGATGAGTGACCGGGCAATGGTAAGTTCTTCAAATGTTGGAAATGTAACACAATAAGTTTGGCGCTCCGCATTTTCTTTGTCAATTATTAGTACATTGCCAAAAAAAAAGATTTAATTTACATAGGATCAATTTAAATCGAAAAGGTTATTTCATTGTCTCACGGCCCACTACGATTCGATTTGTTTTAACTCCGCTTATTAAATATTGAATGTATTTAAATTGAATAAATAAAGATTTTCTCCGAATAAATATTTATCTGGTTACAATATACACTGCAAATCCAATTGTACTATATGCATAGAATATTTCATAAATCCAAAATAAAATGAAATACTCCATTTAGGGTTCTACCACGACGATTTTGTATCATAATTTTTGTAGCATTTTAGCCGCGGATAAGAGACCAAATGAATTCCTATAATTATTGGTTCTACCACATAAACTATATCTTTTAGTTAACATCATTGTGATAATTAGTTTTATCGAATATCATGCTATAGATTTTTCAAACATAACCTATACACACACACATAAATATAATATACATAGGTTATGTTTGAATAGCTTAGGTTATTTTATTTTAATATAAGGTACAAACATGGAGGTTATGTGTGGAACAAAATTTCCGATAAATGGCCGCCTCGTCCCTGTTTGCAAACGTTCACTTTTTTGACGAAATTTCCAATAACATTTCGGCATAATTGCGGACTAATTTCATGAATAGTGCGTCCAATTGCTTCCTTGAGCTCCGGAATGGTCTGTGGATCATTGGCATACACTTTTCCTTTCAGAAAACCCCTGAAGAAAGAAGTCCAATGGCGTTGAATCGCACGGCCTTGGTGGCCAATTCACATCGCCGCGGCGCGGGATAACACGACCATGAAACTTCGTCTGCACTATCTATGCAGTAACAATGCAGCACACAACAATTCCTATGCGTTGCTCGATCGTGTAATTCTCCACGACCAAACCTCAATACTTCCTGATGCCAGTTGTCAAAGATTAGTACTCTACGTTCGACCCAAAAAAATGGCGCGCAATTTAAAATAGCAAGTCATTTTGAGACACCCTTTAGAATCAAGCGCCTAGAATTCGCAAAAAGATAAGCTGATAAACCTGTACAATTTTGGAGAAAAAAAATGATCGGCAGTGATGAGCAAATTTGATCTCTTCGGCTACCAGCAGCGACCGCGCCTGTGGTTAAGGCCCGAAAAACTGCTTCTTGAAAAAAATGTACAAAAAACTGTTGAATTCGGAGGAGGCCGCGTATTAGTTTGGAGCTTTTTTGCGTGGTCATGAATAAGAAATTTAGTTGCAATCAACGATACGATGACAGCAGAATTTCATATTAATATTGTGAAGGAAAATTTGGGAGCATCCCTGCTGAAGGTCAGTCTACAGTATGACTTTATTTTCCAACAAGATGCAATGACTCGAAGCATACGGCACACAAAACAGTGATTTTTTTGTTATTCGTCGCAGATTAAAATTTCACTCTTTAATGCAACTCCTTCCGCCTGGCTCTTTTCCATTCCCGCCACATATTTGATTTTAAATCCCACAGTTCTCGAGTTACGGTGCATTATCGAACTACTCTGGGGGAAAAAATACTGAACCTTGTGAAAAGAAATCAATTTTTTTACAGCCATTCGGCGATGAATCCCCCGATTTCCTCTAACCATGAAAATAAGTCGTTACGACAGAAATGACACGCGAATTCACGAGAGTACGAAAATCGAAACAAAAAATAACCATGTTCAAGATCGCTTAGTAAATAACGAGTAGAGAATAAGAAAAAAAGAAAATCGAGCATCTTTTTCTTTCAATTCGAGTACTACCTTCAACATTCCTTTGTGATTTTTTTTGCAAATATCCGTAGTTTTTTAAACGGCAAAAAAAAATTTGATAAGCTTATGCATCCTTTTTGTCAGTTGTGGGGGAAAAAAAAACATTTTTTTTCTTACTACAGAAATATCGACCGGCAGGACTCTTAAAATTCCAACTGCATTACTATTATCATTTTTGTTACCACGAGTATTAATGGGCAAACAAATGTCGAGATTCAATATGTTTTTATTTAAATATACGCTAATGATCATATCCTAATTGCTGACAATATAAAATGCAAAAAAATGCAAAATATCCCAACTTACAAAGTTCAAGTTCTCAGAGTGCATAATTCCTAAAATGCCAACACACATAGACGCGCGCGCGCGCAAGATCATATATTTTTCGGTTGTACGGACATTTAAGGGGGGATTGTCTTTTTTTTCGCAAAATTTACCGCTTTTTGGGAATTTTTTTGTGAAGAAAGTATGCAACGGAAAACTTGTGAAACTTGGCATATAGTTTTATTGATCTGTTTACTACATACAAAAAATTTTTCAAACAATTTCATCAAAAAATCCGCCTCCCACCCCCCTCGACGCGCGATGGTCCTTTTTTGATGGTGTGCACGATTTCTCAAAAACTATTCAACCGATTGCCTTCAAATTTGGACAGAATGCTCAGCTGACATCCTTTTATCGTTTGATGAAGCAAAAAAGCAATACGTTTAATAGTTTTTTATTTATAACAAAAAATCGATCAATTTTTTTCGAAAAATCGATACTTCAAGTTCAAAACGTCACCAAATCGTCAATTTTTTTTTCCCCTTCATCGAACGATAGCTATATGTGTCTAAAGTAAAATGCTTTTTGGGTTTTTCTTGCAGGATGAACGTGAAGGCTGTAATCGTGCACACCATCAAAAAAGGACCATCGCGCGTCGAGGGGGGTGGGAGGCGGATTTTTTGATGAAATTGTTTAAAAATTTTTTTGTATGTAGTAAACAGATCAATAAAACTATATGCCAAGTTTCACAAGTTTTCCGTTGTATACTTTCTTCACAAAAAAATTCCCAAAAAGCGGTAAATTTTGCGAAAAAAAAAGACAATCCCCCCTTAATACCAAAGAAATACGGCGCTCCGCCATTGTATTTGCACCTGATTCAATTTCCTTCCATAAAAGGCGAAGTATCGGCAAACGATCGATTGGATGAGACCACAGGCCTCGACGTTGCTCAATTTCTCCAGCTTTCTTTCTCCCTATCTTCCTCTGCCTCTCTCACAACGTACTTCGACGGTTCTTTTATCGTATATACCGGCCTATGGGAACAACGTATACGTTGAGAATACCAAGCATCCCCTCCCCGCCGTCTCCTTGACAATGCCATAACCAGGCACAGGCGCATTCCATACGAGAGGAGTTTCGCGTTCGAGAAGCTACAGGGTGTAAGCGCCATTGGTCCTGAGACTTGGTTTTTAATTGACCACTGAGGACTAACGTGCGTGGCCCGTGAGAGTCCTTCAAAATTCATGGGTCAAAACACAAAATCGAGGGAATGTGACGTATGAGCGAATTTTCTCCCAACATTGGCAATTCTTCTCGTTTATAAAGTTTTCAAACAATTTCGATTAATAGTAATTGTATTGGGGATAAAAATGCGTGCATTAACAAATTTAGGTCATTATTTCGGAAGTGGTCCATACCTTCGGTGACCTTGACATTGATATATGCTGGAGAGGTAATTGTGTTAAGGGGTGGGTAGGGGTTTCAGCGTGGAAAAAAAACACTTTTGCGATTTTTTTCATCTATATGGATAGAGTAAATTTATTGAAACCTTTTGTACATTGTTGAGTGTCATTTCAAAAACATTCCGTGAAATTTGTACGCGAAAATATCCACAAACAAGCCGGTGCCGCGTTTTTCTCGAAACCACTTTTTCAAAGTCCGTGTTCACTGCCATTTGAAAACTATATGACCGATTTATTTCCAACCTGGTACCTCCCCCCAATGGTTAGTTTCAGATTTTTTTTACATTGAGGGGGTTTTCCACCCCCAAAATGGCGGAATTTTTCGTGAAAAATAGCACTTTTCACTTTACATGACCACCAAAAATTTAGAAATGAAAAAAAAATTATCAAAGACCATTGGGGACTGGATTTGATGATACTTTGACTTTTAATGGTATTTGATTTCAGATTTCTAGCTGAGATGCAGTGAACACCGCAAATCGTATTTTTCCAAAGGCGTTCTTGGAAAAGCTTTGTCACCGGCTTGTTTGTGGATATGTTCGCGTAAAAATTTCACGGATTGTTCTTGAAATGATACTTAACAATGTACAAAAAGTTTCAATAAATTTACTCTATCCGTATAGATGAAAAAAATTCGCAAAAAATTGTTTTTTTTTCACGCTGAAACCCCTACCCGCCCCTTAAATATTTTTATGTATGCAGAACGAGGCACGAAAGTTATAAGGGAAAGGAAGCAAAGAGTTAAAAGCACTTTATAAACGTTTATTTCTAGAAAAATAAATTTTGATAATATTTTCGTATTTTCAGCTCTTCGTAATCTACGGGTATACATTTCTCGTTGTCTTCGAGCAATGGAAAGTTCATATTTCTGACTTTTCAGTGCCAGAAGATATACATTTTTCGTTACCTGGATTCAGTACGAAAGAATTCCACATTTTCGGCGTTCTGTTCTGTCGGATTGTCTTAATTAAAAATATTTCATACACACTTTTGGCCTTTCGGTAGCTAAAATCCTAAAAATTTTCCATTGCCCCAAAAATTCTCCATTGCGGAAATTCACATTTGTGACCTCGCGACGTACAAAGGTATTTATTTTCTGTTGTCGGTGATCGAGAGAACAAATCCTTCGCAACACTTACCGATATTTTTCAGTCGTTGTGGTTGACTGAAGACAAAACCATATTTTCGGCTCCTTGCTACTTGCGGATATACATTTTTTATTGCCTTCGAGCAATGTATAAAAAAAATCATATTTCTGGCTATTCAATACCTTAGCTTGTGAATTTCTCTTTACTTGTGCTCGATGCAAGAAATCCGCATTTTTATCCATATATTTGGCTTTCCATTCGGTTTAGTGTAAAATATTATATTATTTAATTTCCTCTGAACTTTTTTGTTGTTTTTAATGCGCGAACCAGGGATGCGTACCTGCTATTTTATTGATTAAAAATGAATTCATTTATCTGGCCTTTCCACTCCTAATGTAAGAATTTTCCGTCGCCTATGTTTGAGCAATATTCATAATGTTGGCCTCTAGATAGCTGAGGGTCAGAATTTTTTGTTGTCTGCGATCGAGTAATCAAGTCCATAAAGATACCTTGACGATGCTCGGAGATTTTGTATTTGTTGTGCTTAAGGGGTTACCCCCACCTGCGATTATGAAAAAATCTATTTTTTTTTATTGCATTTTTTTGAAGTATAAGTATCTGAGAATATGTCCTGAAAATTTCAAGTCGATCCGAACAAAATTGACTGAGATATGAGCGTTGAAAGAGAAGAATCCGTTGTGTAAACGACCGGAGATTGAAACTTTAAACGCGTTTTTCTCAAAATGGCATTTCTGAAGTCGGTGACCAAGATTACTCAAATACTAATGAACCGATCTTCTTGAAATTTTGCAGGCTTATTTATTACATAAAAATGTAGTCTTTAATCGTTCGATTTTTTCGTTAAAATCAAACCATTAACTTTGACTGTCCGCCATTTTGTGAAAAATGAATATTTTTTAAAATCCTTCGATTAAAGACTAGTTTATACTTATATTTGACTAAATCCATCCGCATTTTTTTTTCAGATGATCCACTTCGCCGCAATGTTGTTCACCGCAAACCGTGTATATAAAAACATTATTTCATTGACGGCCATTTACCACTAAACAATGTAATATTTTTCAATAAAAAAATTACTGAAGGTTCTTCAAGATGTGTTCTTTAAGATGGTATATTGATCGATTAAAAAAGTTTTGTAGTTTTCTTTAAAAAAAATCACGAAAAAGGCCTTCTTTGCGCTACAAGTGGGGGTAATGCCTTAAGGGGTAAGGCCACTGTAAATTTTTTGAAAAATCGATTTTTTTTATTGGCTTAAAAAATAGTTTAAACCCTCTAGTTTAAAAATAGTTTAAATCCTTTTAACTTCTTTTTTTAATTTTTTCCAATAAAAAACTATTCGCAAAACTTTAAACGCGTTTTTCTCGAAACATGGTTTTTCAAAATGGCACGCAGCATAACTCGAACAATTTTCATTTTTTTTACTTGAAATTTTAACCAGATGTGAACATTTACATTATCTTGAGAATGTCGATCGGAATTTTCAAGAACTTTATTTATTGATTTTTTATTAACAAAAAACTTGCCGTTTTTTTCGTCAAAAATCAATTTTTTTTTTCAAACGCACGCCAAATCCACAAAAATTGATACTTTTTAAAATCCGATCGACATTCTCTAGCTATAGCCCTCTAGATTAATGGTTTTTTTTTTTTGTTCTAGATTCAAAAGTGCACCAGTGGTGCTGCGTGCCGCGGAGCCCTGGAAGCAAAACATGTCCCGGGAAGATAGCTGTGGAACCGCCATTTTGTTTTTTTTTTACTGTAAAAAAATTTTATAATAAAGTTTAATGTATGCCCGATAACACCATTAAAAGTTTTTTTTCAAATACCTTCAATTTCGGGAGCAAAAAATTAGTGAAAAAACCTTTTTTTTTGGGCCGTTACAGTGGCCTTACTCCTTAAGGGGTAAGGCCACTGTAACGTGGTGCATGTAAGGCCACTGGTGCACTTTTGAATCTAGAACAAAAAAAAAAACCATTAATCTAGAGGGCTATAGCTAGAGAATGTCGATCGGATTTTAAAAAGTATCAATTTTTGTGGATTTGGTGTGCGTTTGAAAAAAAAAATTGATTTTTGACGAAAAAAACGGCAAGTTTTTTGTTAATAAAAAATCAATAAATAAAGTTCTTGAAAATTCCGATCGACATTCTCAAGATAATGTAAATGTTCACATCTGGTTAAAATTTCAAGTAAAAAAAATGAAAATTGTTCGAGTTATGCTGCGTGCCATTTTGAAAAACCATGTTTCGAGAAAAACGCGTTTAAAGTTTGTTTGGGTTTTGACACGCTTGGCGGCGACCTTCATTTCCTAAGGACAACAAATTTTTTTTCGCACAGGACCTTTTTTTTCTTATTCTAGAGGGTTTAAACTATTTTTTAAGCCAATAAAAAAAAATCGATTTTTCAAAAAATTTACAGTGGCCTTACCCCTTAATGCGAAGCCGATTGATATTTTCAGCGCCTCGATACCTAAGGGTATACATTTTTTTGTTGTTACCGAATAATGAAAAGTGCACATGTTGCTTCTCCATTTCGAGTGATTCTAAACATGAGCTTATATCTTCACGTTGGATAAAAAAACGAAAAATGGATCGCAAAGGTAGTAGAGGCGTTAGAGCATAACCTACGGGAAACGGAAGACGATAAATCAACCTTGTAATAAATATGATATTGAAAGAGGTGAAACTTACGACCGGCATA
Source organism: Ophion obscuratus (assembly GCA_964007375.1). Lineage (NCBI taxonomy): Eukaryota > Metazoa > Arthropoda > Insecta > Hymenoptera > Ichneumonidae > Ophion > Ophion obscuratus. The sequence continues at coordinate 21,504,528 of OZ023314.1, read as the reverse complement.
GGAGTGCTTCGAAAAGAAAAATACAAAATGACTTTTACTGTGACGTTAATTTCGCAATATGTTATCGAATTATTACCTTTTTTTCTGCGCTCGGTAATTGTCTTGCTTGTAAACATGTGGTGGTGATACAAATTTCACTGAAGGTAGTGTTCAAGATTAGGTTTTGACCTTGTTATTAAGGTAATCCTATCGCTTCACGCTAGTCATACCACTGATCATTCCTGAAACTTGTATATAGTATATTTTTAACATATGCAAACAAATAATTTGTAATAACTAAAATTTTCCATGTGTAAACTGTTTAACGAATGTTTACATTTAATTAGAAAAATGAAAAAATAGTTATTCCAACGATTCGCGTAGTATTTCTAGGTTTGATATTTGGCAACATTGGTTCTATCTCCGCCTCTTTTTACTCAACCAGGCGTGTTCAAAGGGCCAGTCCAGTTTGAAAATTTCAAAAAACCGAAAGCAAGCAAGTTTTGAAGAAATCGACGATGATGAGCAATCAGAAGGGATTTTGTACGGTGCAGGAATTGCCGATTGAGTTTAGGTAAGATTTTTTCATAGTATAAACTTCAAACGCGTTTTTCTCGAAACAACGTTTTCAAAATTTAGCTCCATAGTTCATTAATAGATTTAGCGAAGCTCAAACAAACAAACAAAAATTGAAAATCCTATGGATTGAAGCGTGGCGATAGGATTACCTTAATTGCAAACAATGTGATTTCGTGTCGATCGATCTATGCCCACTTATTGCCAATGCATATGAAATCAATCGACGTTTTAGACATGAAACTCATTGATGTTGTGTTATGTGATGTTAAACATTTTTGTGCTTTCATGGATTAGTCACGACCGGAAGAAGAAATTGAAAGAACTTGGGAAACATTCGGCTCGATTGATGTTCCTCGTATTAACGTATGGGGATAGCAGCCGAAAAAAGAGAGGATTCAAATCTTCATCTGACATTTCGTTCCCAGTTGGGTTCCACACTGGCAAAATTGTGGACGTCATTATAGAGAGTAGCTTTTATAAATCCTGTGCACAAATGGATTCCAAGAAAGGTATACTTGAGTACGATACCTGGCTACACAAGCATTCTGACGTATGTCAAATGAATCATATCCGTTCGTCTCGTCAAGTGGATGGCGATGGGATGAAATACATGCTCATAAGATCGGAATCACCGCATAGGGTGATATACATTATATTGATAATGGCGATACCAAGACCTAAAAAAGTATTGTCGATGCAAAGATCTATGTGGATGTCCTGATTGTAAAGAAAGAATGCATCGACCATCTGCAAAAAAGAATGGGTGGTCGACTCAGAGCTCTCAAGACAAGTGAGATAACATAAGTGAGATGATGTTATCATGAATGATTGTGTTAACGTATATGATAACACATACACTTGTCATTGTCAAATACAAGTGTATATGGCAGGTGTCATATATACTTTTCAAGTGTCATATACAAGGCTTAACAGGTGTCATATACACTTATCATATACAAGGCTTGACAGGTGTCATATACACTTGTCACAAAGCAAAAGGTTCCGGGAGTAAGGGTTGATTAACCGTTAAAGTAATAAACGAATTAATCAATTTTAATGGCTTAGCAATACGGCGTCAGTCGAACAATATTGATGACATGTATAATGGGATTTGGCAAACGTTATTTCATAAAACAGAGAAAATCTACTTTTTCTCTGTCTTGAAGGCGCTGAATCCCGGTGCAAGTTTTAACGAGCTGTATCAAGTAACAACTTCGAGTCGTTTGTTGATAAACCACCACTTCGGAAAATTGTTGCTGGAGCGAAATTTCCAACATACGAAGATCTTTCGAAGCGCGAATCATTGGAAAGAAGCGCTGGTAGATGCACCCAAAATAATAATGAATCCTTCGATTCATTGGTATGGCAATTAGCTCCGAAATGAAACATGGGTTGCTCTCTTATTGTTGAAGTTTTCCACGATGCTGAAGTTTGCATCGTTGGACTGCAACGAATTTAATTTGTTTTGGCAGGTTTCGCCAACAAAAGTCATTCAACCATTTTTTTTAAATATTTATTTAGCGATCTACATTATAAATCTATAAAAGAAGGTCGCCTATAATTATAAAAATAGGGAAAAATAAAATGTAAAACGGAGCTTTCGTTGCGTTCTAAAGATGCAAACTTCAAGACCATAGTTGCCTTGTATATTTCACAATAACATTCAACGAAGGTGCACAGGGGGCACTAAAAATAATAATGGAGTTATTGGGAATTAAAGGTGGGCCGACACTCCATTCTTAATGCATCGAGCGAGACAATAAGCGGGTGGGAACCGCTGACAGGCGCACGCGTATGGTCCGTAGAAATGGAAAACAACCAAGAACAACACTGGACTTACGGACGAAAAATCGTCATATGCCCCGGGAATAGGTAGTTCAATGGACGTAACAATATTCGAGTTCAAAGTTTATTTTGTATCAAGGAAACCGGAACGAAACCGTTAAACTAGTTTTTCTGGAAACGACTTTTCTCGACCTTGTTCTAGCAAATACTCGAAGACTAATAAACCGATGTTTTAATTTTTAATTCAAGTAGCCAGAGAGACTGAGTCTGTGTGTGGCCGATTTTCAAAATTTTAATAATTACTATTTTTAAGAGCCCTTAAATAAATAACAAGAGGTCTTGAAAATGAAAAAAATATTCCGAACCACCGCCATTTTGTGGGGAAAAAAGTACATTCAAAAAAGTACATTCATATAGATGTTGAAAAGTTTCAATTTTTATTTTTTATTCATTTGTTATTTTCCAGAGTCGCATGGACTGGATCTGTTCGTGGCCGATTATCAACATTTTGATAATTACTATTTTTAACACCCCTTAAATAAATAATGAAAGATCTTGAAAATGAACCACTGCCATCTTGTGAAAAAAAAGTTCACGCATAACGATAGCTACATTTATATAGTTATTGAAACGTGTCAATTTTTTGTTTATTTTTTTTCCATTACGAAAATGTCGATAGGATTTTTTTTATTGTCACATGGAAGGTTATAACTGTGTGAATCTTTAATATTTTTCAATACAAATTGGTATGGAAATCGTTCATCTTCGTCAACACTCAACAAAATAACCTTTGCTCGACCCTTCAATTATTAGTTATACCTGTGAGCGGAATTTCCAAAAACTGACAATTTTCTCACCCTTCACAGGTTCTCCCTTAAGGGGAGGGTAGGGGTTTCAGCGTGAAAAAGAAACACTTTTTTACGAATTTTTTTCATCTATACCGATAGAGTAAATCTTTTTGAAACCTTTTGTACATTGTCAAGTGTCATTTCAAGAACATTCCGTGAAATTTGTACGCGAAAATATCCACAAACAAGCCGGTGAAAAAGCTTCTCCTAAAACGCCTTTGGAAAAACACGATTTGCGGTGTTCACTGTATCTCAGCTAGAAATTATCTGAAATGAAGTAACATTAAAATTTAGTCAAAGTATCATCAAGTCCTCCCCCCAACGATCGTTGATAATTTTTTTTTTTCATTTCTAAATTTTTGGTGGTCGTGTAAAGTGAAAAGTGCTATTTTTATTTATATGTAGTATGTAGTATGTAGTGATTTATATGTAATATGCAGTATGTGCTTTATATGTAGAAAGTTTGTACCAAGTTCGAAATAAATCGGTCATGTAGTTTTCAAATAGCAGTGAACACGGACTTTGAAAAAGTGGTTTCGAGAAAAACGCGGCACCGGCATGTTTGTGGATATTTTCGCGTACAAATTTCACGGAATGTTCTTCAAATGACACTTAACAATGTGCAAAAGGTTTCAATAATTGAACGCTATCCATATAGATAAAAAAATCGCAAAAAAGTGTTTTTTTCCCGCTGAAACCCCTACCCTCCCCTTAATTAATTAGCTGTCCGTCGCGGTACGCACAAATTTTCGATTGCGTCCCTTCATTAATTCTAAGCGACGCTTTGTGCGACTTCAAGATAAGCTCGGACTCGCGATCTCTTAAGGAGGTACGGTGATGACCACGCTAGTAAACTAAGAGTCTATTTTTCGCCATAATACCGCTACGTTTTAGACATATGTGTGTGGCCTATATTTCGAGAAATATTTTTTAAGTATTGAATTTCAAGCTACTTATTATTTTTATAATATGAAAACAAACGTAATAATCTACTACTCGACTTCAGTAGTACGCCATATCGTCGACGTTTAGCATCGTTGCATTTTCGATAGCTGTCATCGGTCCCACGCGCTCGGCTTATTATTTTTGGTAGCCGATAAACATGGAGAATGAAAATAAGTACTGTAGAAGTTTATCAAGAGAGTAACAGGATTGTACCTGAAGTCCAGTTTAGAGACAAAGGTAGATTCTGTCGGACAAGAATTAGAGAGTGAAAAGATGATATTGCGAATGCAAATGAAAAACGTCGCGTTGACGTTAACCTCAATATCCAATGTCCAATCTGTCCGAAGTCAAAACATATTTCATCGATTGTTATGTTATTTTTCCCTTTCCTAATTTTCACAATATTTGCAGATATAAAAACGAACGTTCATTTTATATGACGGTTTGTCCATGCTGAATTTACATATAAATGCGTTGTATGCATGTCGCCAGAAAGATTGAGATGCCTTAGCTATACATAAAAGAACTTTCGGCGAAAGGCCTTTTATAATCGATTAAAAAACGTACCGTTTCACACAACCATATTTTTAATTCGCGTTGAAAATATCCGATAGAAGACTCAAATTTGCGCGGGTATCCGGCGTTGCCACACTTCGAGCAAGATGGCTGCGGTTACGTCACGAGACGTCTCTCTCGCCGAATACTTCGGTTTTTCGCGACTTTCTTTCTAAATTTATTGCTTATTTCTGCGGTGAGCTTTCCAATTCAAGTTGCCTTATTGATCACAACGAACCAACGAACGCAACCGTCAGTTTTTTTTACGCGTGTCTTGGCTCCAAGTAGCACAAAAAAATCGATATATGAGAGGTCAGGCACATTTTGTCGTCTACGTGTGACTAATTGACCAACTTTAACAATTAATAACTCGGAAACTGTACGGTAAATCTCGTGGAAACTCCGCATACGGATGGACGAAGCTCTCGACAATGTTATTAAAAAAAATCGGGCTTTTATCTTGGACTCGCTCCAATCACCGTACCTCCTTAAAGTGCGATCGAAATATTATTCTTTTCTTGTTTTTTCCTTTTCCTTCCTGCCCCCTTTTTGGTAATAATTATAAGGCAAAAAAGATGCATGTTAAGCGGTGGGATCTGAGCTCGGAAATATTTTGAATCAACTGTCCGAGCATATTTTTAAGAATACTATACAGTTCGACCTCCGAATAAGAAACCCGGCAATAAGAAACTTTCCCCAGTTACTCACTCGAGCGCTTCCCCTACTCCGACTCGAGCTCCGAGCTCGAGAATTTTGTGCGCTGAACCTCTGGTTAAGAAGCCAGCCTGGGAGAGATTATTCGGGCAAAATGGAGTGAACGGTGTAGTGTAAATTGATGTGTGTGTGCGTGTGTGAATGTAACAAAAAATCCACAAGTTTATTAGAAATTTTTTGTATTCATTAAAAAGATACATATATGTGTTGACAAGATTTCATATGAAATAAAAACAAAGATAAGGGCGTTTAAAGATTTTCACATAAAACAGCAAAAGTTTCCGAGACGTAAAGGAAACGGTTTTCGTCTTGTTGTGTATTATTTTGATATGCAACGCCCTCAACTGACGGTGGAATATTTTTGAGAGAGTCGAACTCTGCCATTGAAGATGAATCCTCAGAGATATTGACTTCTTCTTTTATATAAATGGGATAAAACAATATGTACATAAAGCTCTTTGTTTAAATAATCACCTTGTGCGGCACATTCTGTAATATTTTCTTCGACTTGTATACTGCAGTCTGATCTCTTACGCTTCTTTACAGTTTCGGTCATTTTCTAATAGTTAATAGTAATTCAGATACAGTAGTACACAATAATATTCAATAGTATGTATATCAACGTGAAACAAAAATTCGCTAAATAAATGTCCACGTGCAGTCGAAAACGTTTTTGCATGGGCAATGTGAATACTAAGGTGCAACTCGTTCGAGCGAGTTTCTTGTTGAGAGGATCGCATGCGGAAAAGAGTGAGAGAGACAGACAGAGGTAGTGAGCGCGCACCGCGTGCCTGGTGGGGGTATGCGATATATAAGAAAAACTCTTCCGCTTGGGGGCTTTTGGTTTCTTATTCGGAGGTCGGACTGTATTGAGAATTGTGGTAAGAAAATCTTTACGACGTACATTATCGATATTTCGTTTCCTCAGAGAAAACTTTTGTCAGTTATTTTCATTCGACATTTTTGTGAAAACGCGCTCAAAATGTTCCAAAACTTCGCATTTTTTCGTTTCCATAGTGATATTTTCAAAGCTCTGTGTACTCTTTAACCAGAAACGCGTTCTATAAACGTGCTACTCGCGAAAACGATGTAAATTTGTTATGCCCTGAATGATCACAACGTGTCGATTTCTTTCTTTTTCTTAACGTCCCAATCTTTTCATTTGGCCTTGACGTGCGATGTGAAAATCTGCTCACAATCAGTTTCTTTTGCACTGTTGACGTTTGCATCGTGGGAATACAACGACGCGTCTTTTTCGTAATTTTTTTCTGTCTCGAATATTTTTTCACCGACTGCAATCTCAATTTTCTAATATGCATCTTGAGGAACGTTTTTTCCATTTTCTGAGCCTAAATGTGAAAAAATGAAGCAGCTGAAAATAATTAATTTTCACTGCATTCAAATGATTCAAATTGTAAGACAATTTTTTTCTCATCGATATAGCCTATCTAAAAAAAATGCGTGGACAATTTCCCAGTAGGTGAAACAAGAAGTTAAGGTGCTATACCAGTGTGACACTTTCAAAAAATCGTTTTTTTTTGCCTTTTTCGACAGTTTATACTTTCAAGAATATCCTGTAAACATTTCACGGCCGTATCTCTAATCATTTTATCTTGCAAAAATCGATAATTAAATCTTTGAACGCGTTTTTCTCGAAATGAGATTTTTCAAATTTGCTGACATTGTAACTCAAAGAGCAATTATCCGAGTGACTTGAAATTAGAACTGAGTACTAATGACCTAGGATATTTTTGATTGGATGAAAATTGACGATTTGGCATTGAAAAAAACGACCATTTTGTAGGCAAGAAAACATACTTTTTTTTCATAACGACGCCATTTTGTTAGATTTTGATATTTTTCGAAAATCCTACGTCATTGTACAGGAAATACCTGCCAGTTTAACGACATTTTTCCCTTTTTCGGTTTCAGCTACTCAATTGGCCGGAATCGTGTCAGCAGATCAGGAACTTTTTTTGGCGCCTTCGAAGGCAGCGCATAAGTCGCTTGGATCTCAATATTGTTCTATGAAAAAATTATGTAATTTAGGTCAACTATAGCCAAATATATTCTTAATTATCCGAAACATATAATTAAGTACTTTTCTTCCAAAAAATTCCCGAAAATCACTCAAATTTTCAGCGTTTACACGGGTATAGCCCCTTAACTGGCTGTAGTTGAAAGTCTTCGTGGATCCGAAACTGTGTCAATCTTGCGCAGGATAAGCTAGATACGTGCAGAGCGAAATAATATTTGCATTGTCCGCGCGAACGATCTGACTAGCGTTATTCTTTTTTGAATCAATTCGCGACGACAACATTGCGAAGCGACAACACGGAGGTGAGGTGGGCTACCGTCACATCCGCCGTTCATAATCGTCGCCAGACCCAATAATGTATACAATTGATACACTTTTCGAATGCGAAAAAAAAACGGAATAGGTAGAAGAAAAAAACAGAAGGGAAAGACCAGTGTCGAACAATGACGTTCCAGTTTCATCTATATCAAGGCTAACATCCGGTCTATGCTGCGAAACGAAGACGATCCCAAGTGGGTCAAACAATTTCTAGGCTCGGTCTTTCATAGAACCTTTTCGTTCGCTGTCCGTTCTCACACGACCTCAATTGGTACTAAGCGTTGCATCGTACTCTGAGGAAACAAAAGGCGAGCTATCGAAATCATATCATTATTTTGACAGAATTGGAACGGCAGGTTCAACGATTTTTTCTCGAAACTATCACCAAGAAATGTGGCAAAATGTGAAGAAAAAGGAACATCAGTCTTCCCAATTGAATTTTATAAACTTACTGATTTTTGTCCACAGTTTCGCTCATGTGTACTTCGAAAATTTGGTTTCTCCATATGTCGTGAATCGATTTTCAAGTTATATCGTGTTAAGCATGATATACCGAGGTTATTATGCGAAATAGGTACTCTCTGCAATTAAAAACCCGTTTTCTATATAACTCAATAAGTGAGATTAAACATTGGCTCCAGGTATGTAGACGTGCCAAAGTAAGTGGAAACTTTACGAACTGAAAGAGGTAAATGGGTGATAAGAAGTGAAGGAAACTGCAGTTGCGAGAAGTATAGAAAACGGAAAGTACCCCTGCAGAAATGTGACCGGGCATTTCCTACTTTGTGTCGGGCCGTGCGACCAGACTTGCCTTGTCTGATTTACCTGACCGGGCCCTCCCATGGAACAAACCGGGAAAACCGCAAAATCATTTTTTACGACTTACCCTCGATGCTTGGAAATTACAATTTTCTGGCCGGGATACATTGCGAGCAAGTACATGTTGACGTAATATCTACCCGGCCAGAACATTGACATGCCCTGAAAAGTGGAGCCTGTCTTTAAGAACTGGCTAAATCTACTTTGCTTATGACCTCATCAAAGATATTTATAATTGATTAGGATGGAACTAATACATCTGTCGTAATTCTGTTCGCCATTAAAAGCATTCAATTCATCGATGATAATGGACGAGGATAAGAATGCTCATCATAAATACCCAGAGTCCAATACCTACTGATTTGAGCATAACGAACAGCCAAATTATTGAATGCCTTAGGCCACTCTAGAGGCCGAAAAAATAGGCTTTATGAGTATTTTCTTTTTTCAGAAAAACTACAAAATAAATCGAGACTACAAAAAAGGGTGTTTATCATACATATCAGTGATTGTATACAATAATTTTTTTGTAGCGATTAATTTCAAAATGGCGGCTGTGTAGCGTTTATCTCAAAACTGCACTCATTAAGTCGGCCGGAAACATAACTCAGACAATTTTCAACCGATTGACTTGAAATGTTGAATATATCTTGAAAAATACATTGTCTATAGAAGTACGTAGGATTTTTGGAAATATTGCATACTTCATTTGTTATTAACAATTATCTGACGATTTTTTAGGTACATTTTTGGAAAGTGAAAAAAATGTTATACAGTCACCGATATGTTTGATAAACACCCTTTTTTGTAATCTCGATTTATTTTGCAGTTTTTCTGAATAAAAAATCCCCAAAAAGCCTATGCTTTCGGCCTCTAGAGTGGCCTAATCCGTTAATTTTTTCTTTAAACATCTGGTGAACCCCTGTTTTAATCGTCTTTACGGAATCTTGAGATTTGCTTACACGCGTGGGCTGTTTATATCAGACATCTACAATTATTTAGTGGATAGATTATTAGATATAAATATGGATAAAAAAAACGCGCCTAATAGTTTTTAATTTAAGGAAGGCAGATTCTACATGGGTATAAGGGTACCTTGTTTGTCTACGGGAGCTTAAAAAAGGATGAAGCCGCAAAAGCCCACAAGTCCGAACAAAGGAGCATTGAGAATAACGAAGAAAAAACTATATTCCAGAAGTAAAATTTAACAGAAGAACGATTGAATCGTAGCTAGAAGACGGTGAGCGTATAATAAATAATGCAAATCACTATTACGCATCAGCGAGCATAATGTCGTTAATGAATAGCGTAAAAAAAGAAAACACGTACTTCCAAACAATAAAATCTCAAGCATTTCCGTACATCGGATTTTCCGAGCTGGCATTATCTGGTTTGGGATCTGGTTTGGGAAAATTTTATCTCAGCGCAAATAAACCCTCCAAGGGTTCAACGCCGTAATGGAAGGTCGCCAGGGATGGTTTGCTTCCGTAGGTCGAGTAGACCCTGTAAGCCAAACTCTATCTCCAAAGAGAGAAGGAGAGCTAGAGAGGGGCGGGGGGATGCGAGTGAAAGAATAGGAGGGTTGAACAAAAAACGAGAAGAAAGGTATGATTTGAAAACATTCCCGATGGAACCTTGAAGGTTGCACCTGGTTGTCAATATGACAATGGAAAATGAAATTCTGTACAGGGCAACCTAGTTACATGCATACGGTACATATCTACATGGAATAAGAATAACTGACCGCGTGTCCAGCAGAAGAAAGGAGAAAAACGTTCGTAAGCTCGGCCGAGTCCACTAAATTTCGTCTCCTTGGCTTGTTAGATATACCTATGTTACACCTATGTGTAACATTGAATAAGAATCAAGTTACTGTGCGATGTTTTTGAATTTATTGGTTAGTTGAATAACGAATTATCAAAAACACTACCAATATTTTTGTAAAATGTTTCCAACATTGTCGAAAATGCTCCAGGAGGAAGCTTGGCAGTAAAAAAAGCTTTTTTCCTGTTTTCCCAAAATCGAATATTTTACAGTAGCCTCAATTATTTCAATTCAAAGCATTCACTGAAATGTGGTATTGTGAATTATATTAGATTTTTTGAACAAAGGGCTACATAAATCGAATGCAGGAGAGTTCTTTTTAAAACCCTTTTTTGCTTCTGAGATTCATCCTAGAATTGCTTAAGAGAATTGCAGAATACTTACCCGAGTAAGTATTCTGAATATACAAAAAAATTCACAAAACAATTGTGAAAATTCACAAAAAATGTGAATATTTACAAAAAATGTGAATATTTACAAAAAATCCTGTGAATTCCAAAAAATTCACATCAAAATCTGTGCGTGCAAATGTATTCACAAAAAATTGTAAATACAAAAAAATTCACGAAATAAGTTGTGATTTTTTTTTCGTTTTAAAACAAATTAAAATCAAATCCACAATGATTAAATTAAAATTTACACCAAAAGTGACTTCTTACGTATTTTGCGAGAAAACATTGCGTTGAAGCAAACAAATGTTTGCAACAAAAGTTGTAAGTTTCAAATATTACATTATAAATATGAAAAAAATCACAAAATGAGTTGTGAATTTTCTCAAGTTGAAGAAAATTAAAATCGAATTCACGACAAGCATATAAAAATTTACACCACAAGTGAGTCCTTACGTATTTGGAGAGAAAACATTGTGTTGAACTCAATAAGTAAGAACTCACCTTTGGTGTAAATTTTAATCTAATCATTGTGAGTTCGATTTTAATTTGTCTTAAATACGAAAAAATTCACAAAATAAATGGTTGTGTGATTTTCACAATTTTTTGTGAATACATTTGCAATCGCAGATTTTTACGTGAATTTTTTTTAATTCACAGGATTTTTTGTAAATATTAACATTTTTTGTGAATATTCACCATTTTTTCGTGAATTTATTTGTATGTTCAGAATATTTGTGAATACAATTGTATTTATATTCGTATTTACAATAAGTGAAGTATGAAAAAATGTTGTATTTATATTCACATGAAAATCACGATGTGAATAAATTCGTATTCGTATTTATAAATAGAATTACGCCCAACTCTGCTACTAAGATTAATCCTAGAATTCCTTACACACCACTAAAAAGAAATACGACAAAGACGTTTTGTTTCTTTCTTTTCGCTGAAAGATCCGAAAAGTGTACGAACAATGAAAACAATCACTGACCTGATGACCTTTCTTCGATTATTGGGATGAAGTCGCCTAGCCATTTCTGGATCGACCTTCATCAACTTCCGATACAATTCTTCGTTTGTCAATGTTTCGTCGTCGTACTTCATCTTCTTCGACAGCGTGAACGAATCCTCGATCCTATTGTCCTCGCTGTTCGCAGTTCTTCGACGTTTAGCAGCGATCTCCGACCCAACGTCCGAGTCTTCCTCATTGTCGACAGGTTTAGCGTCTTTGTTGACGTGCTCCTTCACCAGGGTGCTTAACGATTCGTCACGAGATATATTAATCGCCGTGCTTCCAGTCGTATCAACGTTCCCAGACCCCTTCGGGTCCTCGACGAGTATCTGCCACAGCAGTGACTCGATGTAATAGTTTGTGCCTCCCACGATAATTGGCATCTTCCGCCTCGACATTAAATCGTTTATCTAAATCGATTGAGGAACTTACCATCGCCACTACGAGAAGCGACAAAGCGATGCCGACGTAAGATTTGCATGAAAGAACGAGCAACAGAGAAAAAGAAAGGGGGGATTCCTTTTTTCCTCGCTCTCTCCCCCCCTCTCTCTCATGTAGTAACAATAATAGTAATAATTATTGTTAGTATTATCATTACTGTACAAGTTACATAAGTTTTGGCATTTAGCCAGCACCCATAAGAACACTATGGACATACGTTAAATATGACTCTCTTTTAAAATCCAGTGTGACACTTTCAAAAAATCGATTTTTTCCCTTTTTCGACAATTTATACTCGGCAGTTTTTATAGTAAATATCATTTTGTCTTGCAAAAGTCGACAGTTAAATCTTTAAACGCGTTTTTCTCGAAATGAGATTTTTCGAATTTGCTGACATTGTAACTCAAAGGGCAATTGTCCAACTGACTTGAAATTTGAACTGAGTACTCTTGAATATATTTACTCTACAATGACGTAGGATATTTTTTATTGGATGAAAATTAACGATTTGGCATTGAAAAAAAAACCACCATTTTATAGGCAAGAAAACAAACTTTGTTTCATAACTACGTCATATTGTTAGATTTTGATATTTTTCGAAAGTCCTACGTCATTCTACAGGAAATATCTTCTAGTTTAACGACATTTTTTTGCTTTTTCGGTTTCAGCTACTCAATTGGCCGGAATCAGTTCAGCAGTGGAGGAACTTTTTTTTGGTGCCTCCGAAGGCAGCGCCTAAGTCGCTTGGATCTTAATATTTTTCTATGAGAAAATTATGTATTATAGGTTAAATATAGCTAAATATATTCTTAATTTTCCGAAATATTTAATTGAGTACTTTTCTTCCAAAAAAATCCCGAAAATCACCCAAATTTTCAGCGTCCACACTGGTATAGCCCCTTAATTAGTAATGATAAAGAACTAAAACGGCTGCGTCACCATTGTTGGCGTCCACGTAATTTTTTTCACTTCACTGGATTTCTAGTTTCCTAGAGCCCCCCCCCCCCCCCCCCCCCACCAAGTCGCAGTTACGCACAGTCTCCCCATCCTAATGTGCCCCTGTATCGCATGAGGGCACAGAGAAACCGTAAAAAACCTAAACCGACACAGACGGCTATCTTTTACTATGTTTCAGTTGGGTTATTGTTTATGACGAAAATTTTCATACCCAAATAAGATAATGAGGCAGCGTTGTACAACTTACAAGTCTGCGGTGATTGTTTTTCCTTATGTTTACCGTCCGTACGATTTTATTAGTATATCACCTTTATTACGTGGCGATGCCAATTGTTCACTCGTTATATTCCATCTTTATTGAAACCTTAACTGTATAATTCTGTTTCGTTCAAGTAATAGATCTATGAATCATTCATTCACGCGTTCTTTCTCGCTCTTTCCCTCTACGAGGGTCACAAGACAGGAAATTAACTCGAAATTAACCAGGTAATTTCGCGCTGATTAATTCCAGAAGAAATTGGAAAGGGTGGTGCGGAGGGTTCTTGGATTGAAAAGCGTTGTAATGGCGATATATGACGAATGCTCGTTAAAGTATGTTACTCGTGCTAATTATCGCCTTCGTTATATGCCAAAATAACCGGGGTTAGTGCGAGGGGGAAGATGAAATGGTTTCTTACTTTCATGCGAGACGACTTCACGGTGTACCGACAAGCAGCCTTAAAGGATACGATCTTGAGAGCCTTGTTTCTAAAATCCATGACGCAATAATTGGCCAACGGATCAATCTCGTCGACCATGTGATGGATCGCCATCGCTCTCTCCTCACGTGTCACTTTCGCGGTCAATATGTCCAGACCTTTGTATACCTGTGGCAAATTAAGCAGTTGATGGAGATCAGCGAAACGCAAACTCGAAGGGAACTTACAACAACAGATGACATGCAATCATCGATAGCAGTGGACGCTGCGACTCCCTTCCGAGCCCAGCAACGTTGGATTGACTCAATACTTGGATGGGTGATCGCTCAGACGCGTACTGGCGTGCGCGTCGACCACCGAGTGGGAGGCAATTTTACCAAGTTTTCGATGGTAATATAACGGCAAGCCCGTAAAATATAGACACCTGGTTTTTTCGTACGTTAGGAAAATGTAGCTATGGGTGATACTCTCGGAAATCTCTAGAACTGGCCAAAGTGAACTGACAAGTGTGCCTAAAAGCGAAAGGTATGAGATCGTAAAAGCCCAAAAGGGCCTGAAAAGGACCATTTTAAATAATAACAATATATAATTGTGACGAAGAGAGGCGAAGAATTAAAGACAGGAAAGGAATCAAGAGGGTTAGCAAAATGAAGCACATTAAGGCCTTATATACGCGAAAAATTTCAAAATTTTTCATTTTTTTAAATCTTTGATTCTATTAGCCTGAACAGTTAGGAATATTTTAAGCTTTACAGAATTGAAAAACTCCAAAAATAAGGTAAGATTGCATTTATAATAGATAACGCGCGGCGCGCCCGACCGCCAACTTCAAAGCCGTTTTTCCACAATTCACTTTTTTGAACCTTGTGAAACTTCTAACTCTTGAACGTAGGTTCAGATCGCTTTGAAATGTTTACAACATATTCTTAGTATCATCACCTATCGTGTGAAGCACAGAAACAAAAAATCCAATTACACAAAAAATAAAAAAAATCGAATAACGACAGAAAATTGAGTAAAAATTTTAAGTTTCGAGTTTTTATTATAATAATTTTTTTTAAATAATATTGTCGGTTCACACTAAAGATACATTCATTATGCAATTATAAAAATGTCTATTTTTTTTCAGATACCCACATCGATGCCGAGAACTTTCACCGTCAACGCGCGCGCAAAAAAATACATTGCTTTATTATGTTATATCTTCGCCATTTGTTAATATTTCTGTTTTTTTTTACATATACTTGACCATATGCATAAATGATCTGTAAAAAAATATTGTCAATATATGCGTCATTTTTTTAACCGCGTCTAGAAAAGTACCTTCAAAAATCAGCGAAATCGCGTATATAAGGCCTTAAGAAACTAACAAGGAACATCCCTCAGGTGTCCGCCTCCGATTTTGTTGAAACTCATATATGTGATAGAGCATCGAAAACTTTGAGACACGTATTTTTTTTTTATCGGCGGAAAAACGGATTTAAGGGGGGAAGCCGCCCCTCAAAGAAAGGCGTGTCGAGGGGTGATTTTGCAGTTTCACCCAGAAGCAATCCACCGATCTGAATGAAACAAAAACAAAAATTCTTCGAATGAAAAGCGACGAAAAATCCACTATGAAAATGTTAAGAAAAAATTAAATTAGGGGGTAAACCACCCCTCAATTTGCCTTTTTTCACCCCACACTTAAGAGGGTTGTATGCAAATTAATAAAACAGGTGTCATTTTGAAGGGCAATTAAAATTAAAGTTGACGGGTTTTTGCGTTTTGGCGGCATAGCAAATTTAAGGGGGCAAACCACCCCTAACATAAATTTATTTATCATGGTCGTTTTTTCTGTGTTTAAAGTATATCCGCTGATTTTAAATATTTCTATAAGCTACAATTTAAGGTTTCCCATATGTCAAAATTATTACATTCGTCTTAAGGGGTAACTACCCCTCTGACGAGAAACATAATTGAAGTATCCGCTTTCGATATCGTTGAAACTCATATATGTGATAAAGCATTGCAAACTATTAAACATGTTTTTTTTGTATCGGCAGAAAAACGGTGTTAGGGGATGAAACCACCCCTCAAAGTTTATCCCACAAGCAGTCCACCGATCTGAATGAAACAAAATCGAAAATTCCTCTAATATTAAGCGATGAAAAATCCACTACAAGAGTGTTGATTAGAAATATAATTAAGGGGTAAACCACCCCTCCATTTGCCGTTTTTCACCCCACGCTTAAGAGGGTTGTATGAAAATTAATAAAACAGGTATCATTTTGAAGGGGAATCAAAATTCAAGTTGACGCGTTGTTGCATTTCAGCGGGGCAGCAAATTTAAGGGGGTAAACCACCCCTAACATAAATTTGTTCATTTCCATTCATTTAAAAAATCAGATTTTGAAAATCCTGTTACCTTTGGTTTTGGTGAATCGAACACACATTGTGAAATACCCGGTTGCAATAATTTGGCCATTATCAGATGTGCATGGTACAAAAAGTCGTTGTGTTTAAAGCCTTTTTTTTACGATTATCATTATTGCAGGAATTATGAGCCATGATTGTTGATGGTTGATAGTTGATAGACTAGAAAGAAAAAGTATAAATCACAAGAAAATGATTTGACGGCATATGACTACAATACTTTTCACAAGTATTATTAATTAAATCGGCTGATATGATTACCAAATGAAATATGTCAAAATATATTAAAAACATGTTCGTTAACCTACTGTAAAACCCTCAGTTTCATTAATATGTTTAATTAAATTAACGGTAAAATAATAAAAATATACATTCCTCCACAAAACTACGTCGCTGGCTAAATTATCGCTTGATCCAGGCGCATCATCGTTCCGAAATATACGAAGTGAGCCTTATAACTTATTCTGGAAATTATGATAATTAATGATATAGTAGAAGTCTATGTTTATTCCTATGGAGATGCTTAATGGACGTGCATATTAAAATCGGAAGCGTTTCGACACGAAAATATGAGTCTTATGAGTAAAGGGTAGCCCCACGTCCCCACTCCCAAAGTACCGCTCCTAAAGCTCAAAACGAATATGCCTGCACACAAAACATAAAATTAATATTACCGATGGAATGAAAACAGTTTTAACGAAATTCGTGAAACCTTTCGCGAAACTTCAAATGAAAAGCAATTAGAGGGGGTAGTTCACCCTTAAAATGTAAAAATTTAAAAACGTAATAATTTAAAAACGCGGGAGAATATTTTGAATCCGCGGATACATGTTAATACAGAAAACACGACGGTGATGAACAAATTTATGTGAGGGGTGGTTTACCCCCTTAAATTTGCTATTCCGCTGAAACGCAAAAACGCGTTAACTTGAATTTTAATTCCCTTTCAAAATGATACATGTTTTATTAATGTTCATACAACCCTCTTAAGCGTGGGGTGAAAAACTTAATATTAGAGGAATTTTCTATTTTGTTTCATTCAGATCGGTGAACTGCTCGTGGGAGAAACTTTGAGGGGTGGTTTCATCCCCTAACACCGTTTTTCTGCCGATACAAAAAATCATGTTTAATAATTTGCAATGCTTTACCGCATATATGAGTTTCAACGAAATCGAAAGCCGATACGTCAATGATGTTTCTCGTCAGAGGGGTAGTTACCCCTTAAGACGAATGTAATAATTTTGACATATGGTAAAACATTAAATTGTAGCTTATAGAAATATTTAAAATCAGCGGATATACTTTAAACACAGAAAAAACGACCATGATAAATAAATTTATGTGAGGGGTGGTTTGCCCTCTTAAATTTGCTATGCCGCCAAAACGCAAAAACCAGTCAACTTTAATTTTATTTGCCCTTCAAAATGATACCTGTTTTATTAATTTGCATACAACCCTCTTAAGTGTGGGGTGAAAAAAGGCAAATTGAGGGGTGGTTTACCCCCTAATTTAATTTTTTCTTAATATTTTGATAGTGGTTTTTTCATCGCTTTTCATTAGAATTTTCGTTTTTGTTTCATTCAGATCGGTGGATTGCTTCTGGGTGAAACTGCAAAATCACCCCTCGACACGCCTTTCTTTGAGGGGCGGTTGCCCCCCTTAAATCCGTTTTTCCGCCGATAAAAAAAATACGTGTCTCAAAGTTTTCGATGCTCTATCACATATATGAGTTTCAACAAACTTGAAGGCGGACACCTGAGGGATGTTCCTTGTAAGTTAATTTAGGTATATATTCAGGGTTTTAGGACGGTCGATGCAAAGCCTTAAGGGAATGATAGGTCACTTCGTTAGGAACATATCTAGCCTAGGATACCTTAGTCCAAAGTCTAAGGATTTCGAGTGATCATGGTAAGTATGATTTTTAGAAAATTTCCCAAAAATAGGTACTAACTTGTTGACATCTTATGTTAATGCTATTTTTTTAAATAGCATAAACATATAAGGTATTTTTATCTTTTGACAAGTTTAAAATTATTCAACACGTCCCATTTAGTCAGTTGTGGGGATACAGACGATTGTATTGGTGTTTGTCGATTAAATAAACATTAAGCTAAGACGCAAATAAGTTTTTAATTGCCAATTATTGTCTGTTTGAACATTATAAACGAGTTAGTACCTAATTTTGGAAAATTTCCCAAAAATCATACTTACCATGATAACTCGAAATCTTTAGACTTTGGACCAAGTTTAGATATGTTCCTAAGGAGGTGACCTTTCACCTCCTCAAGGCTTTGCATCGATCTTCCTAACACCCTGTATATACACTACTGGCTAAAAGTTTTCGGACACTTCAGATAATTGTCAAATTATATCAAAATAATATTATTCATTATATAGAGCTTCTTTCTAAAATAATAAATAAACTTATATAAATAAATAAAATTCGTAAAATAATAAATGAATTTATAATCTTCGTAAAATAATAAGTGAATTTAATTATATTTATTATTCTAACATTATTTGGCAATTATCCAGTGATCGAAAGTTTTGCAATTATCTGAAGTATCCGAAAACTTTTGACCGGTAGTGTATGTATAAATATTGCAAAATAAATAAAAATAAACTACAGAGCACAATTACGTTGAATTTCTCTTCGCTTTGCGGTTATTTAATGACCTGCATACAAATTGGATGCAATTGAAAACGCCTATATATGATCTGCAACAAGCATCGAAAAATCGGTATTTAAGGGGGGAGATACCTTTAGGCGAGGAAAAAATTTGATAATTTTCATGGTGTTTTTTTAAGGAAAGATTTCTTTACCATGTTTTAGGCTTAGAGTATGTTCTGTTACTACCTTTGGCTGTCACAGGTTTTTATCAGTCTGTAAAAATGGCGGAGGTATAGCACGGTCTTCTAAACTGCGTTTTCAAAACTAGCGTGACGTATAGCTAAAAAACTAATCGACCAATTCTGATGAAATTTGGTATAAATCTTTCTAACGTTATTGTCTAAAACATGACCCTAAATGTTTTTGAAAATTTATAAAAAGTATTTTTTTATTGCAAAATGTGGCCACATTTTTACGAAAAATTCAATCTTTTTGTTTCAAAGCGTACCATTTAATCAGTTTTTAACATTTCTCATTTTTTCTTGGTTCAGATTCTGCGTCTGAGTGTTAATGAAAGACAAATCCTCGTTGGTTTTTTTTTCAGATTAATCCTGCTGACGCTACGTGTCACGCCGTTTGACAACATTCGCGCGCAACTCGTTTAGAAGACCGTGTCATGCCACCGCCATTTTTTAAGGTTAATTTAAAAAATACCCTGTAGCAGCCAAAAGTAGTAATAAAAAATACCTTAAGTCTCAAAAATAGTGAAGAAAGCGTTCCGTTGGAAAAAAAAAACATGAAAATCAGCAATTTTTTGCTCGCCTAAAGGTATCTCCCCCCGTCAATGATGAGCAAAATCCATTTATTTTACTGTATAGGCTTATTATGGACATGTGGAGGGGATCCGAAGAGTCGATAATCCGAGAGTACGTGTCAAGTTTTCTAGGACCACGAAAATCTAGAGTATTAGATCGACCCAAATTCGCACTACGAAGAGTGTAACGGGACATCGTAAAACCCATACACAATTCCTTCGGGCGAACGGAAGTGGGCGAATTCTCGGGTAGAGACGTGAGAATTGTTTTCGGCAGCGTCTAAATAGGCGCTGGGTGAAGAGTCTACATCAGTCGCCTAATAAACCACCGAGGGTGCTCTTGCTACGAAGCGTGAGTGCGCTTCTAATTCCAGAAGCGTTTCGTCGTCGGCCGATGTTAAGGTATAGTTCAAGTGTGCGTATGTATATTTGAAAGACGATAGAATTAGCCAAGAACCGCTAGGGAGCCGGAAATGATGACCGTGTCATGTCTCCTCACCTCCCTTCGTTCCAGCATTAGAAGGGAGAATCTGGAAATAGACTCGGAGCTTTTTTTCTCATCCTCAGAGACGTTTACACTTCGATATTTTCTAACAAAAATGTTCAAGCTCAAACAGCAAAACTCGTGTAAAATAGATGATATTGAAGTTTGCATCGTTGGAACGAAACGAAAGTTTAGAAAGCTCGAACTTTTTTGGCAATGTTTGGCCAGAAAAATTACCCAGCCGTTTTTTAAGGGGTTTTTTAAGGTTTAAAAAATCGATTTTTTTATTGCATTTTTTTGAAGTATAAGTATCTGAGAATATGTCCTGAAAATTTCAAGTCGATCCGAACAAAATTGACTGAGATATGAGCGTTGAAAGAGAAGAATCCGATATGTAAACGACCGGAAATTGAAACTTTAAACGCGTTTTTCTCAAAATGGTATTTCTGAAGTCGGTGACCAAGATTACTCGAACACTAATGAACCAATCTTCTTGAAATTTTGCAGGCTTATTTAATAAATAAAAATGTAGTCTTTAATCGTTCGATTTTTTTTTGAAAATAAATGGCCGTTTTATAGCCAAAAAACGGCCGTTTTTTTTCGTTAAAATCGAACCATTAACTTTGACTGTCCGCCATTTTGTGAAAAATTAATATTTTTTAAAATCCTTCGATTAAAGACTAGTTTATACTTATATTTGACTAAATCCATCCGCATTTTTTTTTTCCGATGATTCACTTCGCCTCAATGTTGGTTACCGCAAACCGTGTATATAAAAACATTATTTCATTAACGGCCATTTGCCACTAAACAATGTAATATTTTTCAATAAAAAAATTACTGAAAGTTCTTCAAGATGTGTTCTTTAAGATGGTATTTTGGTCGATTAAAAAAGTTTTGTAGTTTTCTTTAAAAAAATTCATGAAAAAGGCCTTTTTTGCGCTACAAGTGGGGGAACGCCTTAAGATCGTCATCAGACATCTGCAGCACAAAGTTGCAGGGTAAGACTTTGAATGATGGAGAAACTGATGAAATCATTTTTTTTAAATAATTTTCCTTGCATTCCAAATATGCAAACTTCAACACCATTAAGGGGTCTTCTCACTTTAGACGCTAAAAAAGACCATTTTCATGAACTTTTTTGATAGGTTTATATTATAGATATTGATATCAAAGTTGTTACACTTAATAAATACACTTTCGAAATACATTTAAAATAAAAATTATTTATTTGAGTCGCTGTTTATTGAAGAAAGTGGTTGTTAAAAAAATGTCCGTGAAAAATTGTAGGTCTGCACTGTTGATAAAATCTCGGAGATGGATCATCCAAAACAAAAAAATCAAACGGTTTTAGATTCAGTATGTTAATGGCTATAGCGCATATCATACGATTTTTGATATATGCAATAATAACAAAATGGCGGACGTTTTTAGAAAAAATAAAAAAACCTGTTTCTTCGCCGTTTTTGGCAAAAAAATAGTAAATAAATTTTTTTTTTTTAAATCCTTGATATGCGATATAGCTATAGTTGTAAAGAATATGTGATTAAAATGTCATAAGGATCGGTTCAGTAGTTTCGAATATTTTATCAACAAGCCGTCGAAAAACGTTGTTTCGAGAAAAACGCGTTTAAAGTTTGTTTGGGTTACATAAATACATTTTTTTTTAAATTTGATATATTTCGAAAGTGTATTTATTAAGTTTCACAACTTTTGTATCAATATCTATAATATAAAACCATTTTTTAAGCGTCTAAGGTGAGAAGACCCCTTAAAATAGATACAAATGGACCTGATCAAAAATTCAATGGGATTACATTGCTCGTAACGAATCTAACTGGGAACATTCTTTTTTCGAGAATTGCTCGGGCCTTACAAATCCGTTCGGCAAAACCTTTTGTAACTCTCAAAATATTTTAAACTTCGATAAAATAAAGTAGCAAAATCCGAATAGCCGTTCTTCGAAGATTTCCTTCTTTTAAAATGAATTGCCCTGAATTGCCCTGAATTGCCAATATTGAAGGCTGTCATTCGGAATCAGTCGAGAATATATATTTTTTTTTCGAATATTTTTCGGGCTTTTTAAAATCGTTCGACAATACTTATCGAGCGTGTCCACAAATTGCAAGATACGAGAAATTCGCAAAAATTCATGTATTTGCTTTTACCAAGCGATCCTTTTTTTTGAAAATAGTTTCCGCCGAATTGCAAATGTCAGCATTTCTAACGTAACAATTTCTGAAGAGATTGTTATTTTTTGTGTATTTCTGGAGACCGTGAATGCAATTAGCAGGACTTTTTAAGCCTGTTCGAAAAATTTCCAAGTACGAGCCAAAAAAAAAAAAATTAGCAAAATTCGGGAACGGCTGTTCTTGGAAGCTTTTCTTGTCTTTCGAATTTTGTCGTTTTCCCAAGCCAGACATGTCTTTCTCGTTGCGAAAGGCTCGATTTTAATGAAGTCGGTCGGAACACGTGCTAATTCAACGATGGCAGAATGGTCTTTGGCCTCGTTAGCTATTTTAATTATGTACGACACATGTATATACGCTTCTACTAGAAATATTTACGATAGGAATGATACGGGACGCCCCGGATTACAATTTTTGAGCCGCAACATCCGGCCGAAACTCGCCCACTTCCGTTACTTCGATTGCCGAACAGGAAATTGAATGAAACTCAGAGATAGAGAGTGGCGACAAAAAGCGGAGAAACACGTGTCTGCACGAGTAGTATCACGAAGATTCGCGCTTTCCTTCATCATTCTTAGCCCGTACAATCTCACCCGTACGTACATTATGATAGAATAATCATAATGTACGCGTAATTTTGAAGCGTGTGGAGATATTGGAGACACGATAATATGGCGAACCGCAAAATATCATACGCAAGCGGAATGTTGTAATAGAAAAAAGTCTTCGAGCCTTATGGTCGAAGTATTTCGCTCGGATTTCCTTCCACATTCCCTCGTACGCATCCAACATACGGATCGTCTAATTTTCAAACGCAAGCGATACGATGCGAATTCGTAAGTCCAAATGGTTTTTCGTTTTAAGGGGTTAGGCCACTCCGGAGGCCGAAAAAAATAGGCTTTTTGGGGATTTTTTTTTCAGAAAAACTACAAAATAAATCGGGATTACAAAAAAGGGTGTGTATCATATATATCAGTGACTGTGTACAATAATTTTTTTGAAGCGATGAATTTCAAAATGGCGGCTGTGCAATGTTTATTTCAAAACTGCATTTTTTAAGTTGGCCGGAAACATAACTTCGACAATATTCAACCGATTCACTTGAAGTGTTGAATATAACTTGAAAAATACATCGTTTATGGAAGTACGTGGGATTTTTTTGTATTGCATAGTTCATTCGTTATTAACAATTATCTGACGATTTTTAGGCAAATTTTTGGAGAGTGAAAAATTTCGTCGGATAATTGTTAATAACTAATGAAATATGCAATGTAAAAAAAAAATCCTACGTGCTTCCACAGACAATGTATTTTTCAAGATATATTCAACATTTCACGCGAATCGGTTGAAAATCGTCTGAGTTATGTTTCTGGCCACCTTAAAAAATGCAGTTTTAAGATAAACGCTGCACAGCCGCCATTTGGAAATGAATCGCTTCAAACAAAATTATTGTATACAGTCACTGCTATGTATGATAAACACCCTTTTTTGTAATCTCGATTTATTTTGTAGTTTTTTCTGAAAAAAATCCCCAAAAAGCCTATTTTTCGGCCTCTAGAGTGGCTTAAGGCTTTAACTAACTGGTAGTTTCAAAACGTTTCTTATTCGACTTCGTAACGTTGAATTATCACTCTGTGTAATTTAGTCCATATTTCTAAATTGGTCTAGTTGAAAATTACGAACAGGCTCTCGTTCCAATTCGCTAATTCAAACAATTTATCAGTGTAATACGCTATTCCAAATCATGATTGAGATTATGTTGTGAGGTTCCTCCATATATTCTTTCAGGATACTTCGATGTCTTCCCTTTGAATTTCGCACTTGTCACCCAAGTATTTTCAGTTTCTAAAAGATTCCCGAAGTATTGCTTGCAGCCACTTTTTCCTCGTGTAGTGCATCTAGAGCTTGGACTATCGAAGCTTTTTCTATAACCGGTATTATTTCGATATTTTCCGATATTTATGGGAAAAACTTGATTAAAAACTTGAAGCTTGAAAGTGAAGATGGAAATTGTAGAAACTATACTGTATAGCTAACAAGGAACATCACTTAAGGGGGGTTACAGTTTTCGAAAAATCGATAAAAAAATTTTTTTTCGTAACGTGCATATATTTCAATACACACACAGAAAATTTCTTGTCAATCCGGCGAATAGTCTTGAAGTTACACGCACATTTGTAATTACGTGTCAGAGCGTTCGAAAGTGCTTTTGAAACTTTAAACGCGTTTTTCTCAAAACTGTGTTTTGAAGTCGGTGAGCAAGGTTTCTCGGAAACGGCTAAACCGATCAGTCTCAAATTTCAACACAATCTTTTCACGTATATTTTTTAGTAATTAATCGAAGGTTTTTTCTCCCATCTGAATGATTGTACCGAATATTGGAACCTAACTTTCTCAAAAAGACATTTTTTTGTGGTTTGCCACGGTCTCTTCAAAACCGCGGAAGATATCAATTTGAAATGTATGTAGAAGTTGTATAACATTGTACCGCATTTATTACACCTGACATGTGATTGGAAAAAATGTTTTTTCAACTGTATTATGACAAAAAATTCAAATTTGTCCAAATTTTTCCCTCATCGGGACGCCATTTTATTTTTCTCTCATTTTCAACTTTTCAAGTATGATCAATAGAGGGAGGCCTATGAAGAAAAAATATTCCTGGCATTTCCTAAAACGTTTATCCATTTGACTAACATCCTGATAAATCCGGATTTGAGGTAATTTTCCTCATCACTTTGGAACGCCCATGTTATTGACCTGAGAATAAATGTGGAGTAGTTTTTAATTATTTATAACGGTATAATAAATACCCCTAGAAATAGAGAAGTTTCATTTTTATTTGTGTCAATTTTGTTCAATTTTTGCAGTACCAAACGTCCTCAGCCCCCTTAATGAAAAGAAAAAAATCTCAATAAAGTACATTGTGAATGGTTTATTGCAAAGATTGAAAAATTCGTCGCGGACACTTTTTCCTTCTATTTTACAAAGTTTCTACGAGTACCCCATAATGTCACAATTCGAATGTGCACGAAGAACTGAAAGTGTTCTCGAGATACGAGAACATGAACACCAGGTGGACATTTCGGAGCCAACTTGTAGCTACATTTCGACTAATTAACCTTGCGCATATTGAATGGGATCGTAAGAGGCTTCCGCCTCCACCTCTTTCGCCCCTCGGGGCAAAATACAACAGTTATCATCGATAGTCGTAGCGAATCTTCAAGGCGAAAAAGAGAGAATATGTCGGAGTTTGGACTGCTTGAGAGCCAACGAGATATCCTTTTTAAATGGGGTTACTTTCTCATTTCTCTCGCGTCGTCGTCACGGTCATTACGAGTATAGGTCTCGCATACATGGGTTCAAAAATACATTATCAATATACGGAAAACCCCGAATTTTATAACATATTTAGCTCTGTTCAATACCCTTAAATTACTCACGTAATGGTAGTCGAAACTCTTTTTGGTGCCAGTTGGTTAAATCATGCGTTAAGCCGAGATATTAATTTAAAACGATCCAAAAATGTATTTTTTCTTTTATTTAAACGATATACCTATGTATATAAAATATTTTCCCGAAGTTTCAAGGCGAAATTCGAAAAGCTTCAAACGTTACAGCCCGTAAACGCTGTGCCTCAGGTAGAAGCAAGAGCGCAGAGGGGCAGGCAGAGATGGGCAAAATGTAATTAAATTAACAACTAACCACTACAATTACTATTGTAATTGATCAATAATTACTTGTTAACAATTACTCAAGTAATTAGTTACCACAAGTACCCAGTGCAATTTAATTCACATTCGATGTCAACTATAAACGCGTTTTTCTCAAAATTGTATTTTCGAAATTGACGTGCAGGATTACTCAAAACCTATTAAACCGATTGAGTTGAAACTTGGTAGAAATATTGATAATATTACTACCTTTGACTCGACGAAAACTGTTTTTGAAAAATTAGAAAAAAAACACTTTTTTAATCCCAATTTTACAGAATTTTTGCGTGAAATTTTTTTTTTGGTAAAATGCCGTTCTGTTAAATTTGCATTTTCTCCATTTTAATTACTATTAAATAGGAAATATGCATGTTCTAAGTGAAAAAACTTTGGATTTTTTTTCAACCGAAATCTACGGGAAGCAGGACTGCACGTCGATTCGAAACTCCCGGGGCACCCTTGCTGTAACACCCTGCCACAGCTCTGCCATTTTGATCATGAATGAATCTTAAAAAAATGTGTGTACTTGAATATACCATTAAAGTATGCCTACAGTTTGATAAATGTAGAATCATCTTATCTTAGTTTTAATAAACCCTCAAAATTGGGTAATTTTTGTCCCGTCTAAATATCCTGCCTTAAATAAAAATAATACCGCTATCAGCGAATGCAGCCCTCATTATTTTCCGAAAACGATTAACCTAGGTTTGTTGATACGAAAGGCATTAAAATTACTATTATAATTGTTCTTGTTGACGTTATTGTCATCATCATCATTGTTGTTTTTGTCGTTGCTATAGCTATTAGAAAATAACTCCACGAATTCCGATATAATGGCATTCAACATATGAACTCATCGTTCATGCGACTATACTTTTCAGTATATTGCTTACAATGTATGAGCGTAGAAAGGACATCTTTTATAGACATCGTTCAAATGATTTTGTAACGATTCGATCGGCATCATCGCTAGAATTATTCTCTCTGTGTGAATATCGAAATGCACTCTCGCTCGACAAATTGCAGTTTGTAACGACTTGGCCTCGCGTCTTTCAATTACTCGTAGGCAAACGTACATGCCAACTCATGTACACACGAGCACACACATATAAATGAGAAAAGATGATTATTACGCATTCGACTTCGCAGACCGTCGTCATAGTTCCCGATTGTCCCCTATACCCAAGATAATGTTTCCCATGTAAATATATCGCCGTAAAGGTTATTTCGGGGACCATTCTGTTGCGAAAATCAACGATATGTGTGAACAAAATTTAAGGACCGTCCTCAAAGCAGCCAGATGTGCTGATAGCCAATGTTGCGTAGATTGAAGGGATTCAAAATGACCTTTACATGTGAGGCGTTCCGAGTCACTTCAGCCAGTAAAACAAATTCACAAATAATTTTGAAAAATCGAGCTACTTTTTTGTAAAATATTCAGCGAGTGTCGAAATTAAAAAAAAAAATCTGACGTTTTTTCTCGTTGATTACTATTTTTTAATATTTTTCCATTCAAATGGCTGTATCTTTGGAAGGATTTGACATATTTACATTCGTAAAAAAAAAACGAAAATGTGCGTCTTTTTATAGCCTTCCAGAAAAAAATTAATTTCGATTTTATTGAGCAAGTCGAACGTCCGTTTCAGGGCAAAATATGCAAAAATATTTTTTTTCTCAAGGAAAGGCACTCGTTATTTTTTTTTTTTTAATTTCCCCGAATTGTGAATACGAAAAACGGATTTTTGGTATTTTTTATATTATCGAATTCCTAAACACCGTGAAGTAACAGCTATTTTAATTATTACATTTATTTTATTAATATTCGATTGAAGAGTGTGGAGCACTCCAAGGCTCCAATACATATGACATATATGTCGTATGTATTTCAAAAACCTGGGAAACATACAGCGAGTGCTCCACACTCTTCAATCGAATATTAATTTTAAAAAAATAAATAAATAAAAATAGCTGTTACTTCACGGTGTTTAGGATTCCCATAATATAAAAAGTACCAAAAATCCGATTTTCGTAGTCACAATTCGGGGAAATTCTTATAAATAAAAAATCGAGTGTCTTTCCTTGAAAAAAAAATATTTTTGCATATTTTGCCCTGAAACGGACGTTTGACTTGCTCAATAAAATGTAGGCTAATATTTCTCTGGAAAGACTATGAAAAGACGCATATTTTTGTTTTTTACGAATGTAAATACGTCAAATCCTGCCAAAGTTACAGCCATTTGAATGGAAAAAATATTAAAAAATGGTAATCAACAAGAAAAAACGTCAGCAATTTTTAAAAAATGTCGACACTCGGTGAATTTTTTTCAATAAATCAACTCGGTTTTCAAAATTATTTGTGGATTTTTTTTTCCTGGCTGAAGTGTCATGGGAACGCACGGGAACGGACACACATGCATATGTGTGTGCGTTCCCGTGAAAAAATTGCCGACGTTTACAATAAAACCAACGCTCGGGATGGCAATCGGGGCTCAACCGATGGTACCCAACCATGAGACCAACGTTCGGCCGGTTTTGTAGACCGATGAGTAACCCGTGGTTAAATTGAACATTGGCGCATCACTGACAACCAACCTTGGACCAACATTAGCCTTAAACTGCATCGCACCTTTGGTACGCCAGCCTTGGCACCGACACTGGGCTAATGCTGGTCCAGGTCAGCACCAACGCTAGGCTGACGCTGTTTGCCAACTGTAGGACACATGTAACATTTCGGATTTTCTCCAACCGTTGGCCAGGCGTCGATTATCGTTGGCCCTGTACTGGCCGAGTACTGGGCCTTTTGTAAATTTTCTCATGGATTTCCGCGTGCATGTGTGTTCATATGTAAATGTCTATAGCTGGCAATATGACTCGGTTATGCCCGTGCAGAAATTGTCGTAGGGATCCAAATGGATGCCCATACTTGTCGTTGCTTTCTGACAGGGATCCAATGGATCCCTATACTAAAACGTCACTTTGGTACACTGGATTCTAATCAGGATTCCCCATGGGAATTCAACGTGCGAACCCAATTTGAATCCTAAAGGATTTCCACATTGTCGAACAGAATCTGATATCATTTTTTATCAACCCCATCGTATTCTGGATGTTGAATTTCCCAAAGAAAATGAATAGATACACAAAATGACGATGAAAAATTGGATTTTTTCTCACATGTTTTGCATCCTTAAAGTCTTTAAGGGAGACTTTGTCCTTGGAGTGCCATATTTCAGGTGTTTACATTTTTTTTTTTTTTTAAGCAAACGAGTAAAGCTTTTTGAGTGCGGTTTTTTTCTTGCTTTTATTCATGATATACAGAACGTTAAAAAATTTAAAAAAAAACCAAAATGGCGGCCGTTGCAGCTCCGCGAAAACAGGTCCTCAAATCGCGGGAGGTAAACGACTGACATCACTGCCCCCTCTTTGTTGATCTGAAACACAAATTCAAAGCATATTATCAATCTGTGACCCTTTGGTCATGGAATGACGGATGGGTTTTTCGTTTAGTACAAATTTCGGAAAATGGCGGTAATTTAAAAAAAATCGACTTTTCGCGTTTTTTTTCCGCATAAAAAGATAAATAATAAATGCAAAAATGTATCTATCGACAAAACGATCCGTCATTCCGTGAAGACATATTTTCTGAGTATGCTCTCCAAATTTCAGGTCGATATGTTAATTACAGCGGTCAGGAGAATGTCAGCCATTTTTAAAAACGTGTTTTCGAGAAAAACGCCTTTAAAGTTTTGTAATGTGTTTACACAAATGTGTTTATAATTACCGCTAATCGGCAATGCCTGGTCCATAGAGGCATCCCTCCTCTTCTTCTAGCTGCTCATGTTGAGCCGCTAACATCTTTTTTGAAAACTTCAAGGACAAAGTCTCCCTTAAAACACACGGATAAACGGATATTTTCATATCTAAAGTATTTTATAATTTACAGCCCGTTGAGTGGAAACGTTGGCCGGCTGGAAAACAGGTAGCGTGGCGCTCGGAGCTTTTTTCTGGAAACAGCATTTTTCAGCGCGCGGGGCGCTCTACAGCTTCAACGGGTAAACCGATTCACATGAATCTCTGCGCAATTAAACGGCAATTCAATTTGCGGGACCCTTAGAAAGCGATTTTTGTCAAAAGTAGATTTAGAAAAAAAAGTTCTTCCGTTCGAGCAACAAAAAATGGGTTTTTTTACAAGCAGCTGCCATTTTGTTATCCAGGGGTTTTTCAGAAAACCAAAAACGATAAGGCCTCCCCAAGTTTAGTCTAGTTTGAGAATTTTTAACCCGTTTGTTTGAGATGAACTGGCAAGGCTGTGAAGTGCCCCGCGCAGACTTAAGGTCGTCGCTCACTTATCAACCCGGCACCCGATCAGCACCGCCTCGCCTCGAGCGGTTGTCATTTCTTAGATGGGCTTTCCATACATATGCGCTCACTTGTCAACTCTTGCGAGCGAGCCGATCCGGTGATGCTACGGAGTTGACAAGTGAGCGCATATGTATGGAAAGCCCATCTAAGAAATGACAACCGCTCGAGGCGAGGCGGTGCTGATCGGGTGCCGGGTTGATAAGTGAGCGACGACCTTAAAACGCGCCGTGCATGGCTTTATTTTACGCGGGACCTCGAGCCGCCATTTTGGATTTAAAAAAACACAAAGGTAATTACCCTCCATTGATAGAAGAATATAATACGTTGAAACTCATTTGCAGAAGTATTTATTTTATATGAAAAAAAAAACCGAAGTTCATGCATTTTTCATGCCTCTCGACGCTAACTTGTCCTTAAAAAAGTATAAATCACTGAAAAATATATCTTAAAAATCGATTTGAATTACATCACTGAACATCCTACTTGTGAAGTGCAGAAGTGAGGGCCGATTTGGTATTCATGCGGGTCGAAAGCTCAGAAAAGTCATCCCCGTTTCTCTGCGCAAATCCCCTTCGCGACATTGTTAAGGAAAAATATGGAAAACATCGAAAGCACAAAGCAAAAACACAGAGAGAGGAGGGGAAAAAAATAAGTTATCAGTGGTGTTAAAAGTGTTGGTACGACATAGGGGTGAAAAATACAGAAAGAAGGGTAACACGCGCTTTGACCAGACGACAAAATATCCCTGACAAAATATCCTCATGACGAAATATCCGCCAAACAAAACATCTCCCGATATTATATACAGATTAAAGTGTACAGTCATGCCATTGAAATTTATTCCATGTCAAGCGTACAGTCATGCCGTTGAAATTTATTCCATCATAAAAAGGAGGAAAATTATTAATATGTGACGGATATGTTTGGGTTTGTTCGTTTGTTTTGGTTTGGTTTGTTTGTTTGGGTTCAATGAAGACATTATTAATATGTGATGGATATGTTTGGGTTTGTTTGTTTGTTTTGGATTGTTTGTTTGGGTTCAATGAAGACATTCGTATTATGCCCCGACCTCTCTATCTCACACACCTCGCAAAGGTGTTTTGCGGGGTGGGGATCCAAATATCGAAGGACCAAATATAGATCGACAAATATTTCGAAACGACATAATTATGAACTCTCAAAATAACGAAGGTTTAATTATTCGAAATGTTATGTTTCGATCGAAGAAAAAATCGAATGATTATAAAGCAAAGCATCATTTATTCGAGAGCTCATTTATCTGAAAACGTATATTCAGATCGTCTGCAATTTGAGACATACAAATATAGATTGGAACAATCTATAACATCCATATCTCCGAAACAGAAAAAAGCGAGTATCTAATATTCGTAATACCGCCTATAGCGAAAAGCAATATATCGAGACGCAAAATATCGATGGTCCGAAATGACGAATGCCAAAATGGCGAACATGGTATGGATGCCGTCCCGGCCGACCGCTAACGCTATCTGCCTCGATCACAAGTTTTCGCCATCCGGGCCATTCGACATTTTGACCCTTCGCTATTTTAACCACTCGACTTTTTGGCCGTTCGATTTAATGCTTTCTGTTTTTTGACCCGTCGCTATATTTACAATTCGAAGATTCGTCATCTCGAATTATTTGGTGTTATTTATATAAGCAATTCGATATTATGTCTCTCAATATTCTTTAAATCGGTTTTTGTTTTTCGCTATATTTCAACTTCGAGATATTCGTATTCGGAATTTTTATTTACGACTATATAAACCCTCCGAACATTGATCTATCTATATTCAAACATTCGACATTTTTTAATTTGATATTTCAGCCCATCCGAATATTGATCCATCGATATTTCGACTCCCACCCGTTTTGCGCGCGACCCCGTTGATGTGGTGGACGAGATTTAGGATTTTTTTCTCGCGGATTTTTTGTCATGAGGATATTTTGTCTTTCGGATATTTTGTCGCGGATATTTTGTCGTCGGATCAGATGTCACGCAACCGAAAGAAGTGTATAATGTTAAAAGTACGGTTGTCATAAAGGGCCAATTTGATTGGTACGGGTGTAAAATGGGAACTTTCCGAAACCCGAGTACCTGCATAGTTGCAAATACCTGTACAAAGGTAAAGCGTCTACCGGGGGGTATTGCATGACCAACTCGATGAGGATGAGAATGAGGAGGAGGTAGTGATGAAGGAGAAAAGCAGAAGGGACGAGAGCACACAGGTGGATTCTCTCTCTCTCTCTCTCTCTCTCTCTCTCTCTCTCTCTCTCTCTCTCTCTCTCGTATATACTTCGTACGGGCTCACCTTCAGCACGTGAACTCAATACCCGGAGATCAGACTGTGCGGTAACATTGCACCGAAGGCGTGAGTTTTTTGCACGGGCGGGGTCTTGAGAACCGGGTTCGGTGACCGGTTCAACTTCGATTTGTTTCGCGAATGCCCGCCGCGGCGGTGCACACAATCGGTGTATACTTGCACCCGTTGAAGAACACCAGAGAGAAAGGCAGAGATGGCAAGAGAAGAGAGACCGAGAGAAAGACTCTGTCGAGTCTCTCCAAGTGCGCGGGATAAATTGCTACGTACAATAACGGGTATATCAACTGCCTATATAGTTATAGCGACTAAAAGACTTTGTCGTATACGTTTGAAATTCGACGCATACCCGATGCCTTCGTGTCTCGTCTCTGCATCGAAGACGACACGGCATTATATTCGAAAACGCATCAAAATAAGTGTCGCGATTTAATTGACAATAAAGGCAGGATTTACATTTAGACAGAAAAAAATAAGCAATATTGAGGCGTTTTTTAAAATAAGAAATAATTATTCTATAATTATCAAACTTTAGGTATACTTTAATAGTATGATTAAGGATAAAAAACAATGTTTTAAAATTAATTTATCATCAAAATGACGGAGCTGTGGCAGAGTTTTACAGCAAGGTCGCCGCGGGAGTTGCAAATCGGCGTGCAGTCTAGCTTCCCATGGACTTTGATTTCCAAAAAAGTTCAAATATTTTTTCGGTTAGAACATGTATAGTTTCAATGTGACGGTAATTAAAGTGAAGAAAATGCAAATTTAAGAAAATGGCACGCATTTACAAAAACAAAATCAACATTTCACGCAACATTTATGTAAAATGTGGATGAAAATGTAGTTTTTTTCCAATTTTTCAAAAACAATTCCCGTCAAGTAGAAGGTACCCGAGCAGAAATCTAATCAGGCTGCCTGAGGATCCAACAGGCCCGGATCAGGGATCAATAAGGAGCCCTGATCAGGCACGCCTGATTTGAGCCAGGCAGGGGCCTGAGCAGGGATCAATAAGGCGCCCTGACCAGGCACGCCTGATTTGCGCCAGACAGGGGCCTAAGCAGGGATCAATAAGGCGCCCTGATCAGGCACGCCTGATTTGCGCCGGATAGGAGCCTGATCAGGCATTAATAAGGCGCCCTGATCAGGCACGCCTGATTTGCGCCGGATAGGAGCCTGATCAGGCATTAATGAGGCGCCCTGATCAGCCACGCCTGATTTGCGCCGGATAGGAGCGTTATCAGGCATCAATAAGGCGCCCTGATCAGGCACGCATGATTTGCGCCGGATAGGAGCCTTATCAGGCATCGATAAGGCACCCTAGTCAGGCACGCCTGATTTGCGTCGGATAGAAGCCTTATCTCGCATGAAGCTCGTCACTCCGTAACCTCTCCTCTCTAGGACTAGACAGCGCCTCTGTCGGCGAAGCCTCACGAAATATTTTGACAGCTGCACACGCAGGCACGCGAAATATATGAAAGCAATGGTTATCAACCGAAAGTGCGTGTCGTCAAAATTTGTTTCAAAATCTTTTTTATCATAAATAAATATTTATGTTAATTTTTTTGTATTATTGTTATATGGAATCAAAACTTTTGTATATAATTACGGGACTGGCTGCCCGCAGCCAGTCCCGTATTATATATGTAGAAGAAAGCGCAACAGCCACGCCGTAGCTACATCGACACATCTCGTTCGGTTCATCAATTTCTCCCGAAGAAAGGCAAGCCCTTCAATAAAGTGCAGTGCATACAAAATCTCAGGTAAAGTATATTTGCGATTATACTGTGGATTATCTACACATGAACAGTGATAATATATAAAATACGACTTGATGGGCGAAGACTATGCGGCGTAGCTTAACCTCACTTTGTCACTTTCGCACCATTTGTATATATATAGTGTAATATATTTCGTATCAAGAAAAAATGTTCAACAGTACAAACATACGTATATGTACATAAATGTACTCATACATACGTGCAAGGACCAGATGACGAGAAATAATTGCGCAAATTGCATTTTGTACCGTCGAACATTTTTTTCTCAATAATATATATACAACACTATATATATACAAATGATGCGAGAACGACGAAAAGAGATTGAGCTACGCCACTACGAGGTACACCATTTTTAAATAATTATTAATTATTTAATTATCTCAAGAATATATATCAGTCGGAGCCTATATCGCTCACTTTTCCCTGGTCGAATATATCTATACTTATGATAAATATAGATATACGCGACGGGGGAGCGGTGGCGCTCCCTAGGTCCGACTGATATATGCTCTTAATGTAAAGATGTGATTTTTCTATGTATATTTACTAATTTTTCTATGTATTCAAAATATTTCAGATGCAATCTTAACAAAGTATGATGGTACTCCCCACGCAGGTTCTATCAAAGAGAAACAAATTTCGGATGGGCTAGCGGCGGTCATAAACAGTGCGAAAGATTGGAACGGTCATCGCCAAAACCGGAACAAAAACTAAACGATCAAGTCAAATAAAATAAAAACTTAAACTTAAAAAAAATGTTTTCATATTTTTATAAACGTTAGTAAACTTGATAACGTGTAACTGCGATAATATTTTAATAAATGTTGATCTATTGTTAAACAAAAAATTAATCAAATGATTGAGCCAGATGACACGCATGTCTCAGGCTGGATGAGGCACCTGATCCGAGCCAGATAAGTTGCTTGATCCGAGCCAGATATAGAGCCTAATCCGAGCCTGGTAAGGTGCCTGATCCGGGCCAGATATAGTGCCTGATCCGAGCCGGATACGGAGCCTGACCCGGGTCTGATAAAATGCCTGATCCGGGCCAGATAAGTTGCTTGATCCGGGCCTGATCAGAGCCTGA
Organism: Ophion obscuratus; assembly: GCA_964007375.1. NCBI lineage: Eukaryota > Metazoa > Arthropoda > Insecta > Hymenoptera > Ichneumonidae > Ophion > Ophion obscuratus. The sequence continues at coordinate 21,468,829 of OZ023314.1, read as the reverse complement.
TAAGGTGCCTGATCCGGACCTGAATATACAAAAGCGTTACATCCCTAATCAGGGCCGGACTAAATTTGCCTGACCCGGCCCGGATTTGCTATTGTGGCCGCCTGATCCGGTCCGGATTTCACCCTGAACAAATTTCTGCTCGGGTACCAATGTTATCAATATTTCTACCAAGTTTCAACTCAATAGGCTTAGTAGTTTTTGAGTAATCCTGCACGCCAATTTCGACAATGCAGTTTTGAGAAAAACGCGTTTGAAGTTCACAAAAAAAAAGGAAATCGATTTTTTCATCGTTGTAAATGTATATCCCGCCTGAATCCGATAGATGCCAAATTTTACAAACTCTTATTGGCTCTCCGCGTGTCAAGGATGTGCCACAAATACATTTCCCACCAAAAATTTGAAACTTCCAAAGCAAACTTGATCAGTATTGCAATAGTTCGAGATTCGACATAAATCTGACAAAATTCAGACATATATTGATGATATTATGAATATTGATGTCGAATCATAATAACGTCAGTCATTAAAAAACTATTTGAACGAATTATTGTTTAACAATCGGTGAAAAAACGATTCCTCATATAATAAGGAATGATTGATTTTTCCAAATATGACATATAAACAGAAAAATTAACTTTTTCAAAATGTTCTCTCCTTTTTTGATGTGCCGTTTTTCAATTTTTTTTAACGGTTGTATTAACTAAACTGTTCGTTCAATTAGTTGGATGCTTCTTAAGGGCGATGCGGAATCTATCTACAAAAAAATATTAAAAGTTCGTGACGGTTTATCCTTTTTTCCAATTTACTAAATCAAGAAAAGGAAAAACCAACAACATGTACTGAACAAATTCATAAGGATATACATCAATGAAGTTATTCATATGAACAATGTTTCACTCTGTTTTGTTGAAGAATGCTTTGTTTGAACTACTTGTTAATAACTTATTGGCATGATTATTATAAATACGTGTTTAAAAAATATTCGTACTTTTCAAACAAATAATACGTTCTATTCATAAATTAAAATGTCAGGTCATTTTACAGACCCTATATAAGAATTTTTCGAGATTTTTTTGGAATCACGGAGTACCGAAGTTCAGATCAGATCGAACTTTTGGCTGTGGATACGTGCAATGAATCCTAAAAAAATCAAATTCAGGAGGCTTATATATGGTGAGAATTCATCGAACTGTGTGTTCAAACGTCAGGTGAGGCCATAGGCCTGGAAACTCTAAACTATTAAGCATAAGGACTTCAAATTCGATATGTATTTCTAGTGTCCGCAGACAATTCAATCGACGAATTAAAAAAAAAACGATTTTTTTTATATCGTGAAGTGAGTCTGAAATGATGCACTAAATTGTTTTGATACGCAAGTGGCGTAGTGTTTAAGGATCGTTGACGTACTGAGATCAAAAATAATTCTTCAAAAAATATTTGTCCATATTATTTTTTTAAATAAAAATATTTGTGTCTATCTATGCCTGTTTCTGCTTTTATTGCCGGAATATGTAAATCCGAGAAGTCTTAAATAATTACGAAAGATATGTGACAATGTAAGGATTTAGGCAAAATTGTCGTGAATTTGAACTCACTGCACTATAATGAAAATGTTTATTTGTATGCATACATTTGGTGCCCGTGTACCATTCAACCTATCGTGATATTATTTTCATTTTTCAAAGTATAATCGTTCTAATATTCAATTCATTCATAACTGCCGAAAATATGGAATTCCCATGCAAATATGAACTTTTCATTGCTCAAGGACAACGAAAAACGTATACTAGGGTGTAGTATATACGATAGTATATACGTATATTAGAGCTCTATTTTTTGTTCCTTTTTCTCACGATCTAATTGTCTTCTTTAAAGAAAAAAAAATTGTAGCGAAAACTGTGAGCGGTCAAAAAATATTTAGAGGTCGCGCAAGCCTCCCAAAAATTCAAATTTTCAATTTAAAAAATCGATTTTTCTTTCGTTTACTTCTCACACGTGAATTTTACGCTTCATAATTTTTTAATTAAGCTCGCGAGAGCTCTAGCCGGCCAATGAATATTTAGTGGTCGCTCAAGATCGCATCTTATGATGAATTAAACATTTTTGCCCACAAATCATTGTAAATAGCTGTTAATTCTAATAAAAAGGCCAGGTAGCTCAATTTTCATAATTAACTCTATGGTTCCAATTTCAAATAGCCATAGAGTAATGGTCGAAGTTGAAAAACCGCGCGGAAAGACCATTGATGGCGTCGTTGTCTCACATTACAGCAACGTTCCATTTGAAATGAACGACGGTTGAGTAATAATTCGGTAACGGATGAGCATGAAGATAAAAAGTTTGTTTAGGTTTGTTTGAGTTCAAGTAATCTTTTGGACCTCAGAATCAGCATTGTTTCAAGCAAGCTGGATGCTGATGAAATTCACAAGAATACGTTTCTGCTGGAACGCACAAGGTTGATTAAATTCATTGCAGCTTCTCCAAAACCTGAACATCTTGAATCACTGAAGGCGGAAGAGCCCTTACAGATCCTACGCTTTATTCAAGAGTTCAGCCTAGCTGATTCGGTCCCGAGCATCGTTGTCATGCTACAAATCTTCCTCAACGTGGCCATCAGCGTCGCGACTTGCGAGAGAAGCTTTTCTAAGTTGAAACTCATAAAGAATTGGGTGATTCTAAATTGAACAATCTGGCGATTTTGTCCATTGTTCGAGATCTGACTGACTCAATCGAATTCCAGAGTGTGATCAACGACTTTGCTAGTCGGAAAGAGGTAAAATAGTTTTGCAAACATTCTGAACTTCATCCTTTTAGCATAGCCAATGTCAAAATGCAGATTTTTGTTAATAAAAAATCTTCACGCCAGTTTCTGTGTTGAAATTTTTTATGGTAATGTTAAAATTGGTGCACCATTTTCACAGTCCGCCTTAGGCCCCAAAAGCCCTTGCTACGCCGCCGGAAACACGCATTAACTTCTGCAAGTTCACGAAAAATTGATTTTTCCAATTAAGGGGTTAGGCCACAGTAACGGGTAGAAAATCATGTGTGAATTTAACAAAAAAATGTTCGTATGAAAAAGTGATTCACTCATATAATCAATTACACATCTATTTAGTATGAATATCAAGCTGTTAGAAAATATATATATTTTTTTTCGATGTACAAAATGGCCAACTACTCGAAACTTCTCGAAACAGCTTTTTTCCAATTGGCGTGACAAATAACTTCAACAATTTTCACTCGATTTACTTCAAATTTGAAAGTTATGTTCCTAATTGCATTTCGCAGAGAAGTACGTACGGAATTTCTGATTAATCGAAAACTTTTCATTTTATGAGCAGTTATAACGAAATTTTTCCACTGAAAATTCATTTCTTAAGTTCAAATACCTACAACTTATGAGTAAAACAATATATTTTTAATTCCGTACGTACTTCTCTAGGTATTCTAATGTAGATTGACGAGAATTTGTGTTTTTTGTTCTGGGTTAAAAATTGTGGATTGTAAATGTCACGCCGCGGAGCGCCTAAAAAAGATAACAAAAGAAAATATTAGAGGTCGGCCATTTTGTACATAAGAAAAAAATAAAAAATTCCAACCCCTTGTTATTCATACTAAATAGATGTGTAATCAATTTTAGGAGTGAATCACTTTTTCATATGAAAAAAAATTGTTATATTCGAACATGATTTTATACCCGCTACTGTGGCCTAACGCCCTAAGAAAATAAACGTTCCGCATAAAAATTGGTCAAGCCGACTGGGACTTTTTCTGCCGATTCTGTGTAGACGATCATTTTGAAAACCAATTAAAGGCTTCGACTTAAAATTCGGGTCGCGCGAACCTCTCAACGATAAAGCCAGTGGGCCGGTCGTGATCGTCGGAATTGCGTCTCACGCGGGCGTCGAAAAAGTGCGTTAAAACGATTCGAGGCCGTGTGACGACGTAACGTCACGCTAGAACATGTATATATTACGAGAAACTCTCTCGCGGAAGGAGCCAAAAAAAAGAGTGAACAAAAAAACCACGCGCATACACACACAGAGAGAATGTTATTACACGAGGATCAACGCACTCGAGGTTGTGCCACGAGTCAAGGTCGACCTTTGCGAATTTTATACGCGTTCCTCGCGATCATGAGTATATACTCTCGCAATATTAGCTATATCGACTGCGTCGTATAGATATACATGAAAATGTAGGTTGGCGTCAGCGGGGTGGACGAACTTTAGGCCTTGCAGGTTGCTCGAATTTTTTTTTCTTTCCTCTTTTTGTCTTCTCCCTTGGGTAAACGTAACTATGAATGACGAATGATCGTGAATCGACAAAAGAAATGACGAAAGACACACGTGAATGTTTCACGAGCTCAAAAAGGCCTTCGTAGTTTTGTATATGGGTATCCGATGACTAAATTTCTCGATGACATTTTGTGTATGTTCTCAATCATGCTACAACAATATTCCTTGACCTGAGTTTTCCATTTCTCTCTTCACTCACCTCCAATCGCTATATCGATCAAACATCTCTCAACAAAATTGGTATAGATGATATATAAGTTGATCTCGGCCAACGCATTGGCCACTTGGTGGGTGGCAGCTTAGTCGTGCACTAGCTTACAAGGAACATCACTTAAAGGATGATGTTACAGCCTTGCATCGTTGGAACGCAACGAAAGTTCATTTTTCTTCTATTGCACAGAGTTTTTGCCGATTTTGGTCACGAAGATCACCGAAACGGTTTTTTCTTATCCTCGTTAAAAAGCCACAACCTTAATGAATGAAAAATGTATTAATTAAAATAATGAAGAAATTAAAAAAAAAAAAAATAAATAACTGCAATCGCATTCCAACGTTGAAAACTTCAACGCCATCTTAAAGGGCCAGTCGACTTTGGAAATTTCAAAAAATCGAAAGCAAGCGAGACTTGCAGAAATCGACGATGATGAGCAATCGGAAGGGATTTTGTACAGTGCAGGAATTGCCGATTGAGTTTAGGTAAGAGTTTTTCATAGTATAAACTTCAAACGCGTTTTTCTCGAAACAACGTTTTTGAAATATAGCTCCATCGTATCTCTAAAACTAATGAACCGATTCTCTTTAAATTTGAACCATATATTGTAAACATGATTGCAACAAGATGACCCTCGATGGTGTTAAAATTTTGATTTTCACTCTTTTTTTGCGACAAACTGCGAAAAAAACGCGTTCTTTTTTACTTTTTTCTTTTTCATCTGCCAATTTTTATTTTTTGATAAAACTTTATATCCGGGAGTCATTTTGTAGCTGGTGTCATACTGAATCTAATGGACTTCGATTTTTTTTGTTTCAGACAAGCCGTTGCCGAGTTGTGATGGAGCTACCTAGCCCACCTATTTTTGAGGCGTTACGTTAAACTATAGTTTTTGTACTTAATAATGAATAAAAATGAATTAACATTTTTTTTAATGTATTCAAGACTTTATTTATCGAGGCAAACAACTTTTATATTCATATCCTTTATAAAATCCTCAAAAAAAGTCGCGAAAATGGCCTTTTTTCGTGGCTCCAAAGTGGACTGGCTCCTTAATCGAAAACTTTTCATTTTATGAGCATTTTATGAGCAGATATAACGAAATTTTTAACTGTAAATTCATTTCTTAAGTTCAAATACCTACAACTTTTGAATAAAACAATATTTTTCAAATTCCCTACGTACTTCTCTAGGTATTCTAATGTAGATTGACGAGAATTTTTGTTTTTTGTTCTAGGTAAAAAAATGTGGATACCAAATGTCACACCGCGGAGCGCCTAAAAAAAAGATAACAAACAAAAATATTAGTAGTCGGCCATGTTGTACATCGAAAAAAAATGCTAACAACTTGATATTCATACTAAATAGATGTGTAATTAATTTTATGAGCGAATCACTTTTTCACACGAAAAAAAAAATTGGTAAATTCGCACATGATTTTATACCCGTAACTGCGGCCTAAGGCCTTAAGAGCTTCATCACATGAGTTTCAACAAAATCAAAGGCGGACACTTAAGTAATGTTCCTTGTTAGTTCCCGATGGTAGGACAATCGATAATTCGGTAAAATATAGCAGCCACTATTGGCACAGGTTTTTTACAGTTTCCGTGTGCCCGCCTGAAAATACGATACAGTTGTGTAAAAGGATACTGTGAATTCGGTTAAAAATATTAAAAATATTAAAACGAGGAATATGGGGAAGAGATATTTCTCGGACAAAAATCCATTGGCCGTTGTGGTAAACCCCAATTATTACGGTAAAGAGCGGCAAAAAAGCCTATAACGACACTTTCGCTTTTTTCTCACGTAGGGACGAGCAGTAAAAAAAATTCGCAATTTTTTATTCGTGTCACGGAAGTGTCACGAAAAGTATTTGTAATTCGAAAATCGCGTCGCGTACGAAGTAGTCACGTGTACGCGCTTGGTTTATACATACATGGCTCGTGTACGTTTTTTTTTTCTATCGTTAAACTATTTTTTGTTTCCTATTCTTTTTTTTCGATCGTTAAACGAAACGGATCACGTTTCGTCGTCGGTAGCTGACCGATTGAAATATCGCGACATTCTCGGAAGTGTTTTGACAAATTGTTTGGCCGCGTAATGAGCATTGAATTTGTAGTCATTTTGGCACTCGCGAAACCGGAAGTATTTGACAGCGCGTATAAATGTGCCAACGGGTCCCTCGAACACGTGTCGTATCGATTGCGGATACTTTTGCTGTGTCACGTGAAGAATCGTTTACGTTTTAATCTACCGTGTAGAATAAAATTCAAACCCCAAACAGCCTTCATCCTGTGAGAAAAATATCCCAAAATACTTCTTTGCCCGTTAATATCGGCAGTAGTGGACGCGCGGTTGATGTGCGACTTCGACAATCTCTGATGTTGAGCAGTGCTGGCTTGGACCAATACTTGGCTGGGTTAGTGCTCAGCCGCGCAATCGTCTGCGCGCTGACTACTGGGAGCAGACACTTTTACTGAGTTGGCGAAGACGGAAACAATGGAAACCCGGTGAAAATTAGCTGTCTGTATTCGCACGAGTTTTCCACTATTTCCTTGTAGAGGAGACTGGAACTAGAACTGGGGTTGGTTGTGACATTTTCATCAAATTTACCTACTCCCTGTCCTCTTTGAAACAACCAGGTGTTTTTCATGTAAGGGAGTCAATAAGCTTGCAATAGTATCTCATTTAATTGTGAGTTTGACGAAACTATTAGAACTTCATGTTTGAAATGAAAATGACAGTGTAACTTTTTGCTCCTCATCAGGGTTTCTTAGTTGTTACAGTGTAAGGGATAAGATGTGACAAGAATAAACAGTCTTACCAATCAGTCTTTTATTTTGAGAATCATCATCAGAAACATTGTTTTTTCAATTAAAAAAAATATGTAGGCGTCAAAAAGTCTTTATGAACCACAACCATGTTTTTTTTCTCGCTTTTTCGTACTTGTAAAAAGGACCTAAAAAAGGTATTTTAGGGCCTAGGCCTTAAAAAATTGCGCGAATGCATTTTTCGCGCTCACGGGCATCGAACGCCGCTGCGAAACAGCTGTCACTTTCACCTGACACCGCGACAAACTTGTATCGGGATAAATAACATATATTTATTCATCTCGAAATTATGTTTACAAATAGTATATTCAAATAGGATAATGCATTTAAAAAGTATTACGACATAATGCAATTATGTTTTCCTCACTTTTTCATGCGTGTGAACAGTGAACGTCCAGTTATAAATTATTAATAAGATGGTATATTAAGATATGCTGATACATTTGAAAATTACGTTTGGTGTCAACAGGGGGTTGATCCCCCCCCCCCCCCCCCCCCGAGAGGGGCTGCGCACGTAATGCAGCTTCCATGTGCGATACAGCTTCCATATGCAATGCACCTTCTGCACATGCTTGCAGCCATATGTATTTAACAATACAAAAGCTCAGAAAATATGGTTTTGTTATATAAATAATCGTGTGCACCGTGGAGACAGGGGCTTTTACGCCTTGCGCGATGTTTTCAGTACTCGTTTTCGCCTCGCGCGCTCGTCTACGACTCGTACTGAAATAAACATCGCGCTCGGCGTAAAAGTCCCACTTTGTCTCCTTGGTATACAATGTACTATTAGATACCTAGCTTGCTAACGATAACATAGAAAATTGTAACTTCACAACAAAATATAATTCGTGTAATCATGAAAACAATGATATAAATAAACTTAAAGTAATCAAACATAAAAAAGAAACTGAACCACAAAGTAATTAATCGAAATAATTACTATCGCAATTGATGCACACATAAAACGTGGTGTTTTCAGTGACACATTTCACGTGAGATCATTTTTTGCAATTGGTGCACTGGACCCATTCCAGTGTTGCCAGATGGTTCTGACGGCTTCCCCCAGGACCATCGCTGGTTCTCCCTAAAAATCTCCTAAATAGTCCCCACCGAGCCACTGGCATTAAGAGGGAATGATACCTCATCGCGATCGGTATGGTAGAACAATTATAGATTCCCAAAAATCTCGAAAACGGCTCTTCAGATCCCGTTGAAACTTTGCCAAACGACGCCAAATAGATAGACGAACAGCTGTCTTCACCTCAAATTTTCTGAATTTGAGAAAAAAAACTAGATTGGATTATGATAAGCCAATCGAAATTTTTTTCCTCAAATTCAGAAAATTTGAGGGGAAGACAGCTGTTCGTCTATCTATCTTTTCAAAGCAAAAACGATAACGAACAGAATGAGCACAGAGTGCATTCCCCATCAGATTGATACTTATTGCAATGAAGAATTCACCGATGCATGAATACCTAAATTTCGGCACTAATTGTCAGGAAATATATCGAGGGTTCCAACATCGCTGTCATTTATATTATTATAAATATTCTCGGAGCCGAAACACTTCAACATACGAGCTGTCGGCTTAAAGTCACAGCAATCAACGCTGAACGTGACTCGAACGTGCATTCCTCGACCATTGCGACCGACATTTTGTTTCACAGCTTGTATCGGTTGGGTTTGAATGATTGTTTTCGTTTGTTTGGGCTTACTTGTTTGTTTGCGTTCACTCGGAATTGGTGCACTTGTGGTTGGTTTTTCAAACTTGTTTTGAGAAAAAAACCTAGGAAATTTATAATCCCCTAAAAATACCCTCACGCTTCAGAACTCTCCTGAAAAATCTCCTACAAATTTGTTCCCCCTATTTCGACTCCTAACCCAGGTAAAATACCCCTAAATCTAGGAGGAAATCTCCTAACCTGGCAACACTAAACCATTCTTCACCAGAGCAACTTTGATCGAACGGACCACAAGAGATGAGACAAAAATAATCCTCATCTTCCTCTTCTTCAGGATCGTTTGACTTTGCCTGTTTTGTTTTGCTTCTCAGGTGAAGCATTCTCCACTGGATATACTAGATGGGGCAGGTTATGACATACCCCCGTTATTTGTAACTTTTAGCCCCATTACCGAAATTGATCATTCAAATATTTCCTATATTTTTTAGGTTATCTTAGCTACAAATTTTTTGTTTTAGCCTATAAACAACACGTCAATACTTGGCATGATACGATTTGAATTCTTTAATAATAATAGCAGTGGGTACAGACAAAAATTACTAAACACAAAAAAAGTTACAAATCTACATTTATTTCGCACCAACGCATGCAGGTCCTCTTGTCAACACATACGGCACAACTAGCACCCGTGACGTGAATTGCAACGTTGCCGCATCTTTCCTCTCTTTCTGACATTTCTGTGGCATCACTTCTTGACCGTAAATGTCTGCTGTAACTTTTTACCCCTGTAGCTTCCAGCCCCAGTCTCCCCTACCCTCGTACATATGCGGTACTCTAGGTAGGAAAGAATCGCTGTGGGCAACACTCTGGGGGGTCCCCCAGGAACTTGTAAATGACAAGTGGGAGGTAAGAGTGAAAGACACGGGATCGGGAAGGCCCGAAGCGTATGACATATTAAACTTAATTAATCTGTTGAGACAAAAAATCCAAAAACAAATAAATAAAAAATTAAAAGGCTGGCAGATGCGGGAGAAAATGGATACAGGAAGTTATGATTAGAAGGCTCGGCGAAGAGAGAAGGAGGGAGGCGGAGTATTGGCAAGCGAGAGGACTTTTGGTGGCTCGTCGAATTTGCGAACGTTGAAATCTTTTTTCGGCACTAGACGAGCGTGGGAGAGCTTCGCACGTGGCCACAATGATAGTCGGAGCAAAGTCCCGGTATAGCAGGAAGTTAGACAAGTTGTGATACATTACGCCTCAAAATATACCCCAAGTTCTATTCTGCCCCACCCCAGATGTTCTACCCGTGATGAAAAAACCCCGCAAGGTTGGGCTTTCCTTCTTCCCTTTTATCATCTCGCAATATACGACGTAGGGTGAACGGACGATATAATTCGAGACAGGACTCGGGCTCCAATTTCTTTTTGTTGGCGAATCGACTATTTGCAATCTACTGTGGTATTTAAATATTCCGACATAAAAAGGAAGTTGAAAATATAGAATAGAACAAAAATAATCGAACTTAAAAAAATACGGGAGCAGAATAACTGAAATTGAAGGGTGGACGGCAAGAATAAACAAAGAGTGGCTTTGATATATTTGAACGTGTTCACCTCGCTGTTCGAATGTTTCCTCAGATCAACGAAATAAAAAAAAGTTAATGACTTCATCGTTCTTTTATGCAATAGTGATGTGCACTGGTGAAAACTTGTGTAATTATTATTATGCTTAATTGATTTCCCAGACAAATAAGATTGTAATACTCAATGATAATTTTTTTCTAGTTTCTATACCATCGTAAAGCATAAAGCATTGCTTTTCGGTATTGCATGATTCCGCCAAGCGTTTCACTTTTTAGCCTAAAAAATCGGGAATTTTCATCTTTGTACATACCAACTTCCGAAAAAAAATGTTACTGTTCGCTGAAAATATACAAAACGCCGAAAAATTTTGAGAAAGAAAATGTAATAATCGTATTTAAAAATGTCGTTATTTGTTGACATAAACCAGAAACGAAGAGACTTGCGGATTTGAAATACTCGCATTATAATTTGACTACGGCCTATCGTGGTATTAAAATATTCAGATACGCCCCCTCCCCTCCCTGCGTACGACCTTCTCGTTTTTCGTGCGGCGATCGAAATTAAAGTATCGTTTGCATCATCATTACGACGATGCCGTCGGTCGAATAATTTTTTTAGTTTAAACGCCAAACGTAAGGCTATTGTTAACCAGCATTTAGTATTCTTCGTTTCAGGAAAATTGAAAAGAATCTCGGACGGATTATTTTTGGAAGATTAACTGTTTTATATGAAACCACAATTGAGAAGCAGGCGAACAAAACCAGTCTTGTCCACACTACGTCAATATTTTTTCTTCGTGGTGTAACGCACAGGCCAAACGTTTATCCTTGTACGATGGTACCTTGCTTTAAGTGTTGGCGAAATACATTCAGGTAACGTCTTCCCGGCCAGAACGTTGATGTTTCCCAACGTGACGACAAGGCATGAAAAACCACCAATGACCTGCTTTACTTTTTGGCCTCATTGCATAATATGCCTATTCGTTATGCTCAAATCATTAGTTATTGTAATCCCGGTATTTATGGGAAGCATTCTTATCCTCGTCCATCATCATTGATGAAAATAATGCTTTTAATGGCGAATAGAATTACAACAGATGTATTAGTTTGTTCCTAATCAATTATAAATATCTTCGATGAGATGAAAAGCAAAGTAGCTTTACACCGTTCTGAGAGACAGGCTCCACTTTGCAGGACTTGTCAATGTTCTGGTCAGGTAGACACTGCGTGAAGATGTACTTGCTCGCAATGTATTCCAGCCAGAATATTGTAATTTCAAAACATAGGGGGTAAGCCGTAAAAAACGATTTTGCGATCTTCCCAGTCCAGGTCGGGTAAATTACGCAAGGCAAGTCTGGTCAGGGCCCGACACAAAGTAGGGAATGCCCGGTCACATTTCTGCACGCGTATAGGCCTCCGAAGTAACTTTCGCGGTGGCGCCGCGCAACGGCTGCCGCTGGCAACACATGGATTGGCGCATGGCGGTTAAGTCAAACCGGCACAAACACGAAAGAGCTGGGCTTGAGCAAGCATCATCGATTGTAGATCTCACATTGTGAATGGAATGTGCTTGTAAATAAAATAAAATAGTGTAATGAAACTAATAACGATGACTTGCGGATTTCAATGTAACCTCATGACTTCCTTTCGCCGTAAAAGCATATCTATAGGTATGTGACGAAGAGAATGTTAATGAAATTGCGTACATTGGCTGCACACAAATTTGTTTCTGCCGTACGACAAAATTTCTGTTTAAATTATTGTTTGCATCGGAAACTTATATAAAGGATGTTGTAATATAGGCAGAAAACTTTCGATAGTCATCATATATCGGAAGTTCGCGAAATTGTTGCTGGTGAGAAAAGGACTGTGATGGGAAAAGTTCTTCTTCGAACACGCGTCAACAATTCCAAATATGACGTGAAACGCTGTTTTTACAACATAAACATCAGACGCGGTGCTGTCATTCACGCAAACACCTGATTTAAATGGCGACCGGCATACTGCACTAGCAGACGAAAACCAATACAAGTTTTGCCAAAACTCGCCGCAAGGGCTGCGCCACTAGAGTTACTTCGGAGGCTTATAAGCGAGGAAAACATTGCAGTAATACTCGTATATATAACACATTTTTAGCTTCTCAGACAGCGCTTAAACTATATATTTCCAAGTTATCTTTCCTGATTTTCATTATTTGTGATAAAATAACGATATCTTCCCAATGAGCAAAAACATTTTTTACATCGAAAAAATTGTCATTTTTAATAAGTAACGAAAAGTTCTAATTTAACGCAAAATAATCGAAATATCAACTTTTACCAATCTTTAAATTGTGTTTATTTTGACTTGATAACACAAAATTCACCATCAAATTATTGGTGCCACGGAAATTATACTCTTGCCCGCAATTTTCGAGTACTTCTTGCGAACAGAGAATAAGTTCTATAAGTTCACCCGCACGCAGAGAGAAGAGAGGAGAGAGAGAGAGAGAGAGAGAGAGAGAGAGAGAGAGAGACATTTTTTTGGGCGGGTTCTTTTTCTCCGCGTGGGAGAACGAAATAATAAAATACCACTCGAAAAATCTAAACGACGTTGTAAAAAATATTTGGCTGGTCTGCAAATGTAAATATATGTAATTCGTGATAATCTATGTATGTACAGTTTATACAATACATCACGTGCCGAAAAAAGTGTAATTTCTAAGCACGAGACAAATCAACTTAGCAGGAAGTAGTGACCAATGTCCTACTCTTTCTCTCTCCCTCTCTGTCAGTCGCCACGACGTGCAACTCGTAGTAATATATACGTATATAGTAAATATTCTAAATTTATCGCGAAGTGTACTCGGTTCGTTTAAGGGGTTAGGATACAGTAACGGGTATAAAATCATGTGCGAATTAAACAATTTTTTTTTCGTATGAAAAAGTGATTCACTCATCAAATTAATTACACATCTATTTAGTACGAATATCAAGCTGTTAGAAAATATTATTTTTTTTTTCGATGTACAAAATGGCCGACTACTAATATTTTCTTTTGTTATCTTTTTTTAGGCGCTCCGCGGCGTGACATTTGGCTTCCACAATTTTTTACCTGGAACAAAAAACAAAAATTCTCGTCAATCTACATTAGAATACCTAGAGAAGTACGTACGGAATTTAAAAAATATTGTTTTATTCAAACGTTGTAGGTATTTGAACTTAAGAAATGAATTTTCAGTGAAAAATTTCGTTATAACTGCTCATAAAATGAAAAGTTTTCGATTAATCAGAAATTCCGTACGTACTTCTCTGCGAAATGCAATTAGGAACATAACTTTTAAATTTGAAGTAAATCGAGTGGAAATTGATGAAGTTGTTTGTCGCGCCAATTGGAAAAAAGCTGTTCCGAGAAGTTTCGAGTAGTCGACCATTTTGTACATCGAAAAAATATATATATATATTTTTTCTAACAGCTTGATATTCATACTAAATAGATGTGTAATTAATTTTATGAGTATATTACTTTTTTATACGAAAAAAATTGTTAAATTCGCACATTATTTTATACCCGTTACTGTGGCCTAATCCCTTGAGGTCTTTACCTACTTTTTTCTTTTTGGACAACATTTTTGAGGTTTTAAACGACTGTTTTAAAATTTTTTCTCATCAACGATGTGCGTTAACTTAAAAAATGGCTTTCTTTAGGGTTCAATATTTGTAGAGCATGTTTTTACGAGCTGGACGATACAATGTTGATTTCAATTTAATTCTTTGGATGATGAACATTTCGAGTCGATCGAAATTTGGTTCCTGTTTAAATTATCCTCAAACCAACGTTCGTGCAAGAATTTTAAGATTGCAGGAGAAAGAGAATTTTTCTGTTTCAAACGATCCGAAGCGAAAAACACCGGAGCAACTAGAATAGTAAATAATGCCTTGGTATTTTTTTCGAATGATTTGATCAGCCTGTGTGGGAAAACCAACCATTCGGATACTTTCCGAAACGCGAAGTAAATTAGGGCGTTTCAAATATGTGAAGTACGTATGAAACTCCGACGAATTTCATCTGGCAGTCTCCCAATTTTTGGTTCGGTTGAAATATGTTCATTAAATTGAAAATTCACGAGTTGTCAATATCGACGATGATTAGCTAATCATCCTTGGATATTATAATCGCAGCATAAAATCAAATAATGATAACAACTGTTCTTCATTCTCGATCAAAGTACGAAGTTTTCCGTCACGGTATTTGCACGTGTCGAATTGAGTATTTTTTTCGATCTGATTTCGACGTCGCTTCGATAAAGGAAAGCAGCGCGACGCGGGCTTACAAAAGCGACAATTTTCATTCCTGCCTACCGATGCGGGTGTTTCTCTTCCTCCCACAGTATTTCCATATCATAGAAGAAAAATATCTGTTTTACAAAAGATGTTTATTTTTGATACCATAAAAAAATTGAAGAAAAACAAAGAATCGTAGATAAAATAATGCCCAGTTATGCGTATTTTGGAAAAATGATTTATTATGATCGAATTAAAAATCGATTATTATTTCCACACATTTTTTCTAACTAAAATATTTCAGAACCTTGAAGAAAAAAAAATGTTCTCTAAATTAGTTTAAAAGAATTATTTGTTTTTCATATTGTATTGAAATTTCGAAAAAAGAGAATCACCATTGAAGGAATGTTTGCTTATGCGTATTTGCGAATGCTCATCTATTCTTATTTCATTATATTTTAATGATTATTTTTATTAAAAGAATTTTTGTGAAATTATGAAGAAGCGATAATAATTCAGTGAAAAGCTTAAAATTTGAGTACTTCGTTGTGGCCCTAACAAAAGAGCGCGGCAAACGATACGACTCAAGGTCTCGGATCGAGGTGGCGGGGAAGGAGGAAAGAAATGAAAACACGTGTTATTGATAAACGCTATATTTACAACGGTAGGAAAGGGGGGGTAGTCACCATACTTATGGTAGTCACCATGGAGTCTCGCGTATACGACAACGCCGACCTTGGTGACCCGATAGTCACGTGTCTGTAATGCGCCTCTTCGTATCGTGGTGACCGTAAAACAGAATTCAACAAAATGCGAACCACTTTCGATCGATACAAAACTGCTCCTCTTATTTTCTCTCGTTTTACTATTCACAAACGCATTCGCGAAAATAATATAGCTTTTTTTTTTTTGACAGTCCGACTATATGTGAGGCCCTGTTATATTCCCACGTTTTTATTAACTCTGTCTGTTTGATGACGTTGGAGTTTGCATCGTTGGAACGCAACCAAAATTATTTTTCTTTTAATTACACCAACTTTATTTGGCAGATTAAGGCTATGAAAATAAATCGAACGTTTTTACGTATTCTTATTACAAACTTTTGACCCTAATGTGCAAACAACAGGCTTATGGTGAAGACGAAAATTATTAATGAAAAATTACGAAAAAAAAATCGTCGCACCCCAACGATGCAAACTTCAACGCCGTTTTGTTTGTCTGTTTCGTAATAGCGCGGGAAAGTTGCGTTTTGGCATCACTAAAAAGTGTGCGAAAGGAAAAAATTTACAATAAATATTTTCCGTTCCGGCAAATGCATTAGTTTTTGATTTTTTAACGTGGATTTTAAATGGAATTTAAATGGATAACTCTTTCAGAAATTTTCAAAAATATATTACTCAAAAACTATGAACGTCAGCAAATTTGTATAAAAAATACTTTCGTTTTAAAATTGCCCAAAATATTTTTTTTTAAATAATTCATCCCGAAAAACTTTAATTTTTTGAAAAATTGTTTTGACAATTGGCTATAAACAATTGAATGCTCGACTTTTCGGCAAAAAATAATGATATTCGGATTCAGCGGATCAAAATACATAAGAAAAAGTTTAGCTTCATCCATCGAGTTCAAAATTTTACGTGCATATAATACCGTATCCACATCGAAAAACTTTAAACGTGTTTTTCTCGAAACTATGTTTTTTAAGTCGGTGACCAATATAATTCAAAAACCTCTCGATGGACTTTGATGAAATTTGGTGTGCTTACTGATAGCATTAAAAACTAGTCCTTAATTGAAGGATTTTCATTTTTGGTGAATGTTTATATTTTTTAACAATAAACGAGCGATTTTTTGGTAAAAAATCGAAAGTTATCTGTCGGAAGCCGCCATTTTGTTAATAAAAAAAACTTCGATTAAGGACTACATTGATTATTAAACTAATGATTTTTCTTTTGGTTTTTTTTTATTTCAGATGATCCAGTAAAATTTTATGATGGTCACCGCAAAGCACTACATGCCGAAGGGGGTCCGACAAATATGGCAATATTTTTATAAATAATCAATATTTTTCTTTGGAAATTTGTACAAGTCAAGTTGAAATATAACATAAAAAGTCTGTGCAACCACTTTTGTAAAACAAACTTAATTACTAAGAAGAAAGATTATTGAAAATGCTCGTTTTTTCACGCCTCTGATCGCATCTCACCCCTTAAAAGAAGTTTTCCGGAAAAAATTGTAAATATACACATAAGAAAAATACTAAAATTATTAAATCAATTATTTGTATTTCTTATGAACTCCAACCTATCGGCGAAGAGTAGAGAACATAGAGCTGGAGTCAATTTCGTCCGTTTTAGTACGCTTTCGTGGCGCTATCTACTACGAAAAGAAATTTGAAATTTTGTTCCGCCAACACGGGTCATCGAGTACTCGAGAGAAAAATTGTGAAAAATAAAATAAAATATAGTTTAGTGAAAAATAAAAAATAAAAATAATAATATTGAGAGGTCTTCTCACTTTAAACGCTAAAAAAGGCTATTTTCATGATTTTTTGTGATATTTTTATATTATAGATGTTGATATAAAAGTTGTTACATTTAATAAATACACTTTCGGAATACATTTTTTTAAATTATTTTTCTCAAGTCACTATTTATAGACGAAAATGATAGTTAAAAAAATGTCCTAAAAAAAATGGTAGGTCTGCACTGTAGATGAAATCTCGGAGATGGATCATCCGAAACAAAAAAAATCAAACGATTTTAGATTCAGTATGTTAATGGCTATAGCACATATCATACGATTCGTGATATATGCAAAAATAACAAAATGGCGGACACTTACCGAAAAAACAAAAAAAAAGTGTTTTTTTTCACCGTTTTTGGCAAAAAAAATAGTATCAAAATTTTTGAAAAATCCTTGATATGCGCTATAGCTATAGTTGTAAAGAATATGTGGTTAACATTTCATAAGAATCGGTTCAGTAGTTTCGCAGATTTTGTCAACGAACCGTCGAAATCCGTAGTTTCGAGAAAATTCACATAATTTTTTTTTAAATGTATTTGGAAAGTGTATTTATTAAGTGTAACAACTTTTATATCACTATCTATACTATAAAACCTATCAAAAAAATCATGAGAGTAGCATTTTTTAGCATCTAAAGTGAGAAGACCCCTTAATAGTGAATAGGGCATTAGTGACTAGGGTTTTCAAATTTTAGGTTTTCATAAACCTGAAATTTACTACACGTCTTTGTCATAATCTTATCAAGATGTTTAAAGTCGATTGTAAAATTCGACACGCAACAAGACTAAAAAGCAGAGAATAAAAGTATTTAAATTGAATGTTTTGTTTTAATATACCACGTTTTTTAAACGGACTAAAAAGTATAAAATAATTTCCCCTAGCCCCATACAGATTGTCCTGAAAATTTGTAATTGTACATTTTTAATAGGTATGAAAATAGTTGAAACATTTAAAACGAAAAATGTGGGGCGCATGCAATAGATAATTGATGCATGAATAGTTCACGACAGTCACTAACAATTTTATTGCATTGCAAATGATATGAACAGTGTGTATTTTCTCAACGACAGCGACTCCCTACACTCCTTACTATTATCTATTGCATGCGCTTCACGTTTTTTTTTTTTTTTTTTTTTTTTTTTTTCATTTTAAATCTTACAAGTATTTTCATAGCTATTAAAAATTCACAATAACAAATTTTAAGGACAATCTGTATGGGGCTAGGAAAAATTATTTTATACTTTTTAGTCCGTTTTGAAAACGCGGTATATTAAAAAAATGAATAATTAATATTCGGTTCCAAAAAAGTTGGCGAAAAGTTTAAAATGGAGGAAAATCAAATTTAAAATTAAGAAAATGATCAGAGCTATAACTAGAGCTACCAAAGCAATAATTAGAGCAATAAATGAGAGTTGTATTATTTGAAAATGGTGACAACCGAAGGACACAGTGAGAATAAGCAATCACTTCGAAATATTTCAACGTGTCCAACTCTCTGTTCAAATACTTCGTTGCTCAGAGGACATGAAAGGAAAACTTTACAGAAGTTATTCCATATTTACGCAATATTTACATCCAAGCGTGCACATTTTCATAATTATTATGCTCCATTCGTTCCCTGTGCAAATAAGTTTGTAATACGCAACGCCGCGTTTCTTCTAGTTTCTACTTAATTGTAATGCACGAAGGGTTCGTTTTTACTTTTGAAAGACATCCAACAAAGATCTGGATCTTCTAACCTCAATTCTCGGGCATTTGTCTCCTTGGAATACACAGTGCGGAGAAAACTTGTTACCGTATAATAAAAAAACAAGAAATACCCAGAAACTGGAAAAAATAGAATTTCATTGCATCGGGTCAATGTCACGATCGTTCAAAACAAACGAAAATCGAAGAAATTTACGTACTCGAAGAACTTGAGAAAACATTCGCGTACAAATTTTCTCGCCCGGCTTTAACCTCAAAACGAACACGAGGCTTTTAAAACTGCACGCTGCGGTGGCTGATACTGGCGATGCACGCGCAGGCCTATGTGTATGCGTGTTAGTGCGCGCGTGATACACAAAGCTGTGCACAGGCGAGCCAGGACGAGAAAACAGTTGTGTATGTCCGCACAGATGAGCCGAAAACGATAATGAAAAAGTTATTTACCTGCATGCTATCGGCGGATATAACTTCGCCGGAAAAACGCTGAGCAAGTTCGATACCCAAACGGGACTTTCCCGAGCCCGTTGCACCGAGAATCACGAGAATTGGCAAACGCGACATCCTCGCGAAAAATCTTCCACCATTACTGTCAGTGAGGGACAGAGTCATGTGCGCGCATGCGTCGCGCTTGCTTCGGGTTCGCGGCGTTGCGATCGCCCGGGCTCTCTCGTACGTTTGACGTGCGTCCGAGAAGTGAGCAGAGGACGGAGTGTGGGCAAGCGCCCTGGCGAAGGGGGTGGAGGGGGGAGGAGAGTCGCGAGAGTTGCGACGGTCCTGCCCTGCGTTCGTCGAACGTACTCGCACGTTCGAGCTCGAGCTTTGCAAACTTGTCGGAAAAAAACGATGTTTCGTCTCCACATTCTTCGAGTAAACGATGCGTATTCCGTTATCATTGTTTAGGCCTACACCACTGTAGAATATTCAAAAAATTGATTGTCTATTCAAATTGCCTTAAGGCCTTAGGCCACAGTAACGGGTATAAAATCATGTGCAAATTTAACAATTTTTTTTCGTATGGAAAAGTAATTCACTCATAAAATTAATTACACATCTATTTAGTAGGAATATCAAGCTGTTAGAAAATATATATATATTTTTTTCCGATGTACAAAATGGCCGACTACTAATATTTTCTTTTGTTATCTTTTTTTTAGGCGCTCCGCGGCGTGACATTTAGCATCCACAATTTTTTAACTAGAAGAAAAAACAAAAATTCTCGTCAATCTACACTAGAATACCTAGAGAAGTACGTACGGAATTGAAAAAAAATTGTTTTATTCAAAAGTTGTAGGTATTTGAACTTAAGGGAGCTTTCCAGTGTGAAATTTTCAAAAAATCGATTTTGTTTTTTTTTTGCTTTATCGAATAGTATACACTCTTCCTATCGCTTCTTTGGCATCGCTGATTGACCGTAAGTAAACGATTTACCTAAAATTTCCTCACTTGAAACTTTGAACGCGTTTTTCTCGAAACAGCATTTTTCAAAACGGTGTCCAACTTGGAGGGCAGAGTTTTAAAGCTATCGAATTGAATTTTTTACACAATATTCTTAACGTCATTGTTTATCGTGCTATGGAAGCTTTTTTTTTTTGACATCTTCCTATTTTTTTGTAAAAAAAACTGCCAAAAAAAAATGCTAAAATCGATACTTTTTGTTCAAACCGGCGCCATTTTTGAAAAAAAAAAAAAAAAAAGCCTCCATAGCACGAAAGCCAATTATATACCGATCAATAATCTTTTTGTGTTTTTTGTTTCAGATCAAAATTGTGACCCCCAACGTGGACACCACATCCAAGTGCATTTTCTGCAACAATTGTTTCATCATTTTTATAGATATTAATTAATAAATAAATCGATCTTTAAAAAATTGTTTTGTATTCTTCAATACCCAATTAATATACAAAAAAAAACAGACCGATTAGATTATTTTTTCTTTAAAAAAAAAATCGCGAAAAACAGCGATTTTTCGGGCTGTCACACTGGAAAGCTCCCTTAAGGAATGAATTTTCAGTGAAAAATTTCGTTATAACTGCTCATAAACTGCTCATAAAATGAAAAATTTTCGATTAATCGGAAATTCCGTACGTACTTCTCTGCGAAATGCAATTAGGAACATAACTTTTAAATTTGAAGTAAATCTAGTGAAAATTGTTGAAGTTATTCGTCACGCCAATTGGAAAAAAGCTGTTTCGAGAAGTTTCGAGTAGTCTGCCATTTTGTACATCGAAAAAAATATATATTTTCTAACAGCTTGATATTCATACTAAATAGATGTGTAATTAATTTTATGAGTGAATACCTTTTTCATACGAAAAAATTGTTGAATTCAAGGCAAAAAAAAGTCATTTTTTCACGATCTTTTTCTAGAAAAGGATTTCATTTGGGCAAAACGAAAAGTATTAGGCAGTGTAGTGGCATCTTTTAGCTTCAGATTGGCATTTTTTATTTTGAAAAATATTCATCAACATTGCTCCTGTAGGAAGTCTCCTGGAGGTCCCCGAAAAAAAATGTCCGGCGGCGAGCAAAGTATCTCCGGTTTGGATTATCTAAAATAAAAAACCAAAAAGTTTCTTTTAGGGGATAGATGAATCCAGGTATTGATCGAAGGAATAGTCGAAATTTTAATTTTTGACAAAATGCTGGCTCCGGAAAGAAACAATTTCGATTTTCGACCAATTTTTTTTTCGTTAAATCGTTGACAAAAAATATAAATAATTATCGGAAATCTTATTCCTTCGATCAATACCTGAAGAATATATCTGACAAGGTTGTGTTGAAATTGCAGACCGATCGGTTGAGCCGTTTTTGAGAAATCGTGCTCACCGACTTTGAAAACACCGTTTTGAGAAAAACGCGTTTGAAGTTTCAAAAGTCGTTCTTTGCAGCGCTCCGAGCGTCCTTACAAATATTTGTGTATTTCCGAGAATATTCGCTGGATCGATTTTGAAATTTTCAGGGAATATACTCACATATTTGTACATTCCGAAAATGCAATTTAAAAAAATCGATTTTTTCGAAATTTCTAACTGCGTATGACCCGTTAAGAGATGCTTTGAACCATCTAGAATAAGGGGGGAAAAGTTTGTACCTTTTTCTATACCTTTGTGTTTTTTGTTTGTAAGTTTGTATTTTTTTCCAAATTTAAATTTGCATCACCTATATTGCGTGCCGCAGAGCGTTTCAAATTGAACATGCCTCGCGAGAATGGCTCCAGCGTCGCCATTTTGTACAATTTTTTAATATATATATTTTTTTTCGTTCACATGAATTTATAAATAATACCATCCTTGAATATTGTTACCCTCTTACTTGTCCTTCCACCCAAAAAACAAAGTCGCGATAAGTCACTCAATTTTAGACGTTTACGGTGGTGTAAGCCCTTAAAATCCGTTTTTCGCGTTACGAATGCCACTTCTTCCTCCGCATGGATAAACTTCCGAAAAGCCCACACCTCCGAATAATTTAGAACTCCTTATGTATTTTGACCCGCTGACCACGAATATGATAGTGAAAATACCCGCCAACTTGATTCTCAAAATCAAAACTGAACAAAACGGATTTTTTTTAGTTTTTTTATTTTATTTCAACAAATATTGATCGTAGAGGAAAATGTCTTCTACAAAAGTTGTAGCCCATCAAAAGACTGATAATTTATGTTTTATACGAGTTTCGTCTAAAACCTTTATTTTCCGAGAAAAATGGGATAATACTCCACTAAGTATATTTTGCAAAACGCCATTAGTTTCGATATCATCTACTTACGCATTTTACTGCATGTAGGACCAAATAAACCCAAATAAAACAAACATAAACAGCAATCAAAACAAACCCAAACAAACTCGGGTATGTTGAATCGTGGGGTGTGTAGTACACTGGGGTGGGTTTGTTGGGCACCTTGGATGGGTGCGTGGAATCTTGGGGTGCGTACAACACTGGGGTGGTTGCAGAGCATGTTTTCCATTCTTTTCTCTTTCGCCAATTTGTAACTTTTTTTCGTATATTGAATGTCATAACTATTTTTTTTTCTGGGCTCTTTGGATTTGGTCCACAACATTCCAAATTAATCGGTGTTCTGTAGAAGCAAAAAGTAGAATAAAGTACAAAAAACAGACTAAAATACAAAAAAAAGGCAAAAAATAGAAGAGAATACAAAAAAAATATGCACTTCAAAGACTAATCTGTAACCTCCCCGTGGTAAAGTGCATAAGTGGATAACATCGAAACTAATAGAGTTCAGCAAAATATACTTATTGGAGTATTATCCCACTTTACTTAGACACTAATGGTTTTAGACGAAACCTGTATAGATCATAAACTATCAGTCTTTTGATAGGCTACAACTTTCGTTGAAGACATTTTCCCTCAGATCAATATTTGTTAAAATAAAATGAAAATCAAGAAAGAATTAATAATAATAAATAATCTCGTGGGATCAATACAAATAGGCATAATTACAAATGACTCAAAATTTCATTCTGAGTTGTATAAAACATGCACTGACGCAGATTTTTAATGATAATAATCGATAATGTTATATTTTCTCAAGTTGGTAGCAACACAAAACTTTTTCTCATTCACGTAACAAAAATATAACCATACATAATCGTCCCCTTTAATTATATATTTGATAAAAAAATAGCATCCACAGAATAAATCTACAGCTCGTACGCATTTACTTAGGTTAATTGAAAAAAAAAATCATAAACCGTCATTTGACTCAACTGGCACGCTCCAACTTCCACTTGTAAAAGATCGAACTTTGAAGACAAAAAACGTCTTGGAAAGTCTGATTATCAATCGGAAAATCACTTTTTAATTCAAACGAAAAAAAATCGAATACCAATTCAATACAGGGATGAGCGGACGTGATTTTTAAATTAACGAGGTACGATAGCAAATCATTTTTCTAGCTCGTTAGGCGAAACGACAGTGGAGAGAGAAGGGCTATCTTAGACGAAGAAAAAATATCGACGGAACCACTAATTTATCGGCATCGTTATTTTCTTATCGTAACGTATTTTGCCATATATTTTATAGCGTTCCCACGCCGTGGTAAAGAGCCTAGCTAAAGGTTACTTCCGGCATTAGGAAAATACGACTGAAAAAAACAGATATCATTGTCTGTTTCAAACAGACACGATGGGGAGACGAAATATGGACGCTGAAAAATTGATGAAATATTCAGCCGTGTTATTAAATTGTTAACTCAAAAACATCGAGTTAACGCAGTTCGAGGGTCATTTTGTTAGGGACGTTTGACTCCTTATTGACTTGAAATTTGATACACTTACTCAGTGTAATAGTAGATTAGTCTTGACGTTTTTCTTCTCAACGTTTTTTTTTTCATTAGTTATCAACAACAATGATGTCATTTTTCTTCGAGAAATTGGGGAAAAAATTCTACTTTTTTAAATGATTACAACACTATAGCAAAAAAGCTCGGTCTTGAAAGCTCAATTCTTAGAGAATATTATTTATTTTGAGAAAAAAACCTTTTTTTTTCTATTTCAGATCAACCGCGTGGGCAAAATCAAGTGCACCCTTAAGATTTTGCCAGTCCAGATTTTTCTTCGCTTTTAGGCGTGAAAAAAATTGGCGATATACATGATTTTATTTTAAAAGGGAAGATTTCTTCACCATTTTTAGGCTGTTCAATGGTATTTTTTCAATTCATTTTAAAAAATGGCGAAGGTATGTCACGTTCTTCGAAACGGGTTGCGGCGGGTGTTGTTAGACGGCGTGACACGTAGCATCGGCGGGATTAGTCGAAAAAAAAACCAACGAAGATGTTCCTTTCATTAACACTCATGCGCAGAATATGAACTAAGAAAAAGTGAGAAATGTTGAAAATCGATGAAATAGTACGCTTTGAAACAAAAAGATTGAACTTTCCGAAAAAAAATTGCTACAGTTGGCGATAAAATGTACTTTTTTTTATTCAAAAACGTTGAGGATGATGTTTAAGACAATAAGGTTAGAACGATTTATACCAAATTTCTTTAGAATCGGTCGATTAGTTTTTTAGCTATACGTCACGCCAGTTTTGAATTAATGTTAAATTATAATTTTTTAAAATACCATGTAACAGCCAAACTAGTAATAAAACATAGACTAGGTGTCGAAAATGGTAAAGAAATCTTTTCTTTAAAAAAAAAATCATGAAAATCATCAAACTTTTTCCTTGTCTAATGGTATCTCCCCCCTTAAGTCCCGCGACGTTCAAAGGTCCTTTACGAGATTGTTTATAACATCTTTAATCATTAATATTTTCTTATGAAATTTGGTACACACCTTTGTTAGTGTACATACAAAGACATGCGCAAATGACTTTTCAATCGTCTTGCTTATTCCTTAGAAATGATTTGTTCTCAATAACCCTGATGATCGAGTCGTTACAGTAGCCTAATCCCTTATCTTCGAAATCGATAACGATAAGTGTTTGGCGATACTCTCTGACTTTCAATTGACCTTGCAAAAAAGTAGCGCCGTCAAAACGAATTGAGAAAATGCCTCGAAACCAAACCTTACTCGACTAGATGTGCTGCAGTGCAGGGAAATTTACGAGTCGGTATATACGACAGTAGTGCCCATGCGGTATACAGGGTGATCCAGAATAGATGTATCAGCGGGAAATGCCGGGTTCGGCAGGTTATTCCGAAGATTTCTACCGAGCCGTTTTCTTTTATTCGCCTCCGTCATCAAATGGGAAGCATTAGAAAATAGGCATTCGATCTTCGAAATTAACGCTCGAATCCGCCATGTTGGACGACCGAAAAGGGCAGAAGAGTAGACGAAGGGCCACGAAGTCGTAGCCGACGTCAAGAAGGTTCTGCGAAACAGCAGCGTTTGACAAATGCCAGCGCGCATGATATGACGTTTAGCGAATCATTCGCTGCGTTGGCTGTCAACCTATTCGGCCCGAGAGAGAATCGTGACACACGATTTGACGTTTCACCTGTCGTCTGCTATCGCTCGGCGTATTGCGTGCCAAAGCGTGAAGCGCGCCGCAATTAATGACATTTACGAATTTTGCCGCGATTATCCATCGAGAGCGCCTGTTCTTTTTGCTTCCTTAAGAAATAAAAATTAACAAAACCAAAGAATTGTCAATGATTATCGACTTTCGATATACCGAGCGATTTTTCTTGTGTATTGAAAAAAAATCAATACGTAAGTTTTTATTAACAAATTCTCAATAACTTGACGCTACATTTTCGAGAATTCGATGTTTTCGGGATTCCATTTCTCATTCGACCACTCCGTTCAGTATCGCAGTCGGATTGATCTCCAAAAATACATTTTTCTGTACGAATATCATCTCAAAGTGTGTTCGAGCTGGGTTAGGAAACATAAGGAGAAGATTTCCATTTCCTCATTAGGGGAGACGAAATCTGTCGGTTCCGGCAGACGAAAATCGATACGACGTTTTTTTAGGATTGACAATAGATGAGAAGATCTTCTGCACCGCCTGAGATACAATTTTTCACGTACCGATACGGGTTGATTCTGGAAATCCCAAAGCGTTGCGACTCTGTTTGCGGTTTCTCTTAAGGGGTAACACCACTCGAGCGGCAGAAAATTAGGCCTAACTGTGACAATTTATTTTGGCAGTATGAAAAAACGAATAGGATTTCTTATGAGAGGGTTTATGTAAGACATATTAAAGTATGTAAAAATTATTGTAATTTTCATACAAAATAGCGACGACAGAGCCCATCTTGAAAAACTTGTTTTTCAAACTGGGAGGACGGAATACGCGAACCCTTTGCATGAATCGATTTGAATTTTGATCGCAGCTTCATAATTACATTCTCTATGGGCGTACGTTAACGTCGTTTGACAAACGAATTGATTTCATCTCCTATCGCGATCGGGAACGAGATGAATTTATCTCGTTTCAATATCATCGGAAAGGAGATGAAATCAATAGCGAACTCGTCGTGACGGCTTCGAGTATGTCTTACGGACACTAGAAGAATCATTGACAGAATTTATTTCATCTCTGTTCACGATTGAGAACGAGATGAAATCATCTCTTCGCGATATTATCGGAATGGAGATGAAATCAACCGCGAACTCGTTGTGGAGTTGTCGAGTATGTCCTATGGATAATGCACGAATCGTTGTCCGAATTGATTTCATCTACTATCGCGATCGGGAACGAGATGAATTTATCTCGTTTCAATATGATCGGAAAGGAGATAAAATCAATGGCGAACTCGTCGTGACGTTGTCGAGTGTATCGTATGGATACTGCACGAATCACTGACAGAATTTATTTCATCTCCGTTCGCGATCGGGAACGAGATGAAATCAAAGGCCAACTCGTCGTGACAGCTTCGAGTATGTCCTACGGACACTAGAAGAATCATTGACAGAATTGATTTCATCTCCGTTCGCGATCGGGAACGACATGAAATCATCTCTTTGCGATATTGTCGGAATGGAGATGAAATCAACCGCGAACTCGGTGTGACGTTGTCGAGTATGTCCTATGGATAATGCACGAATCGTTGTCCGAATTGATTTCATCTCCTATCGCGATCGGGAACGGGATGAATTTATCTCGTTTCAATATCATCGGAAAGGAGATGAAATCAATGGCGAACTCGTCGTGACGGCTTCGAGTATGTCCTACGGACACTAGAAGAATCATTGACAGAATTGATTTCATCTCCGTTCGCGATCGGGAACGAGATGAAATCATCTCTTTGCGATATTATCGGAATGGAGATGAAATCAACCGCGATCTCGTTGTGACGTTGTCGAGTATGTCCTATGGATAATGCACGAATCGTTGTCCGAATTGATTTCATCTCCTATCGCGATCGGGAACGAGATGAATTTATCTCATTTCAATATCATCGGAAAGGAGATGAAATCAATGGCGAACTCGTCGTGACGGCTTCGAGTATGTCCTACGGACACTAGAAGAATCATTGACAGAATTGATTTCATCTCCGTTCGCGATCGGGAACGAGAAGAAATCATCTCTTTGTGATATTATCGGAATGGAGATGAAATCAACCGCGAACTCGGTGTGACTTTGTCGAGTATGTCCTATGGATAATGCACGAATCGTTGTCCGAAATGATTTCATCTCCTGTCGCGATCGGGAACGAGATGAATTTATCTCGTTTCAATATCATCGGAAAGGAGATGAAATCAATGGCGAACTCGTCGTGACGGCTTCGAGTATGTCCTACGGACACTAGAAGAATCATTGACAGAATTGATTTCATCTCCGTTCGCGATCGGGAACGAGATTAAATCATCTCTTTGCGATATTATCGGAATGGAGATGAAATCAACCGCGATCTCGTTGTGACGTTGTCGAGTATGTCCTATGGATAATGCACGAATCGTTGTCCGAATTGATTTCATCTCCTATCGCGATCGGGAACGAGATGAATTTATCTCATTTCAATATCATCGGAAAGGAGATGAAATCAATGGCGAACTCGTCGTGACGGCTTCGAGTATGTCCTACGGACACTAGAAGAATCCCTGACAGAATTGATTTCATCTCCGTTCGCGATCGGGAACGAGATGAAATCATCTCTTTGCGATATTATCGGAATGGAGATGAAATCAACCGCGATCTCGTTGCGACCTTGTCGAGTATGTCGTATGGATAATGCATGAATCGTTGTCCGAATTGATTCCATCTCCTATCGCGATCGGGAACGAGACGAATTTATCTCGTTTGAATATCATCGGAAAGGAGATGAAATCAATGGTGAGCTCGTGACTTTGTCGAGTGTATCCTATGGATACTGCACGATCCACTGACAGAATTGATTTCATCTCCGTTCGCGATCAGGAACGAAATGAATTCATCTCGTCGCGATATTATTGAAATGGAGATGAAGTCAATGGCGAACTCGTCGTGACGTTGTCGAGTGTATCCTATGGATACTCCACGAATCACTGACAGAATTGATTTTATCTCCGTTCGCGATCGGGAACTAGATGGATTCATCTCGTTCTGATATAATCGGAAACGAGATGAAATCAAAGGCAAACTCGTCGTGAGGGCTTCGAGTATATCTTACGGACACTAGAAAAATCATTGACAGAATTGATTTCATCCCCGTTCGCGATTGGGAACGAGATGAAATCATCTCTTTCTGATATTATCAGAATGGAGATGAAATCAACCGCGAACTCGCTGCGACCTTGTCGAGTATGTCGTATGGATAATGCACGAATCGTTGTCCGAATTGATTTCATCTCCTATCGCGATCGGGAACGAGATGAATTTATCTTGTTTCAATATCATCGGAAAGGAGATGAAATCAATAGCGAATTCGTCGTGACGGCTTCGAGTATGTCCGACGGAAACTAAAAAAATCATTGACAGAATTGATTTCATCTCCATTGGCGATCGGGAACGAAATGAAATCATCCCTTTGCGATATTATCGGAATGGAGATGAAATCAACCGCGAACTCGTTGTTGCCGGTTGTTCCGTCCGAGATGAAATCAATTCGGACAACGATTCATGCATTATCCATAAGACATACTCGACAAGGTCGCAACGAGTTCGCGGTTGATTTCATCTCCATTCCGATAATATCGCAAAGAGATGATTTCATCTCGTTCCCGATCGCGAACGGAGATGAAATCAATTCTGTCAATGATTCTTCTAGTGTCCGTAGGACATACTCGAAGCCGTCACGACGAGTTCGCCATTGATTTCATCT
Source organism: Ophion obscuratus (assembly GCA_964007375.1). NCBI lineage: Eukaryota > Metazoa > Arthropoda > Insecta > Hymenoptera > Ichneumonidae > Ophion > Ophion obscuratus. Next base: position 21,439,024 of record OZ023314.1, on the reverse strand, counting down.
CCTTTCCGATTATATTGAAACGAGATAAATTCACCCCGTTCCCGATCGCGATAGGAGATGAAATCAATTCGGACAACGATTCGTGCATAATCCATAGGACATACTCGACAACGTCACACCGAGTTCGCGGTTGATTTCATCTCCATTCCGATAATATCGCAAAGAGATGATTTCATGTCGTTCCCGATCACAAACGGAGATGAAATCAATTCTGTCAATGATTCTTCTAGTGTCCGTAGGACATACTCGAAGCTGTCACGACGAGTTTGCCTTTGATTTCATCTCCTTTCCGATGATATTGAAACGAGATAAATTCATCTCGTTCCCGATTACGACAGGAGATGAAATCAATTCGGACAACGATTCGTGCATTATCCATAGGACATTCTCGACAACGTCACGAGTTCGCGATTGATTTCATCTCCATTTCGATAATATCGCAAAGAGATGATTTCATCTCGTTCCCGATTGCCAATGAGGATGAAATCAATTCTGTCAATGATTCTTTTAGTGTCCGTCGGACATACTTGAAGCCGTCACGACGAGTTCGCTATTGATTTCATCTCCTTTCCGATGATATGGAAACAACATAAATTCATCTCGTTCCCGATCGCGATAGGAGATGGAATCAATTCGGACAACGATTCATGCATTATCCATACGACATACTCGACAAGGTCGCAACGAGTTCGCGATTGATTTCATCTCCATTCCGATAATATCGCAAAGAGATGACTTCATCTCGTTCCCGATCGCAAACGGAGATGAAATGAATTCTGTCAATGATTCTTCTAGTGTCCGTAGGACATACTCGAAGCCGTCACGACGAGTTCGCCATTGATTTCATCTCCTTTCCGATGATATTGAAATGAGATAAATTCATCTCGTTCCCGATCGCGATAGGAGATGAAATCAATTCGGACAACGATTCGTGCATAATCCATAGGACATACTCGACAACGTCACACCGAGTTCGCGGTTGATTTCATCTCCATTCCGATAATATCGCAAAGAGATGATTTCATGTCGTTCCCGATCACAAACGGAGCCGAAATCAATTCTGTCAATGATTCTTCTAGTGTCCGTAGGACATACTCGAAGCTGTCACGACGAGTTTGCCTTTGATTTCATCTCCTTTCCGATGATATTGAAACGAGATAAATTCATCTCGTTCCCGATCGCGACAGGAGATGAAATCAATTCGGACAACGATTCGTGCATTATCCATAGGACATTCTCGACAACGTCACAACGAGTTCGCGATTGATTTCATCTCCATTTCGATAATATCGCAAAGAGATGATTTCATCTCGTTCCCGATTGCCAATGGGGATGAAATCAATTCCGTCAATGATTCTTTTAGTGTCCGTCGGACATACTTGAAGCCGTCACGACGAGTTCGCTATTGATTTCATCTCCTTTCCGATGATATGGAAACAAGATAAATTCATCTCGTTCCCGATCGCGATAGGAGATGGAATCAATTCGGACAACGATTTCTGTGATCACAAAGAGATGAATTCTGAGTTGGCCTTTGATTTCATCTCGTTTCCGATTATATCGGAACGAGATGAATTCATCTCGTTCCCGATCGCGAACGGAGATGAAATAAATTCTGTCAGTGATTCGTGCAGTATCCATACGATACACTCGACAACGTCACGACGAGTTTGCCATTGATTTCATCTCCTTTCCGATCATATTGAAACGAGATAAATTCATCTCGTTCCCGATCGCGATAGTAGATGAAATCAATTCGGACAACGATTCGTGCATTATCCATAGGACATACTCGACAACTCCACAACGAGTTCGCGGTTGATTTCATTTCCATTCCGATAATATCGCAAAGAGATGATTTCATCTCGTTCTCAATCGTGAACAGAGATGAAATAAATTCTGTCAATGATTCTTCTAGTGTCCGTAAGACATACTCGAAGCCGTCACGACGAGTTCGCTATTGATTTCATCTCCTTTCCGATGATATTGAAACGAGATAAATTCATCTCGTTCCCGATCGCGATAGGAGATGAAATCAATTCGTTTGTCAAACGACGTTAACGTACGCCCATAGAGAATGTAATTATGAAGCTGCGATCAAAATTCAAATCGATTCATGCAAAGGGTTCGCGTATTCCGTCCTCCCAGTTTGAAAAACAAGTTTTTCAAGATGGGCTCTGTCGTCGCTATTTTGTATGAAAATTACAATAATTTTTACATACTTTAATATGTCTTACATAAACCCTCTCATAAGAAATCCTATTCGTTTTTTCATACTGCCAAAATAAATTGTCACAGTTAGGCCTAATTTTCTGCCGCTCGAGTCGTGTTACCCCTTAAGAGAAACCGCAAACAGAGTCGCAACGCTTTGGGATTTCCAGAATCAACCCGTATCGGTACGTGAAAAATTGTATCTCAGGCGGTGCAGAAGATCTTCTCATCTATTGTCAATCCTAAAAAAACGTCGTATCGATTTTCGTCTGCCGGAACCGACAGATTTCGTCTCCCCTAATGAGGAAATGGAAACCTTCTCCTTATGTTTCCTAACCCAGCTCGAACACACTTTGAGATGATATTCGTACAGAAAAATGTATTTTTGGAGATCAATCCGACTGCGATACTGAACGGAGTGGTCGAATGAGAAATGGAATCCCGAAAACATCGAATTCTCGAAAATGTAGCGTCAAGTTATTGAGAATTTGTTAATAAAAACTTACGTATTGATTTTTTTTCAATACACAAGAAAAATCGCTCGGTATATCGAAAGTCGATAATCATTGACAATTCTTTGGTTTTGTTAATTTTTATTTCTTAAGGAAGCAAAAAGAACAGGCGCTCTCGATGGATAATCGCGGCAAAATTCGTAAATGTCATTAATTGCGGCGCGCTTCACGCTTTGGCACGCAATACGCCGAGCGATAGCAGACGACAGGTGAAACGTCAAATCGTGTGTCACGATTCTCTCTCGGGCCGAATAGGTTGACAGCCAACGCAGCGAATGATTCGCTAAACGTCATATCATGCGCGCTGGCATTTGTCAAACGCTGCTGTTTCGCAGAACCTTCTTGACGTCGGCTACGACTTCGTGGCCCTTCGTCTACTCTTCTGCCCTTTTCGGTCGTCCAACATGGCGGATTCGAGCGTTAATTTCGAAGATCGAATGCCTATTTTCTAATGCTTCCCATTTGATGACGGAGGCGAAAAAAAGAAAACGGCTCGGTAGAAATCTTCGGAATAACCTGCCGAACCCGGCATTTCCCGCTGATACATCTATTCTGGATCACCCTGTATATGCGACGTCGAAGATCTGTCGTGTTAAAAAAAAATAAAGATTTCTCTTTGCACAAATTGCAAAAAAATTATGCGAGTTATATGAACTCGGTGAGCA